>CM053790.1:533943311-534370811 GCA_028749045.1 Cupressus sempervirens
TATAATTTAGATTTGGGTTCAATATATCAATAATAGCTTTGTTTGCATGTACTAAAATTCATTTTTATTTTATTTTTATTAGAAATAAGATATCAATACCTAATGCAATTTTTAAAAAAAAATTAAATTAAATGACTTAGTTTTCTAATTTTCTATAAGCATTGAAAAAAGTATTAATACATGGTGAAAAAACCTATTTTTAGTTCAACCTGAAGATAAATTGAGTTTGAGCTCAATATATATCAAAACCGTACTCATTAGAAATCTCTTTTTGAGTAGCACCATCCCACATTTGGGTTTTTCAAAATAATTCTAGTTTAACCTTCAAATCGAGCTTCTAAGGGCCAAGTTTTGTAGAAACTAAGAAAGTTATTGGGAGAGACCCATACAAAGGTACTTCGATCTAAGTGGGATTGATTAAAGTATAGGGACTTTGACTGAAGTGGTGTTCTATCGAACACACTAGACATGAAAAAATTAATGACCATGCTTGATTATTCAACTGCCAATTTTTGATAGAACCCCCATGAGTCTTTTCTCCAATTATTATTTCTCAACATTTGAGTATAAATATTTTTTTGCAACATAAATATTGGAGAATAATTGATATTTTTAAAAGAAGACATTTTTGTTACATAATTTTAGAAAGCATTTTTACAAAAGAAGATGAGAATTAAAAGAGGAAGGAAGAATACAACTTCATGAAAGTTGTCACATAATAGGGAACATAGACATCATGAAAAAATATTGACAAATTATCATAGAAAAATGTGTATGCATATTTACTCTTATCTCTTTAGATTATTCATTTATCTCTACTTGCCTTCTCTCTAAATCAATTGATATATAAATAGGTTAGATTGACCTTAAATTAGTTAAACAGGTTAAATTGATTAATTGACCATAGCTCTCTCTCTCTAGAAATTTTTCTCTTTATAGTCTTGTTGTGTTCTCTTACTACATTTTTAGTTTTTTTGACCCTATTAGTTGGCATTTGGCAATGGCATTGACATTGACTACCTAAGAGGTACACTCATATATGATAGATTGATGGAAACTTAGTGATAGGAGAAATAAATTTTGATACATGAGACAAGGAATATAATTGGTGACTAAGCATCACACCTGGTGTGTTAAGCTAATGGTGGAGCAATCATAAGAGAAGACTCTTTGATGTCTAAATAGATCAAGTTTACCATGGAAACACATATTTATGAGAGGTGAGCAATAATATATATGTCAAAAGATGATTGGTTACACCAATACATTTGGGCCTATTTTCTAATGACTAGTTTTGATGGTTGGGACACATTTCAGAAATTAGTTTTCTTTTGTAATTGTGCCCAATAACTATTGAATTTATGGGATCGCTACAAATATACTAAGCACTTCCATATTTGTGGTATGTGTTTTCCAAATGGTGGCATCTCGGTTGTATTTATATGAGGAATAAACCAAGAGAAGAGACATATCCCTTCATGGGACATGTTTATTCATCAACATAATTAATATAATGTAATGAAAACCTTAATTATAGTTGGCTATATATATATATATATATATATATATATGAATCATTGTCATTATATTAATATCTCTTTGATCTCACATGTTTATCCTACTAAAGCTACCAAAACATCAACACACCCTTTTAGCTATGGAGGATAAACACATGACACATATTACACCATTGGTAATATTAGGTATGGAAATTTTTAAAGATATCTTTGATCTGAAGATATCCACCATTTTGGTATCACATTTGTTATCATGAGTATTGTTCTCCCAGAATACATGATATTCACCAATTCCTCAATAAGGTTTGATATCACATCTAATATCAAGAGTATTGGCCTCCCAAAATATTAATGATATTCACCAAGTACTCAAAAGGTTTTGATATCACACCTGATATCAAGAGTATTTTCCTTCCAGAATATATATTATATTCATCAAGTACTCTTTGAGTAATGGCCTTTCAGAATATTGAGATGCAAGATATTCTCCATATACTCAATTTATTTGATCTCATAGTACAATTTATTGTAAGATCACCTTACAATAACTTTTGTAAATACAAGTGACATCATTTGGAAAGTTGTCAATTCCTCATGATGTACATAGGGGGTAGGCCCATTAAAATCACCTAGTCACGAGGTATGAAGCATAGTCCTCTTGACTACTACAATTTATTAATCACTAGAGAATCCATATCAATATGGTTTACTCTAAATCAATATTACCAAGATTTCCAAAGGTTGACTAAATCACATCCTCTATCTACTCCCTCTCCTTTCAAGTTGCCTCTAATGAAATTTTAGGCTTCTCTTAATCTTAATCTTTTGAGCTCCTCATCCAAACTTGTCTTTGAAGAAGTATAAGATTCCCTCTAAATACTCCTTTTCTTGCAAGAATATTCACGAAGGAAAAATAATCAAGGAAAATAATTCTTATAGTATGCATAGAAATACAAATAAGAGATTAACTATAAAAATAAATAAAGGTAGTTCTCAAGATATAATAATTGAAAAATACTTATTTCTCTCCTTACCTTGAATTCCACCTAATATTCTTTATAGGTAGTATCTCTAGAAATGGTTACCCTTCACAAGGAAATTGGATTACTCATTCTTTGGCTTATTAATTTCATCACTTCATTTGTAATAAATTATCAAACTAATTGTAAGTATAATCTTGTAATCACTTTAAAAGTGATAATAACCTCTTAAAAATATTATTATTTCTTCCACAACGATAAACTTATCCCTTCAAGAACCAACCTTAGTGGCTTTTATGTCCATCCTCGTTGGATCATAGAGATGAATCATGCCATCATCTTTGAGGATTGACTCTGTTCACATCATTTCATTATTTTCTTCTTGATCATTGTAGAATATAAACCTCTTTCACTAATGATGCTTCCTAATAGACATGTTTGTTCTTATTTTCTCCACTAAAAATTATGTGACATTTTTTTATCTTAACTTATGTGATTTACTTTTTCTTATCTCTTGATGACACACATATTCTTGATATTATTTGATGGTTTCATCGATTCCTTTAAAATTAATTCATGTTAATGATCATTCATTTGTTTTGTATTGAATAAATATATTTATTCCTTGTATTCTATCATTGAATAAGACAAACCAAACTTTTCAAGTAGTGATGTGGAATCAATATCTTGAATCGTAAATTGACATCCCCATTTCTATAAAATATGATTGCAAATTTTACTTTAAGCCTTTTGTCATTTTGAATGAGTCACTTTATTTTGTTACCATTTTAGGTTGAGCATTGCTTGTAACATTCAATGGCCTATTTGGGAATATTCATATTTATGTAGTGTCCTCTATGGAGTCACATGTTCTTATTTAATATTCTAATGTATAATTGATATGTTTCCTTTATAAATCACACAATATTATTACATATAAGTGTCTTGATATATCATCTTCAAATATTAATCACAGTTTTTTGTTTTTTGTTTTTTAGGTTTTTGTTTCTATTTTTGTTTTAGGGTGATGCAAATATTTTTTTGTGTTGTTAATTTTGACTTTTAAAACTCTGATTTAGAGTCATCACTTTAGATCTAGAGTTGTAACCATAAATTTAAACTTTATATTATTCACATATACTTCATTTTTGGATGAAAATGTTAATTCAAATATCAGTCATGTCTTCAATGAAGTACTTGCAACTAATTATTTTTACACTATTGGTCATTGATATCACTATTTTCTTCTCTGTTAATGTATTCCCATTTGTATGATATAATTCCTTAATATCTGACATTGTATTTTGAATTCTCATCTTTATAATTCTTCTTCAATTGTTGTTCATATATGCTACTGCTAAAAGAGGCTCAACATTATATGTCATCATAGATTCATGGTGTTTGATTTTCTTTTCAAAATGGATATTCTATTGCTAAAACATTGAACCCTTGATACAATTGAACTAACAAAAGCACTAATGCGATAATATCCTTTGATTACTACATTCATTCATTGTCTTGATGTAAGGTTTTCCCAATATCAAGTATAGGCTTCCTTTTCTACATTTGCAGTGTGGCTCTAATACCATGTTAAATTTATAGGATAACTACAAATGTACTAAGCACTACCATATTTGTGGTATGTATTTTCCAAATGGCAAGGTTCTAGTTGTATTTTTATGAGGAATAAACAAAGAGAAGAGACATGTCCCTTCATGGGACATGTGTATTCATCAACATAATTAATATAATGTAATGACAACATTAATTATAGTTGTGTGTGTGTGTATATATGTATCTATGTGTGTGTGTGTATATATATGTATGTATGTATGTGTATATATAGACACACACACACACACACACACACACACAAACACATCATTATATTAATATCTCTTTGATCTCACATGTTTATCCTACTAAAGCTACCAAAACATCAACAATAACATTAGAATTTTGACTACATTTTTGGAAACCATTATAAATTTGACACTCACTGGAAAACATTAAAAGAAAAGACAAGCCTCCAAATTCATTTTCATCATTGAGTATAAAATATCTAGTGCCAAAGGTTCATTAAATCTCTCAAATCTAGTTTCAAAGCTCTGTGAAAGCTCTCAAGGCATCAAATGTTGCTTATCAACTAAGAATTTTGCTAGGGAATGGTTGGGTTTTTCAGGGAATTAGTACCTCTATTATTTTTTCTTTGTTGTTTCTTCATCATCTTCTTCTTCTCCCTTCCTTTTTATTATCACAAGTAAAGCATGTGCTCTATGCCCAAAAAATTCCTTCCTCTCATGTAATTAGCCTTTCCTTATCTAGGCCTCTTAAAACAAAATCTGTGCAGAAATAGTATGTATACCCCTTGAAAATGTATAAATCTATGCAAAAAATCTTATTTTATGAGAAAAATTTGTGGCACCAATATTTTTAGGATGACTTCATGTCAACACTAAGTTGTAGCACAAATGCAACCCCCTAGCCCATCTATACAACATACCCATGCTATGACATTGATATATTCATTTAGTACATATACTTTAACCTTGAGCCACACATCATATAAAAATGTACATGCTAAGAGATAAATTTGGTTTTAGAATTCTTATTTGAGAGTATCGATTTTTCCTTTTATGAACTACAAATTTATAGTGGGGTATCGATTCACCCAAGCATGCAATCAGGTCTATAAAAATGTAAGTTGATTAAGGATGCTTGAATTTTTGTCTATAAGTTTGGATAATAAATTGGGATATCTTAAGTTGGAATATGTCTAATGTTAGATTTAGAAATTTAAATGGTTTTGGATGAATAAATCCAACATGGCAATTGATTCCATATTAGATTTCTCTGTGTTGTCTAATGGAAATAGATGCATGCTATGATAACATATGTGGAGAAATTTATTATGTTAGAATAGAATCAACTTTATAAAAATTAGACTACATTTTACCTTAATTAGTATTGGTTCTTTATGGAAATGTTGAAATGAATTAGTATTGACATAAATTGCAATATAATACTTAGATGGAAATTGTTTCAAAGTAAAATTTTGGGCAATTTTTCTTGTGACGGATAATAAATTTGGATATTTTAGGCTATTCAAATAATTTCCTTTAAATTAATATCATGGGTTTATTATGAAAGCATGCAAATTTAATTAAATATTTCTATTTAAAGGTAATAGTTGTGATGTATGAGTTCTTTGAATGTTATAGTAACCTATCACCCTTGTTGGTTCACATTCCAACACTCTAATACCCATTTCTTTCTATGGATCTCAAGTGTAAAATAATGTTGATACATGGGGCTAAGAAATCTAGTCAATATTCCTATAAAGAAATGGTGAAAACCATATGAGAATGATAGTGAGATCCATAAATTGAATTATCTTCACATAAAATATCACTATTTGTTAAATAATTGCATTATTATTATTTAAACTTCTATTACATCAACCATGTCCTATATGCCATCAACCATACTATGTATTTATTATTTCCTCCCTATTCAAAGAGTGACTAATCACCCCAACTAGTTCTAAAATCGACTGCAACCATCAACCTTTTACAAACTAAATGTACATGGTGGATTTATGTATTCATGAGACCTTAGAGAAAAGTGCAAATAGAATGACAACAAAGTAATCTAGACCCAAGAAATCATTGTCAAATAGAAACTCTATGAATGTCCCATGTCTGATCATCGATGATTTGATGTCTAATTTTGATGTTGCGATCTTTTAAAATCCTTCATTTAGGATAACTTGATTGAATGTCTTGGTTTGATTTTGATGTTAAAATTTTGACTGCAGAGTAGCTCAATTTTTTATATTTGAAATTTTTTGATGCCCTAGTATACTACCCCCTCAGAAATGAAATTGGAGAAATGAATGTGTGAAACAAGAATAGTCCAATTTTATTTCTGACAATGTGGATAATTAATAGATGACAATGATCAAGTTGGTTTAGAATAATATCTAATTCAAGAAAATGAACAAAAAAATGTTTAATTTGGGTGAATAGGGCAAAAAAATGTCATATAAATGCCCCTAAGAAGGGTTAAATAGGTCAAAAGGCCTTTGTGTCATGCTGAAAATTTTTGAACAAGACACACGCATACACACATACATAATAACATTCAACTTTAATTCTTGCAAACAATTTAAGAAACACTTCAACTAAAATTTATTCACAGTATTGAAAAGTCCTTTCAAATATTACAATCATAATTGGATCCTTACAAAAATTCACAAATTACATGAAGATCTACTTCTAATATTTTTTAATACATAACTTTTACAAATGTTCATAATAAATCATTTTCAAATCTCCAATAGAAAATGAAAATCTTCCAAGCTTTTCTTCAACACACAGCCATTTAGAAAACCTATACAAAACAACCTTGTAAACCATGGAGAGCTCACCTCTCAACCTAAGTCTCTAAGAGACCACTCACCAAGCTTGGAGAACCAAGACCAACTAGGTAACAATCAAGCACACACAAATAAATCAACAATATAGGATACAACATTTAACACCCTTTTTGAGCTTACATAGTAGGTTACTAGAGAAACCAATAGAAGGGGTGAAAGTGTGCCCAAAAACCCTGAGAAGAAGCTAAATACAGAACTAAATTTGCCTTCACAAGGCATACAAAATAAATACCAACTCTTACAAAATTTCTCCCTTTATCACCCCCAAAGTGGATAACAAAGTACTAGCTCATGTAGCCCATACTACATGATTATCCCTCTTCCTTCTAGGAAAGAGACTCTACACTTAGGGGATAGGCTCAACTAGCCCCTTCACTTGAAGGCCACTTCTTCTATGATGTCCCCACTCCAACATATAATTTAAATAATAAATAAGAATTAAAGTAATATTAATAATAATATTAAAGTAATAATATTTTATAAGTAATAATATCACATAATAATAACAATATGGAAGTATGTAATTAATTAAATGATAATCTAACATAATTATAAATAAATAATAATATTATGATATTATAATAATTAAGATATGAAAACACTATTAATACAAAGTATTATTATATATATATATATATAGTTAATACATTATTGAAATAATATATATTATAATATAGCAATTACAATAGTATATATAATTATATTAATTAATTTAATTAAGTTTATTAATTTAAATATATAGTTAATTATATTATCATTTATATGATTAATGTTAATAGAAGGACATGACTATTTGAAATGTACATACATATATATATTTATATAATATCAAATATTGAGAGGGATATCATTTCAAATATTTATCAAATTTTATATAGATAGGAGTATTATGAAGTTCATACAGAAGACAAAAGAGAAAATATATGTGCAATCGGGATTAAAACCTTAATGTCCTAATTGGGGACATTACATCTTCCCTCCCAAGGGTGAGTGATGTCCTTCCACACCCATAACATCATACTCTCAAAATCAAAATAAAAGTAAGGCAATAGAAACTCATCCACACCCAACAATACAATAGAGACAATGAACAACACATATATGCATTTGTAGAAAATTTACACATCTTTTATTTATAAAAACAATACAACACATAGTTTCCAAAAGATGCCAATAGCTCCAACCTTTCTCCAAGATATGGTAAATGAATCAATTTGAGAAGAGCCCTTTATCCTTCCTTAATCCAATCTCCAAAACTAGGGAGTGGCGGAATCCCAACTCTATTTTCCAATTCCCCTCTAAAAGAAAAACACTCCTAATCTTTCTCCATCATGAAAGATAACAAACACTTAAACTCAACCTAAGTTTCCCTATTTGGTTGGAATTATCAACTCACTGAAGATAAGGTGAGAATTTGGGTAAGTCTTCTTCCATTTTAGAAATACTTGAAAAATGGGATTTTATAAGTGTTATAAAAGAGATTTTAACTCAAGTAAAGTCAAAATTAAAGCCCTAACATATAGTACTAACATGTAGGTAACTTAATTTTACTAAAAGAACACCCTAAGACTCAAATAAACCCCTCTAAAGTCACCCTAAACTTGAAATCCGGAATTTAATTTATTTAAAGCCTTTATAAGATATTTTTATGTGAGGGGATAAAAACTTAAACATTTCCAACTGGTTAGGAATAAGGTTGGGCATCTTTTGCCAATATCTCAACCTAACTTTTTATTTAAACACATAACAAAACAAGTGTCAAGTGACACTATAAAATATACATATAACATTACAAGTGGCAAATCAATTTCCATAAAAAGGGATCTAATCTAAAACATCCATTCACATTACATTCACAAAGTAAAATACTTAACACGGAGGTTAAGATCTCTTCATTGGATCTAACCTTGGCATTCTTAATAAATACAAAGGTATAGTCTTGGTTCTCCATTTTATCATTGTTATTTCCTGTACACTCAAACCACATATTAGTAGTCCAAGATAAATAAATCATATGCATATATAAATCCTCAATATTTTCTATTTTCATAATTGAATCAAAACATAAAGCATTTCTCAATTGAATTTCAAATAACATTTTTCCATTTCTAAACCATTATGCATATATAATGCTACCATTATCAAACTAAACATGATATGACCATTTTGCAACATTTCATGATTTTCAAATATATATATAATCCATCTAATGTTTGCATTCAAACATAATTTCCTACTCATTAATAAAATAACCAACCAAGTACATGAATGTAACTAATCATCAAGCATCATAAATAAGTTCTAACATCATAAATAATTACCATAAAATAAAATGTCCCATACTATCAAATAGTCCAAGTAACAATCCAAAATAGTCCAACATATAACAAGGTCTCAAAATATAAAGTATGTAAAATGCAAATAAACTGCTGTGATATGCTATGATGGGCCAAGGTGAAGCCTCACACTTTGTCCCTTATCATTTTCACACTCCCTTTTGAATTTTGGTGATTTGGAGGACTAAGCTAGTGAGGATGGTGGTCCCTTTACGAGAGCATAGATTCAAGAGGGATCACAGGTTTGAGTGTCCAGTTGACTGTGGTGCCCCAATGAGTCATCAAGATACTATGTCTTTAAGATTTTTGAATTTTTGCATGAATTTTTTGAATTTTGTATGGATTTCTATCATGAATGTGGTATTTTAGATGTTTTAGCACATTTATTGTCTCTTTTAGTGTATCTAAAATCTTTTAGCACATCTGCCAAATAGAATAGTGCATCCATGGTGTGAAAAAGTGCAAATGAGACCTAGGTTTGAACTGAAATAGCACATATATAAAAAAAATAGTGCATGCATAGATTCTTGTAGTGCTTTTGAATGTTTTAGTGCAAATGATCAATTGGTTAGTGCATATGAAACATAGGTTAGCATGTTTAATTTGTAGGGTTTTTTGGGTCAATAGGGTCATGTTGATAGGTCATGTTAAAGTGCATAGGATGAATGTTTTAGTGCTTTTACCTTTAATAGAAATTTTTCATATTTAAATAGCACCTATCATCACTTTGGGAGGACTTTTTCATTGCATAGCACATCCATTGAGTATAAGGGCACTTTCAATAAGTTTATTAGTGCATATGCCTATTGTAGCACAATTGATTGATGTACTAGCACATATGGTCCAAGAAATAGAAAAAATTATTCCTACAATGCATTTTCTTGTGGAAATGGTGCTAATGATGAGTTGAATAGAACAAAATAGATTGTGGAGCATTTAGTGGGCATAAGATAATGCAAAAAGCTAGATTATGGGGTTTTTTTTATAGTGATTTGGCGTAGCAAGAAAACAAGAGGAATCAGGTAATCGTAAAGTGATGTCTTAGGATCAATCTAACAATTATAGGTAGATAGAAACTGATGCCCCTCTTAGGTTACAAAGTAGGGAAAATAAACATGTCTATATTAGGATATAGAGTAGGATAAGTAACTAGTCCAAGATAGAACCATTAGATGAGTAGCTAGATTTTAATATTTGATTAATGTATGATGATTAATTGTGAGAAAAACTAACATTGTTGGTTTCTTGTTTGATGAAATAGGTACATAGGTGCAAACTCATGGTGTAGGGATTATACCCATGGCTATTGGAGCTGATTGGTAGATTGTCTATGTTAGATCAATAGGTGATTGATAGATGTGGCTTCACTTATTTGTTATAGATGCCTCAGTTCTAAGTGAACAAAGGATTATTGATAGTTGTGGCCAAGTGGTAGTACTCGGACCACAACACCTTCCATATGCTATTAGGGGAGATGACAATATCTCCAAAGGATGTATATTAGATTCTTAGGATTCCTACAATGGGAGACCTTTTGTACTATGATAAAATTATAGATGGGGCAACATTCAAAGATGTATATGGTGATGGTAGCATCAAGGATGACAATGTATCCTAGTTTCAAATGCTATAGTATAACCCAATACATATTGTGTTGGCCAAATTGATAGGTGGAATTTTTTTGTGGGATAAGTGAGGAGGGGGATGTCCAGTGGGATGGGGTAGAATTATCCAAGATATGATTGATTAGCCATGAAGGTTTGCATGGGGTAGCTGCATATTGGCCCTTTTATATCATGATTTGCACCAAGTTGTTTATTCTAATGCCTCATCATTATCAATAGGTGTAGTCTTATTATAGATATGGACATGGGAGCATCTTCCTATTACTCAACCAATATGTGTTCTTTAGCAGCCACAAGAGATGCTATACATATATACCTATTCAGGTGTGATCATCTAGCCCCATCTGGGCAAGACAAAGTATTGGCGATGGATGTTGGATGATATGGATGAGGTAATGTGGAGGCCATATAAGTTTATTGAGGCATGGGTCAAGGATAATGATGAACTGGTATACTTATTTTGTTTGAGATTTTTACTAGGCTAGGTGCAAGCAATGATCGAGAGATTTTGCTTCAGGGGGGTAGTAAGACAATTTGGTTGATGGTAGGGCATGCCACAAGGATCAACACATTATGCACAAGTTTAGTTAGTGAGGCTAGTGTGTGGTCTAACCTTGGAGTATGAGGCCTTTTGGGAGGCATTTTTGCAAATGATAGAGAAACTATAGGTGTGGGCATTAAGAGATGGGGGGTAGATGTAGGGATGGAGGGAGATTATGCACGATGGTTTCATGAGCATCCATTCTCGAGATATATAGATCCTATAGAGCCAATACCTGGGATTGAGAATCACTCAAGTGGAGGGGATGATGGGGATGATGAGGGTAAATAAGGGAGAGGTAGAGGTTGGAAATAAGCTAGAGGTAGATCCAGGGGTGGACTAATGATATAAGGGAGATATGGAGGGTAAGATCGAGTAGTAGTGGTACCACAATAGAGGGTACATGGCCTAATGCAGAGGTCTATAGAGAGATAGAAAGGGATCCATGGGCAAGGTGGGGTGAGGACAAGGGGAAGTATAGGTAGTGGCATAGGGTCCAATCATCATGTAGATGATGTGAGTCAGAGTAGGATAGAGTAGGTTAGGGCCAAGTTACCTAATGATGTACATTTTATTTGGTGATAGAGGTTGTGGATACATGTTTTGACTCTAGGTGTATAGGGACTACAAGCACAAGGGAAGTAGTAGTTTCCATCATAGGGACATCTACCACCAAAGAGACTAGTTGGGTCATTAGATATAGAGACTCAAATGAGTGACACAAAGGCACAAATGAGCGAGTTCACAAGTACTGTACAAGCTTTTATAGCTACGATGACACTGAGGCCACCACTACCACCACCACCACTAAGGACAAATGGGGCTATGACCAATCAGATGACCATAGTCATACATATCACACTGATGATAGGTGCAATAGAGCAGGCTCCTTGAGATGATAAGAATGCCCCTAATGATCAGGGACCTCCACAATAGACATAGATAGATGATGCAGATGGTGAGACACAGGGTTGATTTGAGTATTTTGTATAACACTTTTATTGACTTATCATGTGTATCATTGATAGGGACCTATTGATATCCATGTGGGTGTACTTTTTTACCATTTTATGTTCATGGTGATATATGTTGGGACCTTTTGATGTTCATGTTGATGTGATCCTTTTGATATTTGATTATCTGATCATTGAGATATTCTAATGTTGCATCATGGACTCTTGTTTGCATGTGATGTTGTGTTTTCATTTATATGATAGTTGTAGATGTTGATGCATTGTGGATGATTAATGTAGTAAATATAATAGCATGATATGTGGATAGTGAATGAAGTAGTTAAATGAAGTGTATGAGTAAAATGTGCTAATGGGATGTGTGAATGAAATGTTAGGTAATGAGATGCATCAATGAAATGAAATGTGATCATGAATAGAAATGTAATGAAATATAAGGAAGTGAAATAGAATGTGACGAAATGAGTGTTGGAATAATGATACATTTGTCATTAGTTACAACACTTATTTGATTCTAAATGCTTACCGAGTTCATCACTTAGTTTATAGTTCATACCGAGCATTCGTTGATTACCAAGTATGTTTAGTAGTGTTTACCGAGTCAGGAAGGTAAATGAAGTATTTAGTATTTACCAAGTCAGGAAGGTAAATGAAGGATTTAGTATTTACTGAGTCAGGAAGGTAAACAAAGGATTTAGTGTTTACCGAGTCAGGAAGGTAAATGAAGGATTTAGTATTTACCGAGTCAGGAAGGTAAATGAAGGATTTAGTGTTTACCGAGTCAGGAAGGTAAATGAAGGTTTTAGTGATTACCAAGATAGAAAGGTAAAAGAAGTATTCAGTGTTTTCCAAGTGAATCGTCGGAGTTAGTTTCTACCGAGTGACATAATGTTTACCGAGTCACCAATGGTTACCAAGTTCCAAGCTACTCAGAATGATTAGTATGGACCGTACCCCTACTCTTACTGAGTGCATGATGATGCAGTATATTGCAGTGGATGCCGAGTGTCAGAAGGTCACTGAGTGAGTTTGAGGAACCTGAGTTTTCTACTATCTAGCCGACTCAGTAATGTTTTGTCCACTTGTGTTCAGCCGACCTTGTTGCTATAAATATTGGAATCGTATATATGTAATGTATTGTGCCATTTGCAATAGAGTGAAGTAAGAATGTAATTGAGGGAATTGAAAGAAAATCAGCAGTAGAGTATTCAGCAAGGTTATCAAGGAGTAGAAAAGATATATCCATCACATCAAGTGATCATTACATAAGATCTAATCAGCAAACCAGTTGCAAGGAGATCCACTGCTTCATCTTAACAGGTGAATCAGTTTGTAAATCCTTTAACAGGGTAGACTTAAAAGTCTTTTGTAAATATCCTAACAGAGTGCATACTTCATTGTATGTTTGTAAATCCTCTAACAAGGTGGATCTAATAGTCCTACTTGCTCCTAACAGGGCAGATCACCAGAAGTGATCATTGTAAGCCTTAACCGGCCAACTTTATACTACAGTATTGAAGTTTCGTGGGCATCATCCCCACCCCAGTTTTACTTTCAAATTGAAAGGTTTCTAGGTCACCAAATCAGTGTGTTAATCTTTTCATGCATATAGTAAAGTAGATGAATGAATGGTGAATTTGTTATTATGCTAAATTGGTTTAAATTTTTAAAGTTTACTGATTCACCCCTCCCCTCTCAGTAACCTTGTTAGTCCTAAATATTTCCAACAATTGGTATCAAAGCATTATGGTTCTTAGGATAAAGTTTAAACAACTTGAGCAAAGATCAAGGACAATGGAGATATTTAGACTTGACAAAACTATTGAGAATGAGAAGCTAGATTTGGAAATGGCCATGATACAACTCAAAGAAGCAAAAGAGCATCTTTCTCTATCCCTAAAAAGAACGAAAGATCTTGCAAAAGAAATGAATGATCATCAGTATACTGAAACAAAAATTGAAGATCTCATCCCATCAAGTAGTTCAAATGAAGCTAATGAGGTAGACAAGGCAATCAAAAAACTTCTACAAAAGAATGGATCTTTGCAAGAAGAAGTAAGGATGCTAAGATTGGAACAAGAAACTACATCAATAAAATTTTGTGAAATTATGCAGCAAAGAAACATGATGCAAGAAGAAATACAAAGAAGGGACAATGAAACTCAAAATCAATCCCTTGAACATGAAGATCTAGCAGATCAACTATCCAATGCAAATGAAGAAATCAGGATTCTCAAAGCACAAAGTGAAAGAATGAGAAATGAATTGAATATTGAAAGAAAAATCAATGAAATTCTAAGAAGAGACCTAAGATCTGAAAGGAAAATCAATGAAAGCTTGGAAAATGATCTAAATGTTGAAAAACAACTCAACGAAAGGATGATGAAATCTCAAGCAGACATGAATCAATTGAATCAGCAAAATGAGCAGAATTTTTATAAGCAAAAAGGTAAAGCTGGTCTTGGATACAAGGAAGAAGGTGAATCTTCTAAACAATGTACCCAAAGGAATCAAAGACCCACTTGTAATCATTGTGGCAAGATAGGTCATACATCTAAAAAATGTTGGAGTAATGGTAAAGGTAAATTCAATGGCAAATATTTCAATTGCAATCAGCATGGTCACAAAGCCAATGAATGCAAGGAGAAACCAAAGTTTGAAGGTGAATGTCACAAATGCAAGAAACAAGGACACAAGGCATCTAAATGTAGATCAAAATCATTCAATCCAGTAGAACAATTTGTTAAAGCAATATTTGGGTGGGATTACAATACTTGGTGCAGATGTCACTATCATGGAGAATATGGTCACATAGGAACAAACTGTAGAAGGCATCACCTAAGGAAGAAAGATACAACCATAAGATGCTATACTTGTACTGAACTTGGTCATATAGCCAAGAATTGCATGAATATAGGAAAGGTTGAAGATGAAAAGAAAATTAGAGCTGATAATATTTGAAAGAAAATGAAACAACAGTGGATTCCTAAGTCTACCGAGCAAGAAAATTCAAATGATGGAAATGTCACTCTAGAAGTGGGTGACTCCACCATTCCTAATTAGACTTATTAAGAAAGATAAGGGACTGCATCTTCAAGCCATACCCTAAGCAGTTCCAGAAAGAAGGAGTGGAAATGATAAATTAGTATTGCAGATACAAGTCATAATTCACAGTGTTGCATCTACCGAGTAAGGTTGGTTTTCAGACTTTACCGAGCTTGGTCGGGAAAATAAGAAAGGTTTTGTGTGTTCACTGAGTTGCAAGGTTTACTGAGTAAGTCGGTGACTATTTTTAAAACCCTAATTCTTAGCTACCTTCGTACCCAAGAATTAATTATAGAATTTCGATCAAAAAGGCAGAATTTGATCTCATTTTTCACCACGAATTCAGAGTTCACAGAGAAAATATATTTTCAAGTGCATCCAAGCGAGTTCAAGTGATTTGAAGCGATTTTCTAGCAAAGAATTTGTGTTACGAAATCATTCTCTCACCGAGTAGCAATGGCATCCGCAAGCACCAATGGCAGCAAGGCGAAGAAAGTTTCTGAAATGCTTGTGAATGGAGTCGAATGGAACGCGCCCAATTTCAAAATCATTCCTACCATCGCTGAATCACTCGACCCGCATGGAGCTCAATCGCAGATCCCTCCAAAGGTACTTCTTATCAATAATATTCGTACTCATTTCAAGTGTACTGTGCAAGAAATAGGGACACTAGATATGGATAGTACCCTAACCAAGTTATGCGTGTATGGAACCCTAAAACTGGAGTTTAAACATTTGGAAACCAAAGGTTTAACCCATATCCTGCATCTGGTAAGGAGTTTCCAAGTGATATGGGTAAGGTATATCTTAAGCCGTGTGCATAATGGACAATTTTGGTTAGAGCAACCCATCCTCATAATGAAGAAGATGATCCACAAGATCACGGGTTTACCAATGTTGACCAAAGCCAAAACCACCAAAACCCTAGGTTGAGATAAAATTTAGAAATTAACCCAAGCTGTATGGGATGGCAGAGGTTTAAAGCTTAACAATGTTTTAGATATAGAACTAAAATTTGGTATTTGTGTTATTGCATACAAATTGTATAGTTCCAACAGGTTGAATAGTGTACCCTGTGAGGCTGTAGATTTGGCATATAAGATTGTGAAGAAAAACATGGAGTTTGACCTAGCTGATGTGCTATTAAAACAATTGAATAAAAACATGGATAGCATAAGGACTGCAAAGACAAACCCCTATAAATTTGGTTCTTTGCTAGTTTGTTTACTTTTCTATGTACATAAATTATTTCCATCTAAAGGTGCAGTTGTATGGAGGAAAGATACTCCAATTTTGTATCAAATAAACGAGTTCATAGCAAAAATGGGTATCAATTTTGACAAGGTAATGGATAATTATTTTGAAGATTTCAAGGAAAGGATGAATAACAGGCTCAGGATACCTCCGAAACTTGTTGAAGATTATAAGGATGATGTCTATTTCATGGTTGACTGTGACAGAGTCTACATCCAGGCAGTCAAACCCCGAGTGGCATGGGTAAAAACATTTCCCTATGAGCTAAATATTGATGATGCCAGAGATATCATTGAGGCACTGGTAAATGAACTAGTGGATCCAAAGTTGCCTGCATTTGGAACCTATGAAGAGGCAAAGGTTAGAATAGAGCTTGAAATCAAGCTTCCTCAAGCAATCTCTAAAGGCAAGAGAAAGATAGAAAATCTGAAAGCTGATACTAGACCTCTTATGCTTACCGAGGGCAATGGTGAGGATGAAGAAAAGGAAGAAGAAGAAGAGGAGCTAGAAAAGGAAGCAGAGCCAGCAAAGGAAAAGGGTAGGGTAATCATTACCAAACCTCAGGCGGTGTTCACAAGGAGAACCAGGAGAGGCAAGAAAGAAGTTGTGTTCAGAAAACCTCCTCTAACATTTGAAGAAAGGATGAAACAACTAAGGTTTGGTGCAGGAATCAGCAATTTCAAGGCATTGAAATATGAAACCAGAACTCCTACTGAGCAAAAAGAAATTGAAGATATGGTAATGGAGAAGTTGGGAACCTGGAAATTCTCCCCAAACCAATTTGTTTCCCAAATTCCTGTTGAACTGTTTGATAAAATAAATGTGAGATGGGAGAACACCGAGTAAATAGTTAAAGACATTTTTGAGCAAAGATTAAGAGAACTGGTCCCCAGCCTAACAGATGCAGAAATCAAAAGGGCATTGAAGGATCATGAAGGAAGAATGAATATGAGATTTAATACATGTCTCATATTGCTAAAAAGCATTGAGCCAGTTGTTAAAAATGCAAATGATGTCTGGAGTGATGCATATAAACTGCATAAGACAACTGAGGAACCCATAGAGATCAAGGATGATGATGATAATGGTGATGATGAAGAGAATATGGTGTTGGCATTATGATACATTTTTGTCATTAGTTACAACACTTATTGGATTCTAAATGCTTACCGAGCTCTCACCGGACATTCCTTTGTAAGCCAAGCTTTACCTAGTTCTCAGTGTTTACCGAGTGATCGAGGTGAACAAAGAAGTCAGTGTTTACCTAGTGATCGAGGTGAACAAAGAAGTCAGTGTTTACCAAGTGATCGAGGTGAACAAAGTAGCCAGTGTTTACCGAGTGTTCAAGGTAAAGAAAGGAATCAGTTTTGACCGAGTGAAGATGTACTTAGTATTGACCAAGAACTTTGTGATAACTGAGCTCCTGAGGTTATCAAGGAAATTAATTTTACCGAGCTCAGACGATTATCAAGGAAACTAACTATCACCGAGTCACAAGGTTCTATCGAGTGTTTCTTTTGATCACCGAGCTACAGTTCAGATAGAAGTGTTCACCAAGTGACATCTCTTCTACCGAGTCTCCAGTGGTTACCGAGTTCAGAACTACTCAAAGTATTTAGTATGGATCGTGCCTTCACTTCTACCAAGTGCATGATGATGCCGAGTAACGCAGTGGACGCTGAGTATCAGAAGGACACCGAGTTAGTTCAGTGAACCCGAGTTTTTACCTTGGGCTGACTTTGTATAGAGATTTGCACTTATTGTTTTGGCCGACCTTGCATGTATTGTTTATTTGGATGGTATATATATGCAATGTATTGTATCATTCAAATGTAATGGTAATGAATGAAAATGTGAAAGTGTGAAAGAAATACATGTGTGCAAAAGTATGTGTGCTGAGTTGTGAAGGTATTCAGCAAGGTCAAGTTTTGGAGCAGAAAAGTTTTATCTATCACATCAAGGTGAATCAAAGCATAGCGAATCTTATCAACAATCAGTTGTAATCAGATCCACTGTTTCATTCTAACAGGTGAATCAATTTTTGTAAATCCTTTAACAAGGTAGACTTAATAGTCTTTTGTAAATCTCCTAATAGAGTGCATACTTTATTGTATGTTTGTAAATCTTCTAACAAGGTGGATCTAGCAATCCTTTGTGCTCCTAACAGGGCAGATCACCAGAAGTGGTCATTGTAAGCCTTAACCGGCCAACTTCATACTGCAGTAACGAAGCTTTGTGGGTTTCATCCCCACCCCAGTTTTACTTTCTATTTGGAAGGTTCCTGGGTCACCAAATCTGTGTGTTCAAGTGTTGCAAATGATTTTGTTTCATGCTTACAGTAGGTTACTTGGATGAATGGTGAATATATCAGTATGCAGTTTTATTGTTTGAAATTTTAAAAGTTACAGATTCACCCCTCCCCTCTCAGTAACTTGTCATATCTTGAATATTTCCAACAATTGGTATCAGAGCAATAAGGTTCTCAAGATAAAAGTTTCATAGCTTGAGCAAAGATCAAGGACAATGGAGATATTCAGACTTGACAAATCTATTGAGAATGAAAAGCTAGATCTAAAAATGGCCATGGCTCAACTCAATGAAGCAAAAGAGCATCTTTCACAATCCTTGAAAAGAAGAAAAGAACTTGCAAGGCGAATGAATGACCATCAGTATGTTGAAGAAAAGATTGAAGATCTCTCACCATCAAGTAGTTCAGATGAAGCTGACAAAGCAATCAAAGAACTTTTAGAAAAGAATGGATCTCTGCAGGAAGAAGTAAGAAAGCTCAAAAGGGAACAAGAAATCCAGTCCATCAGGCTATGTGAAATCTTGGAGCAAAGGAACAAGGCAGCTGAAGACTTAGAGGTAAGGAATAATCAATCCTCTCAGCTTGAAAATCTTGTAACTCAATTATCTAATGCAAATGAAGAAATTATGAATCTAAGATCTGAGAATGAGAATTTGAGAAATGACTTAATTACTGAAAGGCAAATCAATGCAAGCTTACAAAGTGATCTAATCTCTGAAAAACAAGTCAATGAGAGAATGGTAAAATCTCAAAAGGACATGGATCAATTGAATCTGCAAAATGAAGAAAAATTTCATAAACAAAATGGTAAAGCAAGCCTTGGATACAAGGAAGAAGGTGAATCCTCCAAACAAGGTACTCAAAAGAATCAAAGACCTACTTGCAGCCACTGTGGTAAGTTAGGTCATACATCTAATAGATGTTGGAGCAATGGAAAAGGCAAATTTAATGGAAAGTGCTACAATTGCAATCAGCATGGACACAAAGCCAATGAATGCAAAGAGAAACCGAAATTTGAAGGTAAATGTCACAAATGCCAAAAGAAAGGTCATAAGGCATCACAATGCAAATCCAAATCATTTAATCCAGCTGAACAACTTGTCAAAGCAATATTTGGTTGGGACTACAACACTTGGTGCAGATGTCATTATTGTGGAGAATATGGTCATACTAGCATAAACTGTGCAAGGCATCACCTAAGAAAAAGGGATACCACTGTAAGATGTTATACATGTACAGAACTTGGTCATATATCTAAAAACTGCATGAGGATAAAGAAAGTCAAGGATGAGAAGAAAATCAAAGTAGACAATATTCGGAAGCAAATGAAGCAGCAATGGATTCCTAAGTCTACCGAGCCAGATAATTCAAGTGATGGAATGGTCACTCAAGAAGTGAGTGACTCTACCATTTCCAATTAAGACTCATCAGGATAAGACCAGGACTGTATCTACAAAGCAATATCCTAAGCCGTCCTAGAATGAAAATATGATCAAATTAGTATTTCAGATACATCAGGATCATGGTCGGTACATGACCTTACCGAGGTCAGTCGGGTGCAATAAGGCTTCTTTCACCAAGTTGCACTTATCGAGCATGGTTGGTTCTCCTCTTACTGAGTTAAGGTTGGTTTAACCTATTTTCTTTTGGTCACCGAGTTGCGAAGTTTAAGCCGAGCTAGTGGATGACAGTCTGTCGATCGCAGCTACCTCCATACTGAACATTAATGGCAAATTTTTCATCAAAAGGGCAGATTTCGACCTCATTTTTCACCGCAAATTCGAGATTTACACAAAAAAAAAGGCTTTCAAGTGAGTTCAAGCGATTTGAAGAGATTTTCCAGCGAAGTATTCTTACGAAACCTTTTCACTCACTGAGCAGCAATGGCATCCGCAAGCACCAGCAGCAGCAAGGTGAAGAAGGAGAAGAAAAATCAGAAGAAGAGCAACCGACAAAGAAGAAAGGCAAGGTAATCATTACCAAGCCCAAGAAGTAGCCTACTGTAGTATTTACTCGAAGGACAAGAAAAGGTATTCAGGAACCTGTATTGGTCAAGCCTGCACCTACATTCGAGAAAAGGCTCAAATCATTGGAAGAAGGAGCTGGCATCACAAATTTCAAGGCATTGAAATTTGAGACAAGGACTGATGCAGAGAAAATGCAGATTGAGGAACTGGTACTTAACAAAATGGGAAAATGGAAATACTCCCCGGACCAGATTGCTCCTCATATCTCTAAAGAACTACTGGAGAGAGTACAGTCAAGATGGGAGTTAGCCACCAAGACGGTAAAAGATATATATGAGCAATCCCTAAAGAATCTTCGGCCTAGTCTCACTGGAGCAGAGGTAAAATCTGAATTGAAAATCTATGAAAGTAAAATGATGATCAGATTCCACACTTGTTTGATTTTGATCAAAGATATAGAGCATGTTTTAAATGATGCTACAAACATGTGGAAAAACATCTATCATCTACATAAGCCCAGTGTAGACCCAGTAGAAATAAAGGATGATGACAACAACAGCAGCAGTGATGAATCAGATAGCGCTCCATCCATCACAATTACACCAGGAGAGTTGCATGCAATGATGGAAGAGAAAGAGGAAGAAGAAAAAGAGGAAGATAAGGAGGATGATTCGATAAAAATTGTAGCAGCAGTTATTGCATCCCTTCCTCACTCCCCAGCTAAACCTGTGACATCATCAAGGTTGGAGTCAGCTTTAGCAGGTTCATCTACACCAGATTTACCATCTACACCTGCCATATCTCAGCTCTAGGTATCATCAGTGGAAGTGACTACCACTTCATCTACCGAGCTGCACCCCTCTTCATCTACCGAGTTAGCCTCCTCGACTCCATCATCATCAGTTGGTATTGCTGTGAGTTCTCCAATTTTGACTACTCCAATTTGTTCTACAATTTTGTCACCATCTACTTCAGGCACAGTGAGCTTAAATACTATATTACCGAGTGTATCACCATTTTTGGCCAGTACTCGAATTTTTGACCCTGCACATACTCCTATTGGCACTCAACCCTCAAGCATCCCAGTTTTTACTGCTAGTCCTTCTGTCTCTACTGTTGTGTCTATTCCAAAGGTCAAACTAGTCATCTCAAAAGTCAAACAAAAGAAACCATTAAGACTTATGATCACTGGAAAGGAAATTCTTGAAGACATTGACTTGGACACAGAGATAGTAATTCCAAAGATTGACTTTGATAATGCTACCATTGAAGAAATGAGGTATGCTAGTCAACTTATTGAGAAAAAGGCTACTCAGATGCAGTTAAGATCGGATAGGGATAAGGAATACAGGATAATTGAGGATGCCCGGAACATAATTACTGAGGCTATAGGTGTTGATGTTGATACTTCTCAACACATTTTGATTCAATTGGAAGAGGCAGTTAATAAAATCAATGAAGATGCCTCCGGACAAGAAAAGCTGATTGAGCGTGCAGCAAAGAAATTTGATAATAAGGTGTTGGGGCACATTGCCCAGAACATTGCAATAAATCAGGTTGCATTAACCTCAGTTTTGGCAGATATGGAAAATTCTTTTAATAATATAACATCTCCTTTTGCTAAGCTTTGTGATGTTACCGAGTACACTAAGGGAATAAGAGAGAAACTAAATAAAATTGATGAGGATCTAAAGGTGAGCACACAGAACTTGAAGCTTGACCCCAGTTCAAGCTCATCTCATCACCTCAGGATCAAATTTTTGTCAGAGAAGCAGGCAGAGCTGTTGAGAGAAGAGGCAAGGATCCGATCTACATTGATAGATATCCAAAACATGATCCTTCCCATCATGGATTCAATGCAAAAGCACATTGCACATTCAAAGACATTAATCCATGATAATAACTTCTCCATTGCAGACCATGTGATTGAACTTTCGGCTGAAGTTCAAGTAGCCCTTTCCACCTGCAAAATTTTGCAAGAGAATTGGGATAAGACTCTCCAGCTTATTCTTCAAGTACATTTAGAGTTCATCTCTCATTTTGGTGTTTCTATATAAGTATATATATTCTTTTATTCTTTGGCATTATTGTCAAAAAGGGGGAGATTATTGTTGGATATGTATACTATGGGTGAATAAGTGTTTTTGGAAAAATTGTACAAAGGAAGAGATATACAGCTCATGTAAATACTGTATGTACATTCTATGGGGGAGTTGTATATAACAAAGCTATGTATATTCAGAATCAGTCATCAGCATGTCAGATAAATTTTGTCTCATAAGTGTTTTTGTCACTAATGCCAAAGGGGGAGATTGTTGGCATTATGATACATTTTTGTCATTAGTTACAACACTTATTGGATTCTGAATGCTTACTGAGCTCTCATCGGACATTCCTTTGTAAGCCAAGCTTTACCTAGTTCTCAGTGTTTATCGAGTGATCGAGGTGAAAAAAGAAGTCAGTGTTTACCGAATGATCGAGGTGAACAAAGAAGTCAGTGTTTACCGAGTGATCGAGGTGAACAAAGCAGCCAGTGTTTACCGAGTGTTCGAGGTAAAGAAAGGAATCAGTTTTGATCGAGTAAAGATGTACTTAGTATTGACCAAGAACTTCATGATAACCGAGCTCCTGAGGTTATCAAGAAAATTAATTTTATCGAGCTCAGACGGTTATCAAGGAAACTAACTATCACCAAGTCACAAGTTTCTATCGAGTGTTTCTTTTGATCACCGAGCTACAGTTTAGATAGAAGTGTTCACCGAGTGACATCTCTTCTACCGAGTCTCCAGTGGTTACCGAGTTCAGAACTACTCGAAGTGTTTAGTATGGACCGTGCCTTCACTTCTACCGAGTGCATGACGATGTCGAGTAACACAGTGGACGCCGAGTATCAGAAGGACACCGAGTCAGTTCAGTGAACCCGAGTTTTTACCTTGGGCCGACTTTGTATAGAGATTTGCACTTGTTGTTTTGGCCGACCTTGCATGTATTGTTTATTTGGATGGTATATATATGCAATGTATTGTATCATTCAAATGTAATGGTAATGAATGAAAATGTGAAAGTGTGAAAGAAATACATGTGTGCAAAAGTATGTGTGCTGAGTTGTGAAGGTATTCAGCAAGGTCAAGTTTTGGAGCAGAAAAGTTTTATCTATCACATCAAGGTGAATCAGAGCATAGCGGATCTTATCAGCAATCAGTTGTAATTAGATCCACTGTTTCATTCTAACAGGTGAATCAGTTTTTGTAAATCCTTTAACAAGGTAGACTTAACAGTCTTTTGTAAATCTCCTAACAGAGTGCATACTTTATTGTATGTTTGTAAATCCTCTAACAAGGTGGATCTAGCAATCCTTTATGCTCCTAACAGGGAAGATCACCAGAAGTGGTCATTGTAAGCCTTAACCGGCCAACTTCATACTGCAGTAACGAAGCTTTGTGGGTTTCATCCCCACCCCAGTTTTACTTTCTATCTGGAAGGTTTCTGGGTCACCAAATCTGTGTGTTCAAGTGTTGCAAATGATTTTTTTTCATGCTTACAGTAGGTTACTTGGATGAATGGTGAATATATCAGTATGCAGTTTTATTGTTTGAAATTTTAAAAATTACTGATTCACCCCTCCCCTCTCAGTAACTTGTCATATCTTGAATATTTCCAACATATGGATGGTAGAAACACCATTTCCATGGAAGTAACTGATGAAGACCTTGAACAGGTAATGAAAAAGAAGGAGGAAGAAGAAAAGGAGGAAGAAAATGTTAAGGAAGAGGATGATGCAGTTAAAATTGCAGCAGCTGTCATTGCCTCCCTTCCTCACTCTCCACCAAAGACTATAAAATCTACTATGGAGATAGGATCTTCAAGCAAGATTGTGAGCACAACAGAGATTCCATTGCTCAATTTCCTCCAGTCTCCTCTCAGCTCCAGGTTTTTGCAATGCAAGTGCCAAGCACTTCATCTACCGAGCTGGCAGTCACTTCTTCAGTTACTGAGCTTCAAAGCACATCATCAGCCACCGAGTCATCCACTGCAGTAGTTACTTCACCAAGTATATCTCTTCCACCTACATCTTGTATAGTAATCCTTCCAAGTTTCTTATCAATTTTGTCTTCCTCAGCCACATTGGCCCCAATTTTTGCTCCAGTCAGTTCTCTAATTGTATTAGAAAGTATATCAATTTTTGATACAACCAGCACTTCTGTTAGTTTACCTTTAGTTGGTCCCATTCCAGTCTTGACTGCTAGTCCTGCATCATCAACCATTGTATCTACTTCAAAAGGAAAAGAGGTAAGTACTGCAGATAAACCAAAGACACCATTGAAACTTCTGCTTACAGGCAAAGTATTAGATGGTGGTATAGATTTGGATGAAGAAATTTTCATTCCAAAGGTAAATCTAGAAACTGCTACAGTTAATGAACTAAGACTGGTTAGTCAGCGTCTAGAGCAAAAGGCAAGGCAAATGCAGCTAAGGAATGAAAGGGACAAAGAATTCAACATAATTGAGAGTGCTAAAAACATAATAACTGAGGCTATAAGTGTTGATGTAGATTCATCTCAACACATTTTGTTGCAGCTAGAAGAAGCGGTGAATAAATTTAATGAGGATATCTCAGGACAAGAAAATTTAATGGAGAAAGCAGAAAGGAAATTTGAAAATAAGGTGCTTGAGCACATTTCTCAGCACTTAGCAATAAAACAGGTTGAATTAACCTCAATTTTGTCTAACATTGAAAATTCTTTTAATAACGTAACCTCACTTTTTGTAAAACTTTATGATGTTACCGAGTATACAAAGGAAATAAGAGAAAAGTTAAATAAGATAGATAAGGATCTGAAGATAAGTGCCCAATCACTGAAGCTTGACCCCAGCTCAAGCTCATCTCATCACCTCAGGACCAAATTTTTGGCAGAGAAGCAGGCAGAGCTACTCAAAGAGGAAGGAAGGATAAGGTCTACACTGCTAGAAATCTAGAACATGATCCTTCCCATCATGAACACAATGCAAAAACACATTGCATATTCAAAAACATTGATCCATGACAATAACTTCTCTGTTGCAGACCATATGATTGAACTTTCTGTAGAAGTTCAAGTAGCTCTCTCCACATGTAAAATCCTGCAAGACAATTGGGATAAAACTCTGCAACTAATTCTTCAGGTACATTATGAGTTTATCACATATTTTGTTGTCTCCATGTAAATACATTCTTTATTCTTTGGCATTATTGTCAAAAAGGGGGAGAAAGTAATATATAGAGGAGAATCAAACACAAAAGGGGAGAAGGTAATAAAGTAATAAAGAAATAATGATAGTGGTGATAATATGAATAAAGACATATAACTCATGTAAAAACCTTGTGTATAATGTATGGGGGAGTTATATGTAAGGTAGCCCATGTATATTCAACACAGTAGAATCAAGTCAGTGTTGTCAGATCTTGTATATAAATTTTGGCTCATAAGTGTTTTTTTCACTAATACCAAAGGGAGAGATTGTTGGAATAATGATACATTTGTCATTAGTTATAACACTTATTTGATTTTGAATGCTTACTGAGTTCATCACTCAGTTTACAGTTCATACCGAGCATTCGTTGGTTACCAAGTATGTTCAGTAGTGTTTACCGAGTCAGGAAGGTAAATGAAGGATTTAGTATTTACCAATTAGGAAGGTAAACAAAGGATTTAGTATTTATCGAGTCAGGAAGGTAAACGAAGGATTTAGTGTTTACCGAGTCAGGAAGGTAAATGAAGGATTTAGTATTTACCGAGTCAGGAAGGTAAACGAAGGATTTAGTGTTTACTGAGTCAGGAAGGTAAATGAAGGTTTCAGTGATTACCAAGACAGAAAGGTAAAAGAAGTATTCAGTGCTTACCAAGTGAATCGTCGGAGTTGTTTTCTACCGAGTGACACAATGTTTACCGAGTCACCAGTGGTTACCAAGTTCCAAGCTACTCAAAATGATTAGTATGGACCGTACCCCTACTCTTACCAAGTGCATGACGATGCAGTGTATTGCAGTGGATGTCGAGTGTCAGAAGGTCACCGAGTGAGTTTGAGGAACCTGAGTTTTCTACTATTTGGCTGACTCAATAATGTTTTGTCCACTTGTGTTCAGCCGACCTTGTTGCTATAAATATTGGAATCGTATATATGTAATGTATTGTGCCATTTGCAATAGAGTGAAGTAAGAATGTAATTGAGTGAATTGAAAGAAAATCAGCAGTAGAGTATTCAGCAAGGTTATCAAGGAGTAGAAAAGATATATCCATCACATCAAGTGATCATTACATAAGATCTAATCAGCAAACCAGTTGCAAGGAGATCCACTGCTTCATCTTAACAGGTGAATCAGTTTGTAAATCCTTTAACAGGGTAGACTTAAAAGTCTTTTGTAAATATCCTAACAGAGTGCATACTTCATTGTATGTTTGTAAATCCTCTAACAAGGTGGATCTAATAGTCCTACTTGCTCCTAACAGGGCAGATCACCAGAAGTGATCATTGTAAGCCTTAACCGGCCAACTTTATACTACAGTATTGAAGTTTCGTGGGCATCATCCCCACCCCAGTTTTACTTTCAAATTGAAAGGTTTCTGGGTCACCAAATCAGTGTGTTAATATTTTCATGCATACAATAAAGTAGATGAATGAATGGTGAATTTGTTATTATGCTGAATTGGTTTAAATTTTTTAAGTTTACTGATTCACCCCTCCCCTCTTAGTAACCTTGTTAGTCCTGAATATTTCCAACAATGAGATGTGATTAAATGTGGTGCAAGGTGATTAAATGAAATGAATAAATGAAATGTGATGACCTAAAATGTAAAAATGAAAAGTAATAATTAGGACATGTAATGAAAAAGAAATGTAATAGATGAAAAGAAATACCATGAAATGAAATGAAAAATGGATTGTAACAAAATCTAATGTGGTAAAATGAAATGTGATGTAATGAAATGCAATAAAATGAAACATGATGAAATGACATGAAATGTAATGAAATGAAATATGGGTGATAAAAGGAAATATGATGAAATGAAATTGAATGAAATGAAATATGTAAATGAAAGGAAATGTGATGAAATAAAATGTAATGGAATGAAATGTGATGTATGAAATGAAATATGATGTGATGATATGTAATGGAAAGAAATGTGATAAAATGACATGTGATATGATAAAATGAAATGTGGTGAAGTGAAATGAAATATAATAAAATGAGATGCAATGCAATGACATGTGGTGTAATGAAATGTGATGCTGAAATGAAATGTGATGAAATGAAGTGTGATAAAAGGAAATGTGATGAAATGGAATGTAATGAAATGAAATATGTAAATGTATGAAATGAGATGTAACTAAATGTGATTAATATGTAATGGATGAAATGAAATGAAGTATATAAATGGAATGAAATGAAGTGTATAAATGGAATGAAATGTAATGGAATGTGTAAAGGAGACATGAAAATAATAAAGAAATAAAAATAGAAGAGGGAAAACTATACAAATGAAAGTGAAAAATGGAAGGAAATGATTGTGCTAGAGATGAAAAGATGTGAAGGGACGGGACTTAACATTTGAGATTAAAAAGTCACAAATGAAAGTTGAGAGCCAAGTAAGAATAGGTGAAATAGGGAATGCATAAAATACAATGAATGGTGTAATGAAAAGTGACCCAAATTGTTTTAGATTCAAAGTTCACACAATGTAATAGATGACATGGTGTAAAGAAGCATGAGGTGAAATATGAGAGATTAGTGACCATAATTGTTTGAGATTCGAAGGTCACATAATTCAATAGATGGAATAAATGATATGTGAGAATGAAGTGTGATTCAAGGTGGTAGTGTTGTGATGAGAAAAAGTCCACAATAATTGAGTGTTAACCATGCACAAGTATGTTGTTTTGTGTCATGTTGTTTGATAGCCTTCCCTGAATGGTGTAGCCATTTTGTTGAATGGAGTTTGTTAAGCTTGTCTAAATTTTGTGCCACCCTTTTTTGTCAAGGAACCCAAGATGAAAATTCAAAATAAATGAATGCAACTAACTGTCACTTTGTGTAAAGAGATACAAATTAATTGTCATCATAGAGTGTTTAGTAAAAAGTGACCTAGCACAACCACCACTAGCTCAACTATGGTGATATGAATATTGTATCACACCAATAAGTACAACCAAACATAGACAATGGACATGAAACATATGAAAATTATTAAGAATAAAATTTATAGCCATACTAAAAGAAAATAGACACACAAACAGTCACATGTCAGATAAAGAACCTCACCTAAGATATCATCCAAAACTGGTTGAGGTACATGTGACCTTCCAAATGAGAGGAGGCACTTACAAGTGGACACCAATAATGTAGAAAATCAAAAGATCATTGGAGAAAACTAGTGAAAATCTAAAGGAGAAAAAAATATCATGACTTCATCGTGGTACCTCTAGTCAAGTACATCATCCAGGTATTAGAAGCTCATAACAATAGGAAAAACCATTATTTGTGGATCAGTGGTGCTAACAATCATATGCAATAGTGTCAAGTTTTTTCAATTTTTGGTGGACCCAATTATTGTAGGAGAGTGGTAGTGTTAGTGGTGGTTCAATAGTGGGATCTTATGATTATGGTAGAAGATATGTGTGAGCATGGATCAAGGTGTTTGAGTGTCAAAACTGAGTGGCAAGTGTACTTGGTACTAGTGCAGTGGAAGGCAAAGAGTAGATGTGTGGAAAGGCTAGTGAAGTGTGAGGCATAGTGAGTAATGGCCATAAATAGGTGGATAATATGGAAAAAAATGAAGCATGGTGAGGGGAAGAGCATAGCCATTGAGTTTATTAAAAAGTCTAGGGAAGTGTGTAAGTGAAAGCATGTTGGGCTCACTAGATTAGTTGCAATAGGAGGGTGATGTTAGATAGGGAGGATAGGTAAGGTAAGGATAGAGGGGAAAATATAGTTGATGAACCTCTAGGGAACTGGTGTATCAGTCCAAACTTCAAGCACTAATACATGAGTGAGGTGAATCAAGTCATGCAGAAATGGTGCAAGCACAACCCAAGGGTTCGAGAAGTAGGGTGGAACAAATGCCTTTGTCAATGTTAATGATGTTGTTAGGGAGAACAACATAGTAGGTGTTGCAAGTGGTATTGGATTAGGAACTGATGACACAGGTAGAGAATAGTCTACCTAGGCTAACAAAGAGTGTGTCAAATGTAGCAATGGAGGTAGGGGAGCTAGAATCGCTATAGAAAACTATGGGAGAAACTCAAAGAGTGGAAAAAGATGTCAGTGTGGGTGAGGTGATGAGTATAGTGAAAAAATTGATTAGCCTCAAAATTCTAAGGCAAAAAAATAAATGAAAGAGGAGGTGGGTGGATTGAGTGTAGTGGAGCCACTGCAAGAGGTGAAAAGCATAGTGCAAGCAACAAGTGAGGTAGAGGATTTATGGAAAATGTTGGCTATAGAGAGAGTCGGAGTAGATAATGTAGAGAGGGAAGTCACATTTTTGTTGGGATTTATGGAGAAAGCTTGCGAGGATGTACCACAAAAAAATTGAAGTGACTCTAGGTAGTCATAAATTCAAAATGGGCTCAAATGTGGTCATTGGAAGTGGAACTATGAGTGGAATATTTGTGAGAAAAGGGAAATGATGTGGGTCTACAAGTAGAGAAATCACAAGTGCAAAGGCTGTAGGAGTCATTAAGGATAGTCCAAGTGGGTTTGGAAAGTACACAAAATGAATTGGTGTTATTACAAGTGCAATCTAGGTCTTTTAGAGAAGCAATTGAAAAAGCAAACACCTTGTCATTGCCATTGCAAGAATGCTTAGCATTGAGTGAGTGAAAGGTGAGGCTCTTACAACAGTGACTGAGTGAAGTGAAAATGGATATGGAACACTGAAAAATGATGGCTCTTTAGATGCAATAGGAGTGGGATGTGGCCCAACAAGTGATCATTGTACTCGGTATAAACAAATTGGTGGAGAATGTGTTCATGGATATGCAAAAAACTACAAAATTGCACCAAGAAGTTTCTTATTATATGGGGCCTTATCATTAGTCACTCCTCAATTAAAAGCAATGAGAGACTTAGTTTGTAGATAGGAAATTCATACAATTTCTGAATGCTCAATTTCATGGTGGGAGATTTCCAATTGCCATGAATGCAGTGTGGGTACAAGGAGGATTAATGCTAGGGTCTTCATCCTCTAGAGCTGGGTCTATGGAAATGCCTCTAATTGGACACCTTGTCCTGCCACCTCCATAAGGGAGGACAAAATAAATGATCCACCTGATGTTATTTGAATGTAATGTTATCATTGTCATTATAATAGAATAAAAAAGTGTATTTTTTTATGGCAATCAAAAGGGTGACTAGTGTGCATGTTAATGATCCATGATGTTGAAAACATCAAATAAATAATATCATTTCCATTTTTTCTATTTTTAACATATGTTTGGGATTTTTTTGGAATTTTGAGGAATATGTGGATATTTTGGATTTTTTATAAATATTTGAAAGGTTGTTGATCTCCACAACAGTTAGAACAATGATATATGTAGAGGAAGATTTTTCATCACTTATGTGGGGTAATTCAATGACAGTGTGGGATTTCAATGAAAGATGAGTACAAACTTGTGTAACATTTGGAGAGTTTTGGTGGTCAAAGTGGAAAAAGAAGGAAGTGTTAAACCATGAATTGTAAGACACAATTCTGTATATATTGATAGCCTTGAAAAACAAGCTTAGGACCAAAGTTGGGGATTTTTCTCTAGACTTTTACTAAGACAGATGCTCATGAAGCCTATAAAAAGGCATTTGGGCCTACAGGAAGCGTTGACAACCAAATGAGGCACAAGAGGGGCCTTTGAAAAAGGTGTTTGGGGATCTAAGAAAGATGTTTGGGCCTTAAAAAGGTACATGGAGCCTACAAAGGCACTTGAGGCCTTGGAAAGGTATTTGAGGGCTCAAAAAGGGTGCTTGGGCCTTGGAAAAGGCATAGGGGCTTGAAAAGGTAAAATGGGGCCTTGAAATATATGTTTGGGCCTTTAAAAAAAGGTGTCTTGAGGGTATAAAAAGGTGCTTGAGGTCCCAAAAAGGGCACTTGGGCCTTGAAAAAGGCACATGGGGCCTAAAAGGCACTATAGGCTAGAAGAGGCATTTGAAGGTCTTGTGATCTCTCAAATGTACACTTACTTATTTTGAGCCCCTGTTAGATGGCAATGAAAGAATCTAATAGATATCTGTGCCCTTTGGGATAGCATTTATATATTTGTTAAAATGCTTTTGGATTAATCATGGTCTCTGTAATATAAATAAGATTGTAAATCCATTGAGAGTTGTTATTCTTGACAAGAGGAAAGAAAAGGGACTCTACCTAAGCCTTTTTCCACTATTCACATTGTGCCAGATTTTCTAGAGCCCAGGAGATGTTTCAAGACATAACTACATTGCTTATTAATGCATTGAGGCATTATTTTATTATTTTTCCAGAGGTAATAGGGCCATAAAAAATGCCATTAAATATATAAATATTTTTTAGTATAGTGGGCTTCACCATTGATTTCATATAAAACTAGTCAATTCTTGGTAATTTTTGACAATTTTTACAATTTTTGACAACCTTTAAATGTTTTTTATAATTTTGGACAATTTTTAATTTTTTTTGAGAATCTTTGAGAATTTTTTAATGTTTTTGATAATTTTTGACCTGGTGGGATTGTAATGAGGAAGTGAGTGAGATTTGTTGGAATGTGGAGATAAATGGGGCCTTGTTGGAGCACATAAAGAGTGAAGGAGACCAAAAGTAGGCCAAGAAGTGGGATCAGAGAGCTATACTTGAGATGGTAGAGGAAAAAAAGGATATTTGGGACTCCAAATGGATTTTATGAAGGCAAAAATGGATAATAGGAACTATTGGTCATGGTAGATATTTGAGATGTGCATTGATTTTCCTACAATTCATGTATGTGATATCTTAGAACATATCAAAATTAACATGACATAACCTTTTGTGCCAAATCCATATATCATCAAATTCTATAACAAGATAAGTAGCATCCTCTATATCAAGATAGAATAGATTGCTTCTAGTTTGATCATCTTTTCCAATCAATTTCCTATTTGTGTCATATGTCTTAGCAATCTTGTTTTCAAATTCAACCTTGCATCCTAGATTGTTCAGTTGTGACACACTCAACAAGTTATAATTTAGTCCTTGAACATAGTAAGAATTGTTACTTGAAATATTATATGTGAGTTTAATAGAACCTTTTCCTTTTATCAAACATGGTGCATCATTACCAAATCTTACACTATTTTCATCATAACAATTTAGAGTAATGAACTTACTTTTGTGTCTAGTCATATGATGTGAACATCCACTATCAATGATCCATCTATCATTTTATTCATACAAGTCACAAGTGTAGTTTCCTCATCTTCATTAAATTCATCCTTCATTGCAACATACACCACTTCATCATCATGTTCATAAGAATCATCTCTTGTTTCCTCTTTAGCAATGTAGCATGAATTCTTACATTTTGTAGCAATATGACCAACCTCATTGCAATTGAAACAAATGATGGGTAACTTACCTTTGAACTTGCCTTTACCTCGATGGAATCTTTTTGTTAGTAGTTATTCTAGTTGTTCAACATCTTCCTCATCTGTATCAATGTCACTAGACACATATTTTATCTTTCTCTTCTTCTTTGGCTTCACCTCATTAGAATCTTTCAGTAATAACTTAGCTTTGAAATCAAATTCAAGACTCTCAGGTTTGTAATTATCAAAGTTAGATAGTTCAAAAGTAGTGAGTCTACCTACCAGACCTTCAAGGGTTAGATTATTTCCTGGAATACATCTCAATTCTTGAATTGCAGATATTCTAATAGCAAAAATAGGTAATAATGTTCTCAAGACATTGCTTAACATAGTATCATCATCTATGTAACTAATAGCTCCTTCTATTGTACTAATAACTTCTTTTATTCTAGCAACATATTGAGCAATATTTTCACCTTCTTCCATTCTCATATCATCAAACTTACCTCTAAGACTCTTAGATTTGGCTCTTTGAACATTTGTGTCTCCTCCATAGATGGTGGCTAAGGAATCCCACATTTTATTTTCACTATCAAGACCTTTGATATCATCAAATTTGGCATAGCTTAGGGTAGAGGCAATCTCTAACATTTCCTAATTGTGTTCTATCTTCTTCTTCATATGTTCAATAGTTAGGACTCTAGCTTGATCAACATGTTCCATAGAGATGGTAGATTGTGCATGATCTCCAAGTCCTCCAAGGTGTAGTTTCATCAAAATTTTCCATGCAAGAAAGTTATCTCTATTGAGCTTGGGTACTTCTCTTTTAGACATCTCAATCTTTGTGCTTGTAGTAGATTCAAACTAGTCCTCTTAAGTAGATGGCTTTGATACAAATTTTTGGAATACTTTACAATAACTAGGGGGTGTGTTGGGGGGGGGGAATCAGTTATCCAAGGTCCATATGTATAGATAAAAATTCTCTCAGCTTAGTGAACCTATAAAACATACATCCATAAGATTATGCAATCACTAAAACTTGTAGGTTTTTGTCAAATCAACTTGCAAAAATGTAAAGCATGAAACATAATAGATTCATCAACACACTTGACACAATGATTTATGTGGAAACCCAATTTGAGAAAAACTACCAATAACATGCTACTCATTTTAACTCTTCTAAAGTGATGCCTTGTGAAAGGCCAACCTTATTAAAGCTTATAATACAAATTGTTAAATGTGACTTGATTAGGAGATTTTAATCACCTTGTTATAACTGAGCCTTGTTAGAGGACTTTAGACCATTCACTTGGAATGCCACCCAGGTAAAGGATTTACAAATGACTATTATATCAACCTTAATCCATGGGATTTACCCTATACTCATACAATTGTTAGAGAGTAATAGTGGAGCTTTGATTTGATACAACTTCTCTTCTAGATTATAGATCTTTGTTTAGTCCTCAATTCTGCTTGGCCTTCACACTTTGCAACTCTGATAGCTTGTTCACCCTTCAAGCCTTTATCTCCTCAATCCTTCTTGTTTAACATGTCATTTCTTAACATCTTCTCTTAGGTCACTTGATGAAGCAAAACCCTTAACTCCTCTTCCTTAGGTTCTCGCACATGACAACTTTACTTCATGACCATACATTCCTATAAATGGGAAATTAGGATATTTTTCAAGTCATTTTCCATTGTCAAAATTTAGGGTTTAGATGGATTGGGTAGGATGCAATGTATCTACCCCATATCTCATATCTCTTCTAGAAACTTCTTCTAGAATCCATTTGAATGTAGCTTAAAATAGTTTACATCAAATTTTGTGCCACCAGTTCATCAACTTTATTTTTCACCTGGTTCATAAAATTCAAGAAAAAAAACTTATTGGCTCAAATTTAGTGAATCTTTGATCTTTAAAATAATGCAACAGCTCAGCATTATCAACCTTTTGATGCTCAGCACATACTACATTGCTCGACATCTATTATGAAATCACTCAACATCAACTAAATTTTACAAATGCTTGGCATCCACTAGAATTTTTTTTTACTTGGCTCCAACTAACTTTCTGCTCAGCTTGCACTGACTTTGCTCGACACCTACTATCCACTCGTTCAAGCTTGGTAAACAAACTTTGTTTAACTTGTTGTTCTAAATTTTCTAAATGTAACCAACCTTTGTAACCTTAAGTAGATTACCAATACATTATGTCATCACTATCTTAATTGATCCTTGTACTTCATTACATAATCTTAACTCAACCTTTCCTCTAGGTGCTTTTGTTACGTCTTATTGATCAAATCCTCTTCATCAATCAATTAAGTGATAGTACTTGAATCTTTTAAGTAGTTGTCTTACCGAAAAATAGGAAATTTGACATTAGTAACATAACAATGATTAAAACACATAGTCTTTTTCAACAATCTCCCTCTTTCAATGATCTCTTTCAATAATGATCTTTTTAATTAGATCTCAACAAAAAGAATGTTTGATTATAGATCTGAAATAGGGGCCCAATATATAATGTTGGAAATACTATAGGGAAGTAAAATTTGAGAGGGGGAGGAGGGGGGTTTGGGGAGGTGTGAATCAAAACTTAAATATTTCAACCTCAAAATCATTCACCAGACATCCCTCTCACAATCTATGCATATAAACTAAAATACCAAATTAAGCATATACATCCATAGCATGAAAGTAAAACATTCAACACATGTATGACACAAGATATTTCGTTACCCAAAAACCCTCCAAGGAGAAGGTAAAAATGAGGTGGGGATGACACCCACAAATTTTCACTACTGTAGTAATAAAGTGTATCCAATGAAGGATACAATGTTTTGATTATGAACCATGATCTACCGTATGAAAGGTCTGCCCTGTTAAAGGCTTACAAGATTGTTAGATCTTACCTTGTTAAAGGATTTACAACACCCTATTAGAATTGTGCCTAGTAAAAGGACTTTAACTTTCTATGATGTAAGCACTTTGTTAAAGGATTTACAATAGCTTATTAAGAGTGCTCTATTAAGAGATTTAACTAATTCACCTATTAGAATTTTTTAGGAATGATCCTTTGGTTAGCACTCTATTGTTTGATGTAAGATCACCTCTTTTCTAATATGTACTTGATCCTTACTAATTAGATGTATCTCTGATGTCTTATAATTCCTTTCCTCTATTCTCCTCTTACTGATTCTGCAATGCAACTCAAATCACAACTCCTTAGTCACCATGAATTCTCTTTTTTCACATGCAAACTTCTCTTTAGTTCTCCTTAAGCATTCATAAAAAGTTTAGAGTTTGTCCTCCTTAAGAAGACCTAGGTGACTTAGGGTTAGGTATGAATCAATGATTGTGATTCACCCATATCGTCACTTGATCCTTCCCTTTTTATAATTTAATGCATGTAATGCATAGGCATTCACAATTAAGATTTGTCCTTATCATATAAGATTGTAAAACAATCCTTAAGTCATCCCAAAAATGGTTTACATAGAGTTTTGTTCCATTACAAACAACTATGTCAAAATTTTATAACTCAACACTTGAAGTCCCTAATTCTCGGCATCAAATGTAACTTCAATGTTGTAACTCAGCCCATGAATGACTTAGCATCCACTGATCACCTGACATCTAAATAGCTTGAAACATACTATCTGCTCAACACTTGAGTGATTCAGCACTTACTAGTTACTTGGCACTTACTAAATATCTATCACTTGACATATGCTATTTGATGACTTATGCTTGACATGTATTATCTATTCCACATGAACTAAGTAAATAAATTAAGTATATTATCACTCATATGCCCAAACCAATTTGAGATTAATAATCTCCCCCTTTGACATGAGTGGAAAAATACATGGTCATGCATGAATAACTCTAGCCTTTCAAGCATAACTAAAACAATATCCACTTAAATACAAAATTTCAAAACTTCAAAATTTTGTAAAAAATGTATGACTCATGAGTTATACCTCAAAATTCAATAACTCCCCCTAAATTGATAGTGTTGTTTTGAATCTGAACCAAAATGATTCCTGCTGCTGAGTAGATTTTCATAAGCTGATTTGCATACTTTGTTTTTATCATTGTCTCCCCCATTCTCAAAAATAGTAGCTCCCTCAAAAATATTATCTCCCCTATACTTCTTTAATCTTATTTCTCCCTCATTTTGACACTTATGTCAAAGGGTTATACAGTAACAGTGTATCTCACCAAAAATGTTTTATAGACCTCAAGCATAATTTTCAAAGAAGCATCCCAATTGTCACATGCTACCTCCAGTGATTTCATTTGGATGGCCATCTCAGCAGCAAGATTTACTGAGCCTTCATGAGTAGAAAGATGTGGATCTTTCTTCATGAATGTTTTAGAAAAGTCTAGTTCCTTGTGCAATATCTCCATGTGTGGATTCAGAATAGACAAGATGTTGATTAGTTTAGCCCTTATTTTTACCTCATCTACATGTAGCACTCCTAACTAACTCTGGGAGTTTAGGAGATTTCTAAACTATTTCTCATTTTGGGTTGGAGATTTTGGTAGAGCTATGCTAGATGACTGCATATGGCTATCCAAACTTAGTATGTGGCATCTATTTCCTATGTGAAAAAGTGTTAGATTGCACAATTTGGTGTAAAAAGAGAAAATTTTATCTAGTACCTTCTTCACAATTTCAATTTTGGTTGCTAACTCTACCTATGATAGTACAATAACACTTGATATTTTTCCATCAACCTTATTTTGAAACTTTCTTTTAGACCATTCAAGTAATTTCACATTTGAATCTAGGTCTGTGTCATATACCTTCTCAACCAATCTAGTTAGCTACTCTATGATAGGCTTTGTTGCTTCTAGTGTTGGCAAGCTAAATGCATTAAGAAAAATTTCCTTGATATCTAGCAAGGCTTTCTTTTACCTATTCTTCTATTTGAGCAATTCTTGGTTTTTAATCTTTGCAAGAGCATCTTGTAGTATGCTCATCTATTCAATTGTGATGGTTGCAAAATCAATTGAGGGTAACTCAATCACCTCATACAAGTTCACATCAAAAAATGATGTAACTTCATCTACCTTAGATGTGCTTGGATTTAGACTTGATGATTGTAGTGCTATAGCTTCTATACTTGGCCTATGAAGAGCTTGACTAGGAGGAGTAGCAAATGTTGACAAGGTCACTAGTATTTGTATTGCTAGTTGCTCCTCCTATTTTGTAGTCAAATCTATCACTTCAATATTATCCTTTTCCTTCTCTACATTCTCAATTGCACCTTGATCTTGTGTTGTAGGTGTAGGAGTATCTACCTAACATTTTTGTGCTCGAGCTCCTTCATGCTCTTCTTTTCATCTTTATGCTCTCCAATTGTCTCATCCTTGTTAGTTTCTTTTTCCTTTAGATTGATAGAGACTAGAGTACTTTGTACCAATGTACTTATAGTAGAAGTTGATATCTCCTTCCTTTGATATACCATAATAGGTAATGGAGTTTGTATCATGGTGAATTGAGGAGGGGTTGTATATGTCTCTTTTGTCTATACTTTCTCCCTTATAGATACCTTTTCTGCCTTCTCAATCTCTTCAACACTCACTAGAGCAAGATTTTCACAAAGTTTAGGCTGGGTAGTGGATTCTACCATTATCTTCTTCAAGTCTTCCTCTATAAGGGGATTGATGTTTTGAGTGACAGTATCAGAAACATCCTCAATCTTTATAGTATCACTATTTGTATTCAACTCATATTGAGGACTATCACTTGGCACTAGTGTGTCTTGTACACTTTGTTCTATTTATTGCTCATCCTCAACTAGTGCCTATGTATCTTCATGTGTCTTAGTGCCTTCCTCATATGCAATTATCTCAGTGTCAACTATGGTAACCTCAATTAATTTTTGTTTATATTTTTCCTTACCTACCTCAATAGGTCTCTACATTATTTCCTTGGGTGTTGTCAAATCAAATTTGTCTTTTGTACAACATCCTTAACATTGTTCTGCAATATACTAAATGCCCTATATTTAGGTGCAAATTTCCCAATGTGCTTCTTTATTGCCTTGGCCATTGTTTCCCTATCTAATTCTAGCATCACTTGTGCAAGTGTAGTCTATCTTATTTGCCTTTCTATATTGAGAATATATTTCCACTTTTTCTCAACTCGGTCAGATAATTCCTTTAGTAGAGAGTTGGCAACCTCAATTGGAGTTTGTCTGAATGTTGTCATCATGGCATATATGGACTCCTCTACTTGGTTCATCTCAACTTTTCCAAGTTTATCAAATGCAATATGTGTGAGACCAGACAAATCAACATTATTCTTTATGTTCTTACATATATTGTCTAAATTTGAGGAAGGACGGTGAATTACAACTTTGAATTGGCTATTGTCATTAGATTCAATCCTCTCTTCATTAGATTTAACTGGAGCTATATACTTTCTCTTTTTTCTCCTCTCAGACTCCTCTTCCTTTCTAGTTGATTTAGCCATCTTCTCTTTTGGATTATCTTCCTCTTGAGCCTTTTTGGTAGTAGCTCTTGTGCTTTCTCTAGTAATGTGAACAATAGGCTTAGATTTTGCAACATTCCTTAGTTTGGTAACTACTGGGGCTTTAGATTTCCTCTTTTTTTTCTTAGGTGCTTCACTAGCTCCTTCTCCCTCAACACCTTCTTCAATTTCTACTTCTTTTTCTTGATCTTCCCCTTATCCTTGATTTAAGGCCACTGGTGCTTGAAAAAGAATACCGTCTTCTTCTTCATCATCATCTGCTCCGCCAAATTTCTCCTTAAGCTTCTTGACAATATTTTTTTTCTTTCTTATGATTGAGGCAATCTTTAAATCCATTGTTATCTTAGATTTACCCATGTCATAGTTCCCAAAGGCAATGGCCTTAGCATCTACATCTATTGCAAGTAATGTTGTTATTGTTATAGAGGCTTCATCACATTGATCTCATAGGTTAGTGGCCTTTGCCACCTTACCCTTGGAATAGTATCTTGAACATATGTAAAATTAGTGTCAACTAAAAAGAAAACATCATTCACTAATACATTTGGTACCAAATTGCAACGGCAGTGCCATTGCAATTTTTTTGTCACAACCTTGTCATCGTTGCAATTGCGACGATGAGAAAATTGTGACAGAAAAACTGCAACAACACTGCCATTGCAATTTGGTACCAAATGTATTAGTGATTGAAATTTTTCTCAACTAGTGAAACTAGTATCATCAACATTTTCTTCATTGACTACTTGAAATCTTCAAAGTAGCTGGTCATTACAGACTCAAAATTATTTCCAAGTTGCTTAATAAATTCACCTATTTGCACTGCAATATATCTATTTGTTTTCCATGCAACTTTACCCAAAGTAGGGAATATATTATGTACATAAAAGAATATACATACAAGAATTGAACCAAATTTATATTGTGTACTCTTGGTCTTCCTTATTGCTCCCAAATTTTTTGACAACTATTGCATCTGCAACTTAGCAAGGTCATAAGTATGATCCTTCTTAACTATCTTATGGCCCATATCAACAAAAATACAAGGTACACTATTGAGCCTTCTGGAGTGATAAAATTTATGTGCTATAATCCTCACTACAAAAGCAATTATCAGATCTGAGATAGTATCAATTGTCATTCCTCATTTGTTCCACACTACCCCTGTATTCTTCTCAATAACCTCTTTAGATTCACTCCTCATGGTTCTAGATCAATCAAGTGTTGGATACTTTTTTACTTTTTGTACAATTTTCTTTATGATTTTAATTGATCTATTATCCAATCATATAGATTATCATGAAACCTACTTAGAATTATCTTTATCCATTTAGTTTTGAAAACATTGGGTAAATCTAGGGCATGGGATAACCCTTTTCTCTCTACAATTTTGAATTCATATTTCAATGCTCTATTTTCACATAATTTCACATAGGTTTCCCTAATCTCCATGTTACATATGCTACCCAACTTGCATGTGTAGCAACATCTCACATCTTAAATCATTAAAACTCAAGGTGGTATCATTGATAATGCACTAGATGGATCTTGCTTCTAATCAATATTAGGAATGGCTCTAAAATTTGGTTGTCTAATCTCATTTCTTATAATTACACATTCAAAACTTCTTTACCCTCTTTAACCTTAGGAGCTAAAGAATTGGATTCCATAATGTAAACCTATGGTTTGCAAAAATTCAAGCTATGTAGCTTGAAACATGATAAATACCTTGGTAAATCTACTAAGATTTTGTTGAGCGACTATTGAATCTTATTTGCAAACACTTGGAATGATTCCTTAAATTTTTGTTTATCTCTTTGTGCTCTTTTTCAAATTAAAATGATGTCAAATGAGTAGAAATTGATCATATAAACCTTAAAGCCTCACATTTAATGCTTAGTGCTTACATAGTTGTAAGCTCGACTTCAATAGAGATTTCAACTCACTCAGCTTGCATGAAGTTTCCTCACTCTCAGAAACCACTGTGAGCTTGGTCAACACTATCACCTTTGATAGCTTAGAATCAACTAATATTTCACTTGGCAACCATACTAAAACCTTTTATGCTCAGTAGTAACATGAAAACTAAAAAAACTTTGCATCTTTCTTCATGCAAATATAATCTTTTTAGAATTAAATCCTTGGAACTCATGTATAGTATATCTTTAAATATCAATCCCACACATACCTCTTGATTTCCTAATCGGAGGTGGTGTAATCACTTGACCCTTTGGGTGAACTGATCCCATCTGAACTTGATGTGTTGCAATATTCCTTTCTCTTCCATGTCTTGTTCATCTCATCTCTAACATTTTCAACATCTTCCTTTCCTTTGCCTTTGTTGAACTCATTACTCAATTCCTTTGACATTGTTATACAATTCCTACTTATGTGACCAGTCTTCAAATAGCTAAAACATGTGGTTTGACTCAACCATATTTTATAGTCACTTCTAAAATGTGTTCTTATGCAATTTTCAGCAACATGTCCATACTCGTGACAATAATGAAAATTATACCTAGTATTATAATCCCAATTATAAGAGTTTCAATTTACTTTACCTTTCTCTGCTTGTTTGTGACCATTTAGGCTTGGATCTACACTCATTTGCTCTATGTCCATATTTTTGACAGTTATAGCAGTATACTTCAAATCTTTGTGTGCTTATGGTCTTGGTTATGCATTCATGTGGCTAATGTCCTTATTTGTTGCATTTGTAGCAATGACCCATGAACTACTATTTAGGATTTTTATTTGCAGTCTTGCTCCTACAAACATTAGTAGTATGACCTATATTACCATATTTATGATAAGTAGTTTTGGAGTTCTTACCTTTGTTACTTCTTTGTTCACCACTTTTGGATGATTCTCCTTCTTCAGTACTAGTGTAACCCAATCTAGAAGTATCACTATTGGATCTAGGGGATCTCATCAATTGCTCAAAGTACTTGATAGATTCACTATATTTGTTGAAACTTTTATCTAACTCCTTTTCTATTTTTAGGTTGTTTCGCAGTTGTTCATTCTACAACTTTAGTGTTGTGATCTCAATATCCTCTACATTTAGTTCATGATTTGCAATCATCATTTGATCAAAGTTTCCAATTGCATGTTAGAAATCCTATTTACCTCTAATATTTTCTCTTCTAGTATATTGGTCAAAATCCTTTTGTCATCTTCAATCATGACTTTGTCCTCTTTAGGTTTCTTTTACTACTCGGTGACCTCAAAATCATTCACCACACATCCATCTCATAATCTATGCATATGAATTGAAATACCAAATTAAGAATATGCATCCATAGCATAAAAGTAAAATATTAAACACATGTATGACACAAGATATATGGTTACCTAGAAATCCTCCAAGGAGAAGGTAAAACTAGGATGGGGATGAGACCCACAAATCTTCACTGCTGTAGTAATAGGTTAAAATGTGTTGATCATGAACCATGATCTACTTTGTGAAAGGTTTTCCCTATTAAAGGCTTGCAAGAATGTTAGAACTTGTTGGAAGCATGAATGCTAATGATATTCCTATGGGGGAGAATTTTAGATATGTTACTATGATGATATGTTACATTCATTACTAAGTATGTAATTGATGTCAACATAATAGTCTTCTATGGTATCTAATATAAGAACAATGGTAAGATCAACTTGGTACAGATTACTAGTTGAATATTCTCACTATCCAAGGTTATGAGGGATACTTTTGAGTATCTAGTATATGTAGTTAACATCAAAAGAAGAAATGAAAATTTTGAAAGAAGTTATGTAAGTTTTGGCGATGTCTATTCTGAGATAGAGTTTATAGAGTCATGTTCTAGTAAAATTGTTATATCTCTCAGCAGAGTTGTTATTTTGAGAATCAAGGTTGAGGATGTTAAGAAGACATATTGCTAATGACATGGCTAATTTTTCTCATCATAATATTGTGTGTACAATAATATATTCAAGTTCCAAGGCAAAAATATTAATGTTATAGCTAACTATAACATGTTCTTAATATGGTGCTATAATAATTAATTAAGAAGGTCTAAACAACTAACTCAGGGAATTGTTTTATGGAGTTGGTATAAAGGAAGAAAATTTTACTTTATCATAGAAGATAGAATTGTATTAGGAAGAAGCGATTGTAAGTAATAGAGAGAAGAATGCAAAGTTGAGCAAAGTAGAGTGGAAGTGAAGGAAACTTCATTCTTGAGGTTTTCCTAAGTGATCTAAGGTTCATGACCTAGTCTACAAAGTCTGATAGTGATTGGTTTGGTTGATAGAACAAAGGAAAGAGGAACATTATAGTAAATTGCATTTTTGAGCAGTGAGTTCTTCTTGTAGTTGAAATTGCATGCTTGAGCAATGGGCTCATCTTGCATACATTGTACTACAACTCCTAATAGGGTTGGCACAACTCCTAATAGGGTTGGAATCTCCTAATAGGGATTCAAAGTCTCCTAATAGGGACTCATGTACTAAATGTTATAATAGACTCTTAACAAGGCCCATCATCTAATAACAAGGAATATTTATATTAGTACATCATCTTGTGGGCATCATTCCCACTGGGGTTTTCCCTCTAATCAAGGGTTTCTCTAGTTAACACATGTGGTGTAATTATCTATGTCCATGTTATTATGGTTGCTATTTACTTTGGTTGAATGATTAAGTTTGTTTAAAGAAGATAAATGTTTTAATTGTTTGATAACTAATTCCACCCCCCCCTACCTCTCTCTTAGTTATCTTGGTGGGCTATTATTTCTAACAATTAGTATCAGAGCATTAGGTCCTTGAAGATAAAGTTTAATAGCTTGGGGAGATACATGGTGAGCATGTTAAGAAAAGATAGTCTAAAATTTGATGGAACAAATTATGACAACTAGAAGGAAAAGATAAAGACATCTATTGTGTATGGGTCTGGGATATTGAATCTTGACAAAATTAGTGAAGACAATCATTGCTGAAAAGGATTTGGAAAATTGTACCGAGGATGAAAGTGATCTTTTTATGTGTGACATGAGAGCTTGAGAAGCACTATTGACTGCACTTCCTAAAGTTGAATACAATCAAGTAAAATCACTTGTTACTTCACATTTGATTTGGAAATATGTGGAAAATAATTTTAGAGGTGATGCACATTCTAAGAAGTTAGACTACAAAGTTGGATTTGTGATTTCAAGATGCTAAAATGATGGAAGATGAATTTGTAATAACATATGTAGGTAGAATATCATAAATTACTGTAGTTATTAAATCTAAAGGAAGAACCAAAGAAGATGATGAGGTCATATGGAAGATATTGAAGAATCTAACACCATTATTTATGTTAGTAGTTCAAATGATATAGTTGTTGATATCTTGTACCAAAGATTTCACAAAGGAGACATTTCTTGGAAGACTTGAAGTGGTTGAGAATGAGCTTAGACAGTTCAGAGAATTGACCAAAATAGAGACATCTTTCAGTGCCCTAAATATTTGACCTAGTTTATCAAGGAGCACAAGTGTTAGAAGAGATTTTGCTAGCAGAAAAAGAGCTAAGGAGGACAAAAAGATTGAAGGAGTAGACCTTCTAGTAAGAAGAGAAAAAGGTGGTAAAAAAATCTTTTGATGTTGAACTTGTGATGAATATGGTAATTATGCATCTAAATGTCCTAAAAGAGACAAAATGTATAAAGGAAATTACAAACCTAGAAGACATAGAGAGTGTTTGTATGCAAATGAAGAAAATTATTATGATGAACAAGTAGTAAGTGCTAGTGATGATGAAATAGGATTTGTGGAAATTAAAGAAGAAATTCTAGAAAAAGTAGCTTTGGTGTCACAGGTTGAAAAGAAATCTAATTGGATAATTAATAGTGGTTGTTCACATTATATGATTGGTGATATGAACAAGTTTGTTGACTTCAAAAGTTAGGATGGAGGCATTGTTAGAGTTGGAAACAATGCAACATGCCAAGTTAAAGGTATTGGATCTATAACTCTTGATGGTAAAAATAACAGTGAGGATTTATATTTTGTTGATGGTTCAAAGCACAATATTTTGAGTGTTGGACAACTAGTGGATAGGTTATTAGTTAAAATTCATAGAGAAAGCATGCATGATCAAAGACAAAGATGGAAAGGTAATTGGAATAGGATTCATATCTAGAGGTAATGTATTTCAATTGAATCCTATTGAAATGACATGTTTGGTTGCAAAGATAGATGATAGTTTTTCATTGCATAAACTTTGATAATATTGTGAAGACTATAATATGTTTATAGTTAGAGATTTTCCTATGATTGTAAATCCTACTAACACAATTTGCAAGGAGTGTGTTTTGGCAAAGCATAACAAGAATTCTTATCCTAGCAAGAAGTTTACTACTAAAATGAAATTGGAGATCGTACACAAAGATCTCAGTGGTCCTACAAAGACTAAAGGATTCTATGGTGAAAGGTATTTTATGATTCGAGTTTATGACTTTTCTAGAATAATGCGGGTTGTATTTCTTAAAGAGAAATTTGAGGCATTTGATAAGTTCAAGATATTCAAGAATAGAGTTGAGAATGAATCTAGTATGAAGATTAAATGTTTAAGATTAGATAGAGGAGAAGAATTTACTTCAGATGATTTTAACATGTTTTGTGAAGAAAATGGAATTAGAAGACAATTATCAGCTCTAAGAACCCCTGAATAGAATGGCATTGCAGAAAGAAGGAACAGATCAATCAAAATAGTAGCAAGAGCTATATTAGCGAATAATGATGTATCCAAGATGTTTTGGAGAGAAGTTCTAAAAACAATATTCTACACTATGAATAGAGAGCAAGTTAGGAAAGAGACAAACAAGACCCCTTATGAACTGTGGTTTGGTCACTCACCTACAGTTAAGTATTTCAGAATTTTTGGTTGTAAGTATTATATCAAAAGAGATGATGATATTGGTAAGTTTGATGCTAGAAGTGATGAAGGTATGATTCTTTTTTATTAATTGAAAAGAAAGGCTTATAGATGCTATAATCTGAGAACTAAGACTATTATGGAAAGTGCAAATGTAAGAATTGATGAGAAATTCAGGATACAAAAAAGAATGATTGATTATAATCCAGATCATGATGATGTTACTAAACCAAGGAATGATGAAGTATTTCTTGAGACTAACAATGATTTGCAAAATGAAGGAGCCGAGGTAGGAACAAAGCTTGGAACCTTTAGTAGAGCCAAGAGTTGAGATAGCAACTCCTACTTTGGGAAAGAATATGATAAAGAGTCACCCATCTGATTAGATCATTAGAAGCAAAGATAAAAGTATTATTGTGGTATCCACAACACATGCCACATTCCTCGTTAAGAATGGGAACCCCCTACATTTTTTGATTCCTGAACTCACAATTCAAGAGTTGGAAGAAGAAAATTTGCTTAAACATTTGAATCATAGAGTCAAAAAACTAAAAAAATCATAAAAAAAGTTTAAAAAACCAAAAAATAAAAAAACATTAGAAAACTCAAAATTTTTGAAATGCAAGTTTCAAAAAAATTAAAATTGAAAAAAAAAAAATTATTATTATTATTTTTTCCCTCTGCCTGCGCACATGCCGCACATGTTTCTTAGTATACACAAGGAGGGAGGGTTATAAAATCCTTGCCCCCCCATTTCTCCTTCATTTTTCTGTCCAAGTGTTCAAGAGAAGGAAGTAAGGTAACCTCCCCCACCCCCTCTCTCTCCATGGTGCCCACAGTGGCGTTGCACACAGGCCGCGTGCTGGCGCACTCCACACATTACCACATGCCATGCGTAGGTTGTGTTGCCCATGCTGGCTGCACGTCACCATGCACTGCACATCAGCCATGTGACCCATGCTACTTGTGCATCACCATGTGCCATGTACAAGCTGTACTAGCCCCACATCGCTACACAGCATGCGCAAGCCGCACTAACTGCATTGTTCATGCATCACCACACACCACGCACTAGCTGCGCTAGCTACACGTTGCCACATGTGCACATAGTTTGGATGCTCTACTTCGATGGTTCTAGATGTAAATCAGGAGCTAGTGTAGGTATCAAACTAATCAACCCAAAAGGTAGGTCTTTCTATGCCACATATCGATTACAATTTAGATGTACTAACAATGGTGCAAAATACAAAGCATTGATTCGAGGACTTCTCTTGGCATTGGGGAAAGGATTCACTGCTCTCATAATTGAAGGGGATTCCCAATTGGTCATACGATAAGTAAAATCTATATATTCTTGCAACGACAAAAGATTACTTTCTTACAAGAAAAGGGTATGGGATATACTGGATGACTTTGAAGCTCTAAACATCAAGTCCATTCCAAGAAGAAAGAACATGGTAGCAAATGCTCTTGTCATCTCAGCTAGTGCTTTGCAACTAGTTGAAAGAACCAAGTTGAAAAGATTTTGTAGAATTGGTCATTGTTCCATCCATCCCTAACAATATCACAAGCTTTTAGGTCTTTCAAGATGATCAACATATACTTGAGTTTATCATGTGTAGTCATCATTTTGAGGGACAAGAAATTGATGATACACCAAATGACAAACTTGAAGATGATGGACTTGAAGATGAAGATGGGATTTTGAATTTAAAAGCTAACACTATTGTAAAAGTGATGGTTGAACTTGAATGCATCTTTGATCATGATGAATTGACACTCAATAGAAGGGAAACTCAAGAAAAGGGAATCAAAGAATGTGATTTGTACAATTTGGGTACTGATGAAGAGCCAAAAATGGTACAGATAGGAAAAGCGGTTAACTCACAAGAAAGGGATGACATGCTCAAATTACTGACCAAGTATAAGGATGTCATTGCCTGGAGCTATGAAGAGTTGAAGACTTATGATTCTAAGATTATCACACATGACATCATATTAAAACCTGATGCCAAACCCTTATGACAAAGACAAAGACCAGTAAATCCTCTCATTGAACCATTAATCATGAAAGAAGTAAAGAAGATACTAGATGCTAAGATCATATTTCCTATTTGGCATTCCACATGGGTGGAAAATTTGGTTCCTGTGTAGAAGAAGACGAGAGATTTGTCTTTGTGTTGACTTTTGCAACCTAAATCTAGCATCTCAAAAAGACAATTATCCTTTACCATAACTATATGAGGTCTTGCAAATTGTGAATGCCTCAAAGATGATGTCCTTCTTAGATGGTTACTTAGGATACAACCAAGTGATGATCGATGAAGAAGATTGATTGAAGACTACTTTTACAACCAAGTGGAGAACTTTTGCTTACAGAAGGATGCCTTTCAAATTGATTAATGTGGGAGCTACATTTCAATGAGAAATGGATGAAGCTTTCAAAGGATTGATAAATAGGTGTATAGTCATTTACGTGGATGACTTGACTATCTTTTCAAAAGATCAAAGTACCCATATTTTTTTATCTAAGGCAGGTATTCAATAGATGTCATAAATATAGCATATCCCTCAATTCCAAGAAATGTTCATTCGATGTTACTAAAGGAAAGCTCCTAGAACATGCCATTTCTGAAGCTAGAATCTCCATTGATCTAGATAGAGTTGAGTCTATTTTGAAGTTAGCACCTCCACATAGTCAAAAAGAATTGAAGTCTTGCTTTGGGAAGATAAACTTTGTGCTAAAATTCATAAGTGCATTTGCAAAGATAGTTCTTCCCCTTAATAAATTGATCAAGAAAGGGGATAAGATAGAATAGGTACCAGAAATAAAGAGATCTTTTGAAGATATTAAGGTTACCATTTCCATGGCCCGAATTTTCGTAAGTCCAGATTATGAGTTACTTTTCAAGATCTATTCCTTTGCTTCTGAACACTCTTCTGTAGGGATCTTGATATAGAAAAGAGAGAAGGAAGATGAGAATCCAATTACTTTTATGAGTTTTCCTTTGAAGAATGTAGAGTTGAAATATTCAAACCTTGATAAAAAGTCCTTTGTGTTGATCAAGGCAATAAAGAAGTTTCATCACTACATACTTAGAAGTAAGGTGTATGAAATTGTTCCTGATCCCGCAGTAAAGATGCTTTTGATGTAGAATGAACTTGGTGAAAGGAGAGGAAACTGGATGGCCATACTTCAAGAATTTGATCTTGAGATTCAATCTATGAGATTGGTTAGAGGTCAAGGGTTGTAAAAAATGATAGCTGATAACTAAGATGGAAATGAAAAGGATTTCAAGTTTGACAATGAAACAGATGAAGATGATCAAAAGAAGATGGTTGTATCACAAGTTTATATTAACCAAAGAGTGGTGACAAATGTGTGGTACCAAGACATTGTTTATTATCTCTTACAAGACCAATGCCTAAAATGGATGAACAATTCATAATGTAGGGGACTTAAGATGAAATGTGAGTCTTACATATTACTTGATAAAAAGTTGTATAAAAGGAACTATGAAGGGAGCTATCTGAAATGCTTAGGACATGAAGAAGCTAAGGATGTCTTGGAACATTTCCATGACAAGTATGGTATAGGACATGGTTCAGCGAAAGCAACAACTCACATGATTTTAAGATCAGGTTACTTTTGGCCCTCAATATTCAAGGATACTTTTGAGCATGTGCATTTTTGCCATATATGTCAAACTAGTGCTAACAAAGAAAGGCACCCAACAATGCCACTACAATCGGTGTACAAGGTGCACCCCTTCACAAAGTGGGGATTGGATTTCATAGGTCCATTCAATCCACCATCATCAATTGAAAATGCATTCATCCTTACAGATATGGATTATTGTACACAATGGATAGAGGCAGAGACATTTAGAAATTGCAATGCTAAGGTGGTGATTGACTTTCTAGAAGAACACATTGTTACCAGATTTGGAATGCCTTTTGCCCTTGTGTGTGATAATGGGTCTACATTTGCATCTACATTCCTGACCCAATGGGCATTTGGAAACAAATTCATTATCAAGTTTTCTTCAAATTACTACCTGCAAGGAAATGGGGTAGCAAAATCTACAAACAAGAACTTGATCACAGTAATAAAATGATTGTTGAAGGAGAATCCTAGGGATTGGCATACACAACTAAAATACGCCCTACGAACAGATCGAGTAAGAGTAAAAAATGCCTTGGGGACTTCTCCATATTTTCTTGTATACATGCAAGAACTAGTCACTGAACCTCAGAATTCCCATTTTGAAATTCATTAGTGGGTATGCTGATGATGCTGAAAAAGTACAAATTAGATTGATGAATCTTTTAGAGATGGATAAAAAATGAATAGTTGCATTAGAGGACATGGCTAAACATCAAGCTATTGTGAAAATATGGTTTGATAAGAGAGCCATAATCAAATCATTCAAGATTTTCAACCTTTTTCTACTCTGGGACAAGGTGAAAGAAAAATTGGAAAATCATACCAAGTTTCAACACTTGTGGACGGGTCCTTATCAAATTGCAAAGATCTTGGGAGAAAACACTTTTAGGCTCAGTTCCTTATAGGGTGAATTTCTTCCCTTGCCCATAAATGGGCAGTTTTTGAAGCATTATTTTGAAGCCTAAAAGACAAAAAAAAAATAGTTAGATTTCATTTCCACATTTAGCTTAGATTTTCATTCCTGCAAGTGTGTTTTCTTTTAGTCATGTGTTTCTTTTCAAAGTTGTATCAGTCCTTAGGGGTAAGGTGTACTTGAGATTTTCTCTTAAGGTTTCACTAACCACTCTTTGGTTCTGATTTTAGGAAGAGGTATTTCTGATTTTAGGAAGAGGTATTTTTAGGAAGAGGTATTTCACTAACCAAGAAATGGATATTTCTTATGGAAATAGGGGGTTTTTAGTTTGGAAATTAGAGGTCTAGACCACCAAGTTCTCAACAATTTGCAAATTTAAAGATTTGATTGTTTTAGGTGTGGTTGATTTGAAGTCAAAGATGGTGAGAGATGATCCAAATTTCAACTAGTTCAAACAAAAGGGGTCTCCTCAAAAGGTTACTAAGATCAATGATTTGGTGTTAGAGTTTTTTGAAAGTTCTAAAAGAGGAACGCAAGGGATTTTCACAAGAGATCAAATCTGAGAAACAACATCAAAGTTCTGACTAACAGTTTAAGCATAGCCAAGATACAAAAAATTGAAAAAGAAAAAGAAAAAAAAAGAAAGAGAGAGAGAGAGAGAGAAAATTATGGTGTTAAATCTAAAGGATTCTAAGATCTAAAATGGAAAAAGATACGTTCTCAAAACAAAGTTTCTTGTATTCAAAGTATTATTCGATCAAAAGTATCATTTTGAACAACATGAAGTGATTATTCAAAATTCAAAAATTCAAAAGAACGTGGCATCTCAACAAGAGCCCTCAAACTAGTTCTCTCATCTAGTCAAGTAATTGATTGATAAAAATCCTTTGTAGAGATCTCGAATGAATGAGCTGGGAGGAGTGGAAGATTGTTTCAAATTACTAGAAGACTTTGATTGACTGCATCCTAGCACGTCAAAAGGGAATGAATACATAATGCGCACATTTAGTTGGAAGGTTTTGAGTTCTAAAATTTTGATTGAAGAGTCATCCGAAAGATGCTCGAGATGTTCAAAGTCTAGTTGGTGTTTGACATAAGTTGGAGAAATGTTTGCTAATGAAGAAATGCCTTGGTCATTTCTTCCTTTTTTCGAGGCTATTTTTTGTGGTATCTACAACACACAGCCCATTCCTTGCTAGGAATGGGGACCCCCTACTTTTTTTGACTCCTGGATTCACAGTTCAAAAATAAGAAGAAGAAAATTCCCTTAAATGTTTGAGTCATAAAGTCAAAAAACTAAAAAATACAAAAAAAACAAAAAAACTAGAAAATCACAAAAACATTAGAAAACTCAAAAAATTTGAAACGCAAGTTTCAAAACAATTAAAATTGAAATTAAAAAAATAAAAATTTCCTCTACTCGTGCGTGTACCATGCATGTTTCTTGGTGTGCACAAGGAGGGAGAGGGTTATAAAACCCTTGCTCCTCCCTCTCTCCTTCATTTTTTTGTCCAAGTGTTCAAGAGAAGGGAGCAAGGTAACCTCCCCTGCCCCCTCTCTCTCCATGGCCCCTGCAACAACATTGCACATAGGTCGCGCTACCCACACACTGACCATGAATTTTTGTTCACCACATGTAAGCTATGGTAGCCATGCATCATCATGCACTATGTGTAGGTCGTGCTACTCACATTGGCCACACATCGGTGCGTGCTACTCGCTGGTCGCACTTCCCATGCGTGCTGCGCATCGTCATGCACACAGTCCATGTACCTTGCACTGTGCATCTCAGTGTACATGTGGGTGCCTTAGCATGTGTCGCACACCACATTAGTTTCATTTTTTTATATATATAAAATTAAAAATAATAATAATTTTTTTTAAAAATTAAAAAAAAATTCAAACAAAAAATAAATAAGTCCCCAAGCGGGACATTTTTTTTCTTACGTTTTTTTTTCTCCTATGTTATCTCATGACTGATGATGTTTTCATTTCTCATGATGCATAGGTAATGTGATTGGATGGAATCCACATTTGGAGCAGTAGTGAAAATAATTGTTTTCAAGTTCCAAGGTGTACCCCCAAAGTCAAGGTTACATGATGATTACGTTGAGATCAAAGACACTAACCTCAGACACACAAACTTGGGAGAATTCTTGAGAGTTTGCAATAGTCTGACAGAAAGGTCAACCTTGAGGTCCACACTAATCCATTTTAGATTAGTAAATGTAGCATCACATCCAAGGACCATACAGTCAGCTGAATTGATCATGACCTTGTCTCAACACTTCATTCCTAATGAAAGGGTGGTTAAGAGCATCGCTAAAGAAGTGGTCTTAGATCTATGACCTGATAACATCAAGAGGGTCTTCCATCTTCCCAAAGTTTATTAGCTCATTCAACTCTCCTATGAAGTAGCTAAAAGATTGTACAAGGAGCATCACCAAGAGGCCATTGATATCATACATTCCTTATACTTCATTGAGAAACCACCTTGGGGAAAGACAATTAGCAAAGTGGATATGACTCGGGGATACATGAAAGATGACATTGGATACTCTATCATTCTCTTAAGTAGAGTCATGGGCTTACCTATAGTAGGTTATCTCATTCCATTCATGGTCAACTTCATTAAGACCATTAGGCATGCAAAGATACCACTAGATTGAGCCACCACACTTAGTGAAAACTTGTGTGAGTAGTTGAGGATGGTAAAGGACAAAAAGAAGTTCTATATGACTTCTTATTTGGTGTACCTACTTGTAGAAAGGGCAATGAACTATCTCAAGTTATACAAGAAAGGCAATATGTAGGACCCCAGTGCTTGGCCATACATAGTCTATCCTCTGTTGGTGAAGAAGAAGCTCTCACCACAAAGCAAAGAGTACAGAATTTTAAATGATGCTTTCATCTTTTTGATCATTTGATTCATCAAAGGGGACTATGGGAAGAGATTGTCCAAGGAAGCCAAGGCATAGATCACAAATCTCAGAGCATATTTCATCTAGTTTAGGACATTTACATATATTCGAGTAGGTGGTGCATCTATCAATCCAAAGAAACTCCTGAGGTACCCAAGTGACAAGTTGGTCCTAATGGAAATATCTTAGTAGATTGAGTCAACTTATTAGAGGATCAAAAGACAATGGAGACCTTGTTGGGATTAGCCATTGGTTGTAGGAGCATATCAAGTGAAGAGAAAATAGGATATTCCAACATTTGAGTGAGAATGGGAGAACTATCCTCTTGAAGAGTACAACTCTCCTTGGCCATATTTTGACAATGTGGGTAAACTAGAAAACCTAGCAAGGAAGGATTTCTATCATTAGGATGCCATTGAAGATCATTGGGTGAATGCCATAAATGACTACAATATTTCTATTAGAGACTATTGTAGGCTAACTTTGTATCTAGTAGAAAAGGCTCTCCATTTGACCATCCGTAATGAGATAAGGCTACAGGACTTTAGGGAACTACTGGATCCCCTATTTAATGCAGATAAAGTTGGTGAGAGACCCATTTTGAATGTAGAATTTGATAGAGAGGAAGGAGATGACATCAACCATCAAGCGAGACATGTCATTTGAATGACAAAGAGTTGGATTAAGAATCCTTTTCCACTCGATCCAATTCTAGATATAGTGATTTTCCACACAAATGCTCACCTGGAAAGGGGTAAAGGGAGGAAAGTCACTATTCCTACCTTTGCACTCCAATCTCCTATCAGGCCTAAAATAGTCTACCGGTTTGATCACCTAGTGGGATACTATCACCCTTCAAAGAGAAAGGGAAAGAGGAAGAGAGCCTCTCCTCAGAGGATTTAGACAGAGCATGTTGTAGAATAGGTCTCTTCCTAGCAATGGGAAGAGAGTCCACAACAGCCCCAAGATGGTGGAGCTACCCAAATCCAGGTTGAACTTTAGTTACCTCCTATTTTTCCAAGCCAACCTGAAGAGGGAGAAATTCTAGAGACCTCTATTCCTCCTATACAATAAAATTATACTTCTCCTACGGTCCCAAAGAGACAAAAGAGGATCAAGGTTAGGATGAACAAGAGGCAAAGAGTCAATAAGAGATTAGTGCCTAATCCATCAGTTCTCAAAACCATTCCAAAGGAAGAAATAGATGAGGAAGAAATGAAATTAGATGAGGAGGAAGAACAAGTGCCCTTACAAAGAAGAATTCGGTTAGCAAAAGCCATAGAGTTGGAAAGAAGAAAGAGTGCCATGAGTATCCCACCACCCACCCAAGTAGAACATATAGAACTCTCTTCTTTAGAAGATGAAGTGTAGCAGTGATTGAATGAGCAAAGGGAGCAAGGTGAGGATGTTTTCTCTATCTCAAATTTTAATTTCATGCCCATAGGTATAGAGTTAGTTGGAGGTAAGATCATGGACACCCTTACGGGTGAACTCCAATAGAAAGACTAGATGCAAATGCCACCAGAGACATAGGGTCTTGATCTGACTCCTCCATCTCCACCATAGGTCATGGTGGTAGATAAGGGTTTAGTAACTCCCCCACCTCCAAGTTTAAAAGAGGAACATGTTCAAAAGGAATCATCATCGCAAGAGAAACCAGAACCAAGGGTTACTGATGAGGCATCAAAACAAGCACAGATAGTAGATTATGTGCAACAACCTTCTCAGGATGTTGAGGATCAAACTATAGGATCTATAAAGATCGAGACTACAGAAGAAGAGTCCTCATAGTTGGAGACTCTAAACAAGAGTAATAAAGGGAAGGAGGTATTTGAAAACACCCCTTCATCATATAGAGCCAAGGTTGTAGGGAGACACATCCCAAGATGGTTCTAGAAAGAAATAATGAGAAGTGCCAAGCATCAGTTCTATGCTTTAGAGGACAACATTTGTGATATTGCAGAGATCTTGAATAAACTTGATTCTCCATTACATGATGTAATTCTATTTGTGTTTGTCACCACCATACAAAACCAAGAATTATTTGCACAAGTGGCTCACCCTCCTGAAGGTATAGATGCATAAGTTGTTAGTCTTGAGGACTATGAAGTGAAATATATTATGTTGGGAAAAACTACACAAGATATAGCCTGATAGATGATGACTATGGGAGTCAAAGACATTCTCAAGCACATGGAATAGGATGAGATTGAAATTTGAACACTTTGACAGCAAGTTGAGATCCTAAAGGGATATCTAGCCAATGTTGTTGGTCCTCTTGATCCTGAATGCCCTGAGGAGACTTTGAATACCATTCTTAGAGAAGGGGAAGGTGTATGACTCAATCCATTTTTGAAAGCTTGTTAGGAATGGAAAGATAGCCTTGAGGATAAAGGTCTCACTATAATCATAGGAGGTTTAAAGTTGTTGCATGCTACACAAGAGAACGTTAATAAGATCATGACAATTTTGAGGTAGGACTTCAATATCATGGATGAGGTATGGGCATGGAGAAATGATTTGCAAACTTTACAAGCCATAAAAGTGTAAAGGTACCGAATTTTGATTGATGTATATACTAGAGAAGAGCTAGACATGATGGATGATTGGATAAAGAAGATAGTAGATGGAAATAAAGTGATGGAAACATTGCATGATGAGATATATAGGCTCAAGGATCAAGCCCAAGAGCAAATTTTGGAACCAGAAAAGTTATACAATGATGCATGCTTGGACATTTTTGAAGATGAAGAATGAGAGAAGTTGTTGCTAGTTGAGACAGTAGTGGAGAATTTCAAGAGGACTTTAGAAGAAGCATCCAGTGATGAAGATATCAGACAAGCATTCAAGACAGAAGAAGCACTATTAGAATTGGACACCAAACTTGGAGATTTTGTAGACTCAAATCAAGGTGGACAACAACAGATAGAAGGTCAAGGAAAAGTATGAAGCTTTAGATCTTCCAAGTGTTGCTAGAATTACTAAAATGACAGAGAAATTCAAGGGAAAACATCCACACATAGCTTTAGGATGAAGGTGAACAAAACCCAAATGCCAGAATTTCAATTTTGACACTTAGTAAAATTTTGAGTTTTTGACCTAGTCGAGGTCTGCAACTCTGTAGATTCATAGCTCCATAGGTCCGTAGCTCTACATTTTCATGTAGCTCCATAGGTCTATAGCTCTACAATTTAGACATGCACCGACAATTGACTACTAGTTCCAAAAATAGCATTTTCCATACATCAGGAGCACATTTTGATGGCAAGTTAACTCTAACACATGTCTAGTGAAGGGCTAGCTTCTATTTTTGGTGCCTCCATGCACTTCCACTTTGACTAATGGCTTCCTTCTACTTTCTCTCTCATGCTTTCTTTGTTTTTGACATGTAAAGGGCTCATGCATCCAATTAATGAATAAAATATGGATGGAGTCCCTCTAAGCACCAGTTAGATTGTTAGTGTGTATATGTTTAGTTTATTTTTATTGTTAAAAGCATTTTATTGAATGAAAGATATCTCTCACTATCAAAAAAAATTGAGGAGTTGATTTCGTATAAATACCCCATTGTAAAATGTAACAAAGGCCACTGTTATTATGCAATAAAATTATGCTTTTGGTGCCAACATTTGGAGTGTAGTGATTCTTGCTTGAATTTGTCATTATTTTTGTGGATTTTATTCATGAGATTGTGATTGAGACAAAGGTTTATTGTAGTGTTTTTTTTTGTGTAATCTTTTATTTCTAGTGTTTTCTACAAATATAAATTTTTTTTTGATGTAACGAGCTTGACAAGAGATCACTCGATTGTGTTTGCATAGCCTTTTGTCTCACATGAGCGCAGTTTTCGTGGCATTGTAATTTGATGAAAGCTGAAATACCATATGATTGTTAAATTTTATCACCAATAATTGCATCAGTAGATTCTAGGAAGCACTACTCCTATTTTCATTGGTTTTCTACCAATTACTTTAAAAGTTTAACTTGCAGCGTGTTGTGTTTTATAGCTTATGTCTGTTTAGGATTTCAATCTCAGGTTATTTTTGATTTCATGTATTTTCTTTCAATTTCATTATTTTATTTGCTAACCCCTTATTAGAATAGGACCTCATAGTAGCTGCATTGTTAGAGTTGCATTCATTGAAAAAAAAATACAAAAATAGTATTCTTTTGGTATGATATTTTGAGACAGTGAACAAATTTACTTCAATTCTGAGATAAAAGAGTCTTTTAGAACCAACAAAGGCCTCCTTGTGAAAATTTACATTTATCTTCTACTAAGAAAATTTTGGTATGTCACAAGACAAACACTGAACCTTGGGGTGGATCCTTAAAAATATTTTCTTTTCAACAGAGAAATTACGCAATGGATTCTTGTCGTTGACCTCATGCAAAATGAACACCCAATAGGTATGATGAAAAGAAGAAGAGTCAATGAAGAACTATATTTTATATCTCAAGTTGAACCTAAGAATTCAAATGAAGCATGTAAAGATGATTATTGGAAACAAGCTATGAAAGAGGAATTGGATCAGATAGTAAAGAATGAGACATGGGAATTGGTTCCCAGACTAGCAAACAAGAATGTGATAGGAACTAAATGGTTATTTAGGAACAAGATGAATGAGCAAGGAAAAGTTGTAAGATTCAAGGAAAGATTGGTATGTAAAGGTTACTTACAGCAAGAAAGAATAAACTATGATGAGAGCTATGCTCCAATGGCTAGAATAGAAGTAGTAATATTATTCTTAGCCTATGCAACACAAAAGAAATTCAAAGTATATCAGATGGATGTCAAGTCAGCATTTCTGAATGGAGAAATTGAAGAAGAAATGTACATAGAGTAGCCTAAAGTTTTTCCTTTGATAAATGATAAGGAAATAGTATGCAAAGTGAAGAAAGCATTGTATGGCTTGAAGTAAGCACCCCAAACCCGATATGCATGGTTGGACAAGCATTTGACAAAGCTTGGATATAGAAAAGGTATGGTAGATAGTAATCTATATTGTAAATAAATTGATGATGGTTTGATGATTTTGGTAATATTTGTTGATGATATCATATTTGGAGGAAATGATGATGAAAGTGACAAGTTTTTTGAAGAGATGAAGAAAGAATTTGAGATGAGTATGATAGGAGAAATGAAATATTACAGGATTACAAATTGTACAAAATAAAGAAGGAATCTTTTTTTCTCAGACTAATTATTTGAAGGATTTACTAAAAATATTTAGTTTGGAAACATGTAAACCTATTGGAACACCTATGGTAGCTAGACACAAGTTATCTACAAAGGATGAGACACCTACTATTGAGCACAAGAAGTAAAGATCTATGATTGGAAGATTGCAATATCTAACTCATACAAGGTTAGATATAGAAAATGTAGTTGGAATTGTTGCAAGATTCCAAGTTGATCCTAGAGAAGCACATTATGCAATAGTCAAAAGTATATTTAGATATCTAAAAGGAACACTAGAGTTTGAATTATGGTTTGACAGATCTAATGATTTTACTCTAAGTGCTTATACTAATGTTGATTAGGTAGGTAGTATGGATGACAGAATGAGCACTAGTGGTGAAGCCTTCTTTCTTGGAGGAAGATTGGTTTCTTGGCTAAGTAAGAAGTAGGATTATACATCACAAAGTACAATAGAAGTAGAATATGCTATAGTAGCAAACAATTTCAATCAAGTTGTTTGGATGAAGCAGATGTTGAAGGATATAAGGATAGAAATCAATGAGCCCGTTGTCATAGATTGTGACAACACAAGTACAGTAAATATGTCTAAGAATCTAGTGTTGCATTTGAGGACTAAACACATTTCTTGTAAGGCCCCTTCCTCAATAACCTATTATGAATCTTAATAACTCAAGTATGTCATGATTGGCACTTCCCTTATCAAAAATGAACCAAAGATCTTATTAAGACTAACATAGTTATTGTTGTACTAGGTACCCTATTGGAATTATACTAGGTTGATAAGATGAGACCCTATGGAATAAAAGCTCGAGATGTCATAACTTATAAACTATGTTGATGGGTTCACGATATTTTATGGCCTATTAGAATAATTAAATTAGATGGCTAGTATGGAAAGATGAATCAACACCCACTCTTGAGAATAATATTATTAGTCATAAGATGAAAATTGTTATCAACTTTGGACAAGATCTACATGGTAGAACTTGATATGATGTAATGTGATAAGTCATTAGGTGAATATGTTGGTATTTATAAGGAAATATTTTTATGAACCAATAAAATATAATTGATTTATTCTATGTTGGATTCTGAAACTATGTGACATGACTGCAAATGTCCTGTTTACCTAACATAATTGATACACTTTATAATTATCTGATAATGATAATGAGATATTGTAGGAAACGAAATTATATTTAATAGAATCAAAGGGTATTACTTGAGATGTTTACATTTTGATGATTTTGACCTAAAATATGTATTTTAAACTAATTTTCATGTTGGTTGATTTAATAGTATAGATTCAACATTTCATCAACATGATCAAAAATGGATTATGATGTGGTTTGGAATGTTAGTTGAACCATATGACTAGATAGTAATATTGATATGCAAATTCTGATATTTTAATGTTTTAGATTTTTTATATGAAAATGATTAGAAAATAAAGTTGATTAGGATAATTGAGTATGTTAATATGGATTATTCAATATAAAAAAATTCATGCACCTATCTACATGCATTTTATATGATTTTTCATTGTGCTAGTGTGTAGGCAATTGAACCTTGGAATCTTGTTGGGGAAACAAGGCCCAAACTAATGTGGACATAGTATAGCCAAGGTGAATATTTGGAAGACTCAAAGCCTCATTCTGATGTGCATTTTTTTTTTATGTAAGTTGCATGTGTGTAGTAAATGTATATATATTCATGAAGGAATTAGGGACATGTCATTCTGATGTGTAATGTGATTTAATGTCTCACTTGACACTTGTAAATTGTTTATATGTTCATGACATGTCACCTAAGGTTTTGGTCATGGCAATGCTTAACCTTAAACTAAATGCTCTTCAATAGATTTAATCAAATCCACTTGGAGAGAGAATAGGATGGGTCACCGTCAAGGGGATCTCGAATTCAAACTTGACAAGGATTTTAGAGGGTTAATAGGTGGTCCCAAAGTGCCTTTTTCATGAAAATAACCTACCCATATGTTAGCATAATATGTTAGGGGCCTAAATTTGACCATATTACTACTTAGCTAACCTAGGGGACCCTTTAACCAGTGTATTCTCCCACCAATTCGAAGTTTGAGTGGTCACATGACTTAAACTTTCTTCCACATTTGGTCAAGGTCCTATGTTTAGAAGGGACAATAGTGTAAGAGAAAGTTGGCTTCATGTTTTTTCCAAAAATGGAGATAGTGGGGTTGGAGGTCTTCTTAGGGGAGTTTGGACAAACTAGTGGGTGTTCACCCACTCTCTAAGTTTAGAGACAATTAGGGTTTTGGGGAGGAAGCTAAGGAAATAGGGAACTCTTTAAAAACTTTCATTTCCATTAGCTTGGACAAAGGTTGATGCCCATTCCATGATCCCTCATTATACTTGTGCATTGTGTAGAATGTGTGTTCATATTGTGAATGGAAATATGTAATGTATGTAGAGTTGTATTTTTTGTGATGTACAAATTTGTTGATGAATTTATCTTGCATTTTCTCTTGATTTTTTGCATGGAATGTTGTATGGGTGTGAAGGCTTCACTCACCCCTGGGAGGGAAAAGATTCCTTGTGTGAAGGCGTTAGTTAGGCTCAACATTGAAGTTGAGAGATTCCCCACTTGGAGAGGGTTTTTTTTTTCATGGATTATGGGCTCCATTGAAGCCATATGCCTTGTTTGATAGCCTGGAAGGGACAATGTGCAATTGCAAATTGTATATGTTGGTTTAAATAATAAATTTTGTCAGCTGAGTGTCAATACACTTAACCATTTTTCACTATACATGTCAAGCAAAGAGTAGGAGCTGAGTCACAGTTATGTGCCGAGCAATCCAGTTTCATCAAGTGCCGAGTGATACATAGTTTATCAAGTGCCAAGTGATATCAAGTGCTGAGTGATATCAAGTTTTGAGTGATATAGTTTTGTTTAGGTGTCGAGCTATCCAGGAAATAGCATGTGCCAAGCATCAGTAATGCTTCATGAGCCGAGTAACTCAGAATATCAGCATAAGAGTTTGTAATTGCACAAACTATGATGTAAACCATTTTTGTAGCCGACACAAGGTAAATCTCAAAAGATCTAGAGATAAGAACTAATGTTTTTACATTTCATATGCAATTTGCATGTAGCCAATTGAAAAATTGCAAAGGCATGCAACCAATCAGAAAAAGGAAAGTATTGAGCAAGAAATTGAGATTCAATATGGATCATAGATCCATACCTAACCCTAAGTCTTCAAAATATTTTTAAGGAAGACAAAAGTCTCACTGTAAGAAGGATGAAAGAGGGAGAGAACAGTGTTAAGGGGAAAACATAGTGGAATTCAATGAAAGGAGCCATAGAGGGTAAGAGTAGGAATTCAATATTTAGTTGATCAGAACAAAGCAAAGGATACAAACAAAAATCAAATCTTAGAGGATTGAAATCAGAGAAAGAGCCAGAACAAGTGCCTACATTCAACAATCAAGGATTGCAAACTATCAGGTTTATAATACCTAATACTCTCTTACCATTGTATTAGAAAGGAAATCCTATGTAGATAGGTTGGCTTAATAGCTATTTGTAGATCCTTATCAAAAGGTGATTAAATCCTTTAATAGGGTGACACTTCATGTAAAGTGTTTATAAATCCTTTAACCAAGTCACTATTGACATAGTGTAAAGCCTCTAACAAGGCAGACCTTTAACAGTGCAGACCATCAGAAGTGGTTGAACAATATTGCTATAGTGATTTTGTGTGTATCATCCTTAGCCCAGTTTTAGCTTCTTATTTCTCGAGGGTTTCTGGGTTACCAAATTCTAGTGTTATGTGTTGTTGATGCATGTATTATTTTTATGTTTATTTGATGTGTTTACATGCATGCAATTTACTTTTAGATAAAAGTTTTATTGGTTAAAGTGTGATACTTCTGATTCACCCCCCTCCCCTCTCATAAGTATTCTTTCCATATTTGAATATTCCAACAATTGGTATCAGAGCTTCAAGGTTCTCACAAGAAGAAGTCTAACAACTTGAAGAAAAAGATCTAAGATGGAAGTCTTCAAACTTGGGAAGATTATTGACAATCAAGTGATTGATGTGCAATTGGCTCTATACAAAGTAGAGGAAGCAAGGAAGGAATTGAGAAAATCCTTAAAAAAAAGAAAGGATTTAGCCATAGCTGAAAATGAGATAAACTACAAGGAGATTGATACCACAAATATATTTTCCAATGGAGATACTAAAGAGTTTGATGCAAAAATCGCAGAACTGATGGAGAAAAACAAAGATCAAGCAAATGAGATAAGATCTCTCAAGATGGAATATGAATCACAGGCCATAATGTTATGTGAAATCACTGAACAAAAGAAAAGAGCAGTTGAAGACAAAGTCATGATGGAAGATGACAAAAGAAATCTTGCAAACAGACTGGAAGAAAAGAGTACTGAATTAACAAGGATCTCAAACATGCAGATGGATACACTTGCCCAAATGATGACCCTTCATCATGAACTCAATATGAAAGACATTGAGATCTCTACGCTGAAGATACAAAATGAACAATTGCAGAATGACTTGAGGAGAGAAAAGGAAATTTTAGAGAGCTTCAACAAACCCAATGAAGCCATCAATTATTTTGAGCAATTGCTGAAATCTCCAAGATGAACCCATGATACATCAGGACTTGGATACAACAGCACTGAAGTTGGAGAATCATCAAAGAATGTTGAACAAAGAAGCGACAAAGGTAAGGATTCAAAACCCACATGTCATTACTATAATAAGAAGGGGAATACTACCAATGTTTGCATGAGTAGGAGAATCAATCAACCAAACACACATAAAAGCAAGAGCTACTGTTACAAGGGCAAAATGCAAGGACATATGACACAAGATTGCAGATCCAATGTCACAAGGACACAAAGATTTGATGGACATTGTCATAATTGCAAGAAATATGGACATAGGGCATTTGAATGTAGATCAAAGCCTATGTGGACATCAAATCAGCCAGCAAAAAAAAAAGGAAATGAAAGTCATTATCATTGGGATTACAACACCAGGTATAGTTATCACTATTGTCAAGAATATGGACATATACCCAAGAATTGCATAAGAAGACATTTCAGGGGAAATTATAAAAGATGGTTGAGTCAAACCACATGTTTTAGTTGCTTAAAAACTGGTCACATCAACAAGAATTGCCCAACAACGTCAAAGGCACCAAGTTTAGAGTTCAATAATGGAAAGGCAAAGATAGATGTTGAACAAATCAGAAGTGAGATGAATAAGACATGGAAGAAGAAAGATGAGTGTAGCACATCAAGTGTAGAGATCACTTCACCTAATGGGTCAAGTGATCACACTTCATTTAATTAAGCAAGAATGGGTGTGTGGGACTGATATACTAAGTTATATCATACATCAGTTCTAAGACATAGAAGAACTGCATAAAAAAATCAACATAAGCAAAGATGCTAAGTCAAAATTGAGAGTCTTGCAAAATCTGCCAAAGTTGTCTTCAGGTGCTGAGTTGCTAATAGTGACTGAGTTGATAGTTGATGCTGAGCTATGAAATATTAATGGGAGCTAAGCAAACTAAAGCACAATGGGTGCCGAGTCATGTTGAAATCCTTCAGGTGCTGAGTAGACAATTGTCAACACACTAAGCATTAATTGCTCTATTTTGAAGGGTACATAGGTCAAATTTTGATCTTTTTTCACCATTCAAACATGAAGCAAAGAAAAAAAGAGTGCAGAAGATCAAGGGTAGCTTAGAAGCCATTTGCAAGGATTTCCATAATGATTCAGCACGAGTTTCATTGATTTGAGGTATTTTACTTGTGTGCCGAGCTACACAGTGTTTATAAACTTGTTTAAACTATAAGCCCTAGTCTAGGAAACAATGGCATCTGGGTCTGGAACCACTAAGGGAAAAGAGAGTCATGAAATATAGTTGGTTAGTAATGAAGTTAAGAAACCAGAGTTCAAGCCCATTCCAAAAGTTGCATACAAAAATGATCCTGTAGGTGCATTATCTGATTATTTCTAATAAAGTTGTCATGGTCCAAGATGTTTGTAGATGTTATAACTACAAAATTGGAGCCATAGGAGATCTAGAAATTTATAATGCATATGACAAGCTATGTGAGAACAAAATACTGAAAGATGAGTTCTCAATAATCGAGAGAAAGGGATTGACCAAAACCCTAGAGTTTCCAATTGTTTTCAAAGTTGAATGGGTACACATAGTTTTGAGAAGAATACATGATGGAGCCTTTTGGTTAGAAACAGGACTAGTGAAATTTACCAAGAAAATTGTTCATAGGGTTACTAGTATTCCAACCCTAGATTGACCAAAGACCCTGCATAGTGACAAAAAGGAAGTAATAGAGAGAAACACGAGTGCTAAATGGAATAATAGGGGAATGACTATTGATACAATCATAAAACCCCTACTAGATTTTGCTGTGAGAATCATTTCACACAAATTCTATCAGTCAAGTAGGTAAAATAGTGTGCCTTGTATAGCAGTTGATGTTGCATACAAATTGGTTAAAAAGGATCATACCTATGATCTAGCAGAGCTCATGTTTCAATAGATTAATGAGAATCTGGAAGCTATAAGGAAGAGCAAGGGAGCTCACTCCAAATTTGGATCAATTTTGGTGTGCATGTTTTTCTATCTAATGAAAGAATTCCCTTCTATGGGTAAGGTGAAATGGAATCCAGATAAAACAATTGTTGAACAGATCAATGGATATATTGAATAGATGGGTGATAATTTTGATGCCCAAATGACTGGCTACTTTGAGGACTTCAAATAGTCCATGAAGCAAAGAATGAGGATTCTAGTCTCATTGACTAAGAAATATGAAAAAGACATTTGTTTTCTTGTAGATATTGATTATACTTATATACAGGTTGTCATACCTAGAGTGAGATGGCTTAAGCCACTAGGTTATGAACTCGATATTGATCAAGCCTCTGTAGAAATAACAACTCTCCTTGCAGAGGAAGTTGAGAAGAATGCAAAAGCCTTTGGAACTTATGATGTCGTAAAATCAAGGGTGGTAACAGATTTGAAGACTGCCTCAGCAGTAAAGAAGAAAGAAAACTTGGTAAGGAAAATCAAGAGAAAATTTGGTGTTGAAGGAGAAGGAATAGTAGAAGAGGAAGAAGACATTGAAGATGAGTGAGATGAACCTCAAGGTCTAACTCAAGGGTTAGGAGAAGATAAAGAGGAAAGTGCTGAGGAAGAAGAAGCTGAGGAAGCACAAGTTAGAACCAAGGTCACAAAAAGAAAGGCCACAACTCCTCCTGCTCCTCAACCCAAGGCAAAGAAAGTAGCTGCTCCTGCACCAAAGAGACCTACTACAAGGGCTACAGCACAAAAAGCTCAAGAGGAGGCAAAAGAGAAGAAGAAAGCTTCAAAGAAGACTATTGCCAAGCCAAAGAAGAAAAGATTTTTTTTAGCCTAGCCTCAAACAGATGAAGAGAAGACTAAGTCAGAGGACAACAGCCAATTTCAAGTGGTAAGTCACAAACCTTAGACTGCCATTGATAATTTATGCTCAAAGATTAAGAATGATGATTTGAAAGGTTTAAAGAACCTAAATTTTTGTAAGCTCACCAAGGAGGAAGAAAATAAATTATAGGAATAAGTGTATGCTATGATGGGTGATTATAAACACACACCTCTAGAGTTAGATGAATTAATGCCTAAGGAATTGTATAAAATTGTAGAGGATAAGAGGCATTTTTATTTGCAAATGGAAAGGGAGATAAGGGAATCAACATTAGCTAGATTGTTTCCTGATTTGACTAAGGATCAAATAACAAATGCAGTTAAGAGGCATAACAATAGATTCACTCCCAAACATAGAGCTTTTAGCATTTTATAGAACAAAATTGAGGATGTAGTTACGAAGTCCACAAGACTATGGAAGATAGTTTACAAGAAAACAAAAGATGTTTACAATGAAGAATATAAGGTAGAGGCAAGTACCAAGAAAAAGGAGATGAAGACATCAAGAATTAAAGAAAAAGAAAAGGAACAAGTGGAGAAGAAGGTTGAAGAACAAAAGGAAGATGAAGAGGCACATACAAAGGAGAAAGAGGAAGAGAAAGATACAACTAAGCAACAAGATCAAAGTGTGCAAGACACATAGCTAACACCTCCTAGTCCTCCTCATGTCATCATCACACCTACAAAGATTGTCAAAATCAAGGATGTTACAGACACTTGTAGTCCAAACATCAATCCATTAACTACAGAGGATTTAGTAAAAATCCTTGACCAATCAACACTAGTAGCAAAATTATGTTCAAGTCCTATATTGGTCAGTGTTGATGAATTGGAGAATCCAGTAGCTAAAACAAAGGTAGTCTAGGTGAAAACACAAGAACCACCTTCAACCATACAACCTACCGGTATTCTATTCCTTCCTTCACCACCTCTACCAAGTATAGTCACTAATACGCTTTAGATGCCAAGTGCAGCAGCAAGGGAAGTCAAAGAAATATCTGAATAGCTAGTAAGTTCAACCCCACCTATTGATCACCATAAGGATAAACAAGATGAAGAAAAATATGAGACAAGTAAGAAGGAGGAGTTTGCAATAAAAACATTGGTTGCATTACCCAAATCTAGTACTCCAACACAAACTCTTCAGCAGTCAAGCATTGATAGGTTACCATCACAAATCAGGACACCAGGGTCAAGCTCATCAAGGGCATTTAGGAAACTTTACTATGGAGTTCCTGAGCTTGATGAAGAAATAAAGATTCCACATTATGAATCCAGCACTCTCACTAAAGAGGAGATCAATAAAATTCAAAGTGCATTGGATAGAAAAAGGAGACAAGAAGCACTAAGAAGAGAACACAAGCACAAGCATACCATGAATGAAATCAAAGACATATTCATAGAAGCTTTCAGCTTAAAGTCTCTAGATGAGTCAAGGCCAATTGTAGAGAAACTATCAGATATAGTTGACCAAGTGACTAGTGAAGACCAGGATACAAATGCCAAATTACTAAAATGGTCAGAAAGAAAGTTCCAAGGAAAGGTAAATAAGAAAATATCTAGTGATATAGCACTATCACAAGTGGAGCTGGCTAAGAAAATTGAATCAGTCAAAATTGTACTTGGAAACATATTTTCCCTGTACAACAAGTTGTGTGATTTTTCCACATTCACACAGGACACTAGCTAGAGAATACTGAGCTTAGAGAAAAATCTGAAGATTTCTAGCATGCAACTCCCTACAAATCAAGCTCAAAGTGAGAAGCATTTTGCCCAATTACTTCACACGCAAAGAGAGTTAGCTGTCTTAACAGTAGAGGAGGCAACCACCAAAGCCAAATTGATGCAAATTCAATCCTCAATCACTCCTCATTTGGAAGTACTTCATAAGGAGCAGATGTATGCAGAGATAGTCCTCAAGAAAGACTTTCTACATCAGATGGACTTGTACACCTAGCAGGAGAGATTGCCATCCAGTATAAGTCATTGGATATTGCACTAGCAAATTGGGATGCAACTCTGAAGGTACACCTTGAAGTAAACAGTACATTTTTGGCCAAGTATGGCATTTTCCTATTGAACCCTTGACATAAGTGTCAAAAAGGGGGAGATTAAGTATGGGGGAGATATAAGCTATGAATTTTGACAAATTTTGATATAACATATTGGTTAGAATGTAGAAACAGGACAAAAGTCACTGAGTATACAAAGCATAATCAATTCATAGGGAGTCATAAGGTATATTGTTATTTGTTCTTAATTTTTTTATTGAGTAAATAAGAGGATACTTGAAATAATGTCAAGATCACAGGATCTTAGTTAAGTGTTTTTGCCACTCATGTCAAAGGGGGAGATTGTTGGTTTAAAGAATAAATTTTGACAGCTAAGTGTCAATACACTTAACCATTTTTCACTATACATGCCGAGCAAAGAGTAGGAGCCAAGTCACAGTTATGTGTCGAGCAATCCAGTTTCATCAAGTGCCGAGTGATATCAAGTGCTAAGTGATATCAAGTGCCAAGTGATACAGAGTTTATCAAGTGTTGAGTGATATTAGGTGCCGAGTGATACAGTTTTGTTTAGGTGCTGAGCTATCTAGGAAACAACATGTGCTGAGCATCAGTAATGCTTCATGAGTCGAGTAACTCAGAATATCAGCATAAGAGTTTGTAATTGCACAAACTATGATGTAAACTATTTTTGTAGCCAACACAAGGTAAATCTCAAAAGATCTGGAGATAAGAACGAATCTTTTTACATTTCCTATGTAATCTAGGGAAGTATTGAGTGGGAAATTGAGATTCAATGTGGATCATAGATCCATACCTAACCCTAATTCTTCGAAGTCTTTTTAAGGAAGACAAAAGTCTCACTGTAAGAAGGATGAAAGAGGGAGAGAACAACGTTAAGGGGAAAACATAGTGGAATTTAGTGAAAAGAGACATAGAGGGTAAGAGCAAGAATTTGATATTCAGTTGATCAGAACAAAGCAAAGGAGATTAACATAAATCATATCTCAGAGGATCAAAATCAAAGAAAGAGCTAGAATAAGTGCTTGCATTCAGCAATCAAGGATTGGAAACTATCAGGTTTATAATACCTAATACTCTCTTACCATTGTATTAGAAAGGAAACCCGATGTAGATAGGTTGGCGTAATAGCTATTTGTAGATCCTTATCAAAAGGTGATTAAATCCTTTAACAGGGTGACACTTCATGTAAAGTATTTGTAAATCCTTTAACTAGGTCACTATTGACACAGTGTAAAGCCTCTAACAGGGCAGGCCTTTAAACAGGGCAGACCATCAGAAGTGGTTGAACAATATTGCTGCAATGATTTTGTGGGTATCATCCCCACCCTAGTTTTACCTTCTTATTTTTGGAGGGTTTCTGGGTTACCAAATTCTAGTGTTATGTGTTGTTGATGCATGTATTAGTTTCATGTTTATTTGATGTGTTTACATGCATGCAATTTACTTTCAAATAAAAGTTTTATTAGTTAAAGTGTGATACTTCTGATTCACCCCCCCCCCCCCCCCCCCCCCCCTCTCATAATTATTCTTTCCATATTTGAATATTCCAACAGTATATGTATATGGTTATGGAATTTTCTTCTTTGGAGAGCCCACCTTCACCCATTGTTCCATGATTCCAATGGTGGATCATTATGTTAAACCTTGTAGGGTTTGTAAATGTATTATGAGATTGAGTTTTGGATGCATTGTGAAATGTTGGAATGTAACCCATTTGAGTCTTGTTTCCCCTGCTCAGTGGGTGGCTTCTTAGAAGCCTAGGATAGGAGGTGAGCCTCTATGGTTCTTGTGGTTTGTTGTGTTGTGTTACATATTTTGTGCTCAAGGGAATAATGGAAGAATTCTTAGGATGAGCATCTTGTAGATGTTTCTTGAAAGAGAAACTTGCCAATGCACATTTTACATGTATTAGAGGATCACTCTCCCCCTTATTCATGTTGTGGCAATGTATGGATATGTAGTAGCAAGGAAGGCATATGTCACTTTGTAATGCATTTGTTAGAAGAAATCTTCCTCCATGTCATTAAACATTGTATATGTAAGGAAAAGATTTTTCATTTGTTGTTTTGTGTATTATCCCATAAAAGAAATTCTCCATTCTATGTATATCACTATGAGGAATGATTTCATGGAAGGAAGAAAGAAATTTGAGTTTTCTTTTATCTATTTGCATTATAAGAATCTATTTTTATGTGCTTAGTTACATTGGAACAAGAAGAGTTTTCTGTCATCTTAGTTATATATGAAAGGAATGAGAGAGTTTCATGTAAGAATAGTCATAACAATTTTTGAATCATGGATGGAAAATACATTTGATTGTGGTTAATCATGTAAGGAAGTTCCATATTGTATTTAATTGATAAGAATTTTCATTTATAAACATGTACTAGTGGATGTTATAATGGATCTTGTCAAAATAAAATTTATGTGGTATATCAAGCAATTAATATGAAAAAGCCCTAAGAATTGAGTCCAAATACTTATGATTTCAAGTGGCTTCAATAGAACTAACAATTGGATACAATATGATAGCCAAATTTAGTCACTACTAAACTCACACTCACATCCTATCAAATGAATTATAGGGGGAAATGTAAAAACACTCTTAGTAAAACCATGTTGTAGATCCATTCTATATCTCTAGAAATTGTATGGACAATGGGAAAAATACTCCACCTCTTATTATAGACCCATAAAATAATGAGAGGAATATTCCCTTAGATTTCAAAGTAATGAGTAGGTAAATAATGATAGGAATGGTCTAATAGACCATAACATTACACAAAGTTTAATCATACTATTCACATGACAAAGACTCAAAAAGTAGTCATTACCATCATAGGATAAAGAAATTGTAAATCTTGGGTAAATTTGTCTCTATCACCCTAGCTTCCCTAGGGATTCAAAACCACCTCCCATACTAAATCATTAATAAAAAAAAATTAAAGGAAAAATCTTCAAATAAAATATTTACACTATGATTATTCCGAACACTTTAAAAATCCAAGCATGGTCGACTGGTCAAAAGGGACACCTATTGTAAGGAAAAGAATGTAATAAATATGACATGATGGGAGGGGACCCATTTTGGTTGATGGTTCCACTCTTCAACGTCATCTGTGCCATCCTCCACATGCTTGACCAGATCTTGCACCTTATTCTAGGTAGGTGTCCCATCCTCAAGGCATCCCATCTCTAATTTTATGCCTCCCAAGCACATAGCTCAACCACATGAGCAATAGAAGGTGGTGGTGGCATGGGGTAGATAGCTTAGTAAGAAAGGACTAGGGGCCTTAGGGTGAGCCACATGGTGGGAGAGTAAAGATTAGGAGTTAGTGAATGTTAAATAATATGTAGGTTAGAGTTAGGCCCTTTACATGTAATATTATGAGTATTGGTGGGTTAGTATTGGGATTTGGTTAGTTGAGTCTCACAAATAATACGTGAAATTAAAATTAAAAAGTGGAATTAATTAAGTTAAGAGATAGATTTTGGGGGGGGTCTATGGGGTATGTAATCGAAATAGTAATCACTATATGAGATAGTAATATAGGTTTTGTGGGGTTATACTAACAATAAATAAATAGATTGGAAAGCATGTGGTATTAGGAAATATGAAGTTAGCTTGTAGGTGGGTTATTTTAGTCAAATGATTAGTTAGTAAATGTTAATATAGTGAGGGTGAATTTGTATATAATAGCTAGGGTACCATGTTTATTTACGTTGAAATAGTTATAGTTAATAGTCAATAATAAATAATAATTGGTAGTAAAAGTAGAGTGAATGATGGCATGCAATGTATCATAAAACATTCTAAATATGAGCATTATGTAGATTACTAAAATTAGTTACTTCTATTAACATACATGATTACGATATGTATGGGCTATGACACTAAATAAAAATTTGGTTGAGTCGCCATTATGTAGCATGGTTAAATTTGTAAGTGAGAAGATGCACTTGTCTTATAGACACATATAAACATAGTTAGATATTTGAGGTAATAAATAGATGATTTTTATTAAATCCAACCATTTAGCACCCATATTGGATCACAAACTTGACATAGGAATTGGTTATATTAAGTGTGACTCATTATTTGGTACACATAATAGTTGTTCATAGTTACTTATGTAATATGTATACTCAAGGATCCTTGTATAGATATATAGGTTGTGAACCCTAACATTAATTATAGATAAAAAAAAATTATAGATTTACCTACTTTCTTATCATTCCTTAATTAGTGAATAAGGAAGTGTGTTCTAAAATTTGGATTTAAATGGATGCAAGGAAGGATAAGTTATTTTCACAAATTATCCTATCAATATATTTTCCTTATAGATCTTAGGCATAGTAGGTTAATCGATGCAATCCTTGTCAACCTATGTCTCAGTAATTATGACATCAATCATGACTATGATATATGCATATCCTTGTAGTAAGAAGTAGGATTCATGATTAGACTACATTACTAAACATGTTAAGAATTTAACGTGCTCATTGTCAAGAAGAACATTCATAAAATAAGCACTTGAGAAGAAATGTTATTCATTCTAATGCAACCTCTAGGAAGTTAGTCATGATTAAGATAATGGCCTTTAGGACACTTAGGATCATATTTGTCCCTCAAGAATCTTGAATAGGTGTGTCTCAAATGCATAGCTAGGAAATAACTAATCACAAGTTGTTAATTTTCTAGGTGTTAGTAAACTTAGTTTCATCTTTTTAAAAGTAAAATAAAAAGTTATGTTTTTCCCTAGGAATTCCGGGCATGACATTTCTATTAAGTATCACATGTTGAGAGAGAAAGTTGTAGAAAAGGAAATTACATTAGAGTATGTGAGCACTAAAGAGCATATTAAAGATATATTCACTAAACCTCTTCCCAAAGAGACCTTTGAGTATTTGTGAAGTATGCTAGGGGTTATGCCCCTTCCTACATTAGAGTAGATGATGCAAGAGTGAATCAGTCTAGTGTAACAGAGTTTTTCTGGACCAAATGTTGATGCTTCTTGTATGGGAGAGTATCTATGATGGAAAAAGTCATCTAGGACTCTTGTTGGATTTTGTTTTGAACAGTTTCTTTGGACACTTGAGCTAGTAAGAATTAGTTGTTGTTGAGTTTGATGGTTGTTGAAACCTTTGACATTGTTGTCAATGGGGGAGAAGTATGACAAGAAAAACATCATGAGGAATCATGAGGAAGAACATCATGGGGAGAAAGAAAATATAGCAAGAAGAAGTACAACATGGAATGATACTTTGATAGAAAGAACATTGAGGTGTATCAATGGGAGAGAATGATTGATGAAGATGATATGAAAAGAAAAATTTAAAAGTCTTGTTGGTATTCTTGGAACTAGATATTTTTCATCTATGTCACCATTGTTGGAATAATGATACATTTGTCATTAGTTACAACACTTATTTGATTCTGAATGCTTACTGAGTTCATCACTCAGTTTATAGTTCATATCGAGCATTCGTTGGTTACCAAGTATGTTCAGTAGTGTTTACCGAGTCAAGAAGGTAAACGAAGGATTTAGTATTTACCGAGTCAGAAAGGTAAACGAAGGATTTAGTGTTTACTGAGTCAGGAAGGTAAATGAAGGATTTAGTTTTTACCGAGTCAGGAAGGTAAACAAAGGATTTAGTATTTACCAAGTCAGAAAGGTAAACAAAGGATTTAGTGTTTACCGAGTCAGGAAGGTAAATGAAGGATTTAGTGTTTACCGAGTCAGGAAGGTAAACGAAGGATTTAGTATTTACAAAGTCAGGAAGGTAAATGAAGGATTTAGTGTTTACCGAGTCAGGAAGGTAAATGAAGGTTTCAGTGATTACCAAGACAGAAAGGTAAAAGAAGTATTTAGTGCTTACCAAGTGAATCATCGGAGTTAGTGTCTACCGAGTGACACAATGTTTACTGAGTCAATAGTGGTTACCAAGTTCCAAGCTACTCAAAATGATTAGTATGGACCGTGCCCCTTCTCTTACCGAGTACATGATGATGCAGTGTATTGCAGTGGATATCGAGTGTTAGAAGGTCACTGAGTGAGTTTGAGGAACCTGAGTTTTCTACTATCTGGCTGACTCAGTAATGTTTTGTCCACTTGTGTTCAGCCAACCTTGTTGCTGTAAATATTGGAATGGTATATATTTAATGTATTGTGCCATTTGCAATAGAGTGAAGTAAGAATGTAATTGAGCGAATTGAAAGAGAATCAGTAGTAGAGTATTCAGCAAGGTTATCAAGGAGCAGCAAAGATATGTCCATCACATCAAGTGATCAGTATATAAGATCTAATCAGCAAACTAGTTGCAAGCAAATCCACTACTTCATCTTAATAGGTGAATCAGTTTGTAAATCCTTTAATAGGGTAGACTTAAAAGTCTTTTGTAAATCTCCTAACAGAGTGCATACTTCATTGTATGTTTGTAAATCCTCTAAAAAGGTGGATCTAGCAGTTCTACTTGCTCCTAACAGGGCAGATCACCAGAAGTGATCATTGTAAGCCTTAACTAGCCAACTTTATACTGCAATATTGAAGTTTTGTGGGCATCATCCCCACCCCAGTTTTACTTTCAAATTGAAAGGTTTCTGGGTCATCAAATCAGTGTGTTAATCTTTTCATGCGTACAGTAAAGTAGATGAATGAATGGTGAATTTGTTATTATGCTGAATTGGTTTAAATTCTTAAAGTTTACTAATTCACCCCTCCCCTCTCAGTAACCTTGTTAGTCCTGAATATTTCCAACAATTGGTATCAGAGCATTGTGGTTCTCAGGATAAAGTTTAAACAACTTGAGCAAAGATCAAGGACAATGGAGATATTCAGACTTGACAAAACTATTGAGAATGAGAAGCTAGATTTTGAAATGGCCATGATACAACTCAAAGAAGCAAAAGAGCATCTTTCTCTATCCCTAAAAAGAAGGAAAGATCTTGCAAAAGAAATGAATGATCATCAATATACTGAAATAAAAATTGAAGATCTCATCCCATCAAGTAGTTCAAATGAAGCTAATGAGGTAGACAAGGCAATCAAAGAACTTCTACAAAAGAATGGATCTTTGCAAGACGAAGTAAGGATGCTAAGATTGGAACAAGAAACTCAATCAATAAGATTTTGTGAAATTATGGAGCAAAGAAACATGATGAAAGAAGAAATAGAAAGAAGGGACAATGAAACTCAAAATCAATCCCTTGAACATGAAGATCTAACAGATCAACTATCCAATGCAAATGAAGAAATCAGGATTCTCAAAGTACAAAGTGAAAGAATGAGAAATGAATTGAATATTGAAAGACAAATCAATGAAATTCTAAGAAGAGACCTAAGATCTGAAAGGAAAATCAATGAAAGCTTGGAAAATGATCTAAATGTTGAAAAACAACTCAATGAAAGGATGATGAAATCTCAAGCAGACATGAATCAATTGAATCACCAAAATGAGCAGAATTTTTATAAGCAAAAAGGTAAAGCTGGTCTTGGATACAAGGAAGAAGGTGAACCTTCTGAACAAGGTACCCAAAGGAATCAAAGACCTACTTGTAATAATTGTGGCAAGATAGGTCATACATCTAACAAATGTTGGAGCAATGGTAAAAGTAAATTCAATGGCAAATGTTTCAATTGCAATCAGCATGGTCACAAAGCCAATGAATGCAAGGAGAAACCAAAGTTTGAAGGCGAATGTTACAAATGCAAGAAACAAGGACACAAGGCATCTAAATGTAGATTAAAATCATTCAATCTAGCAGAACAAATTGTCAAAGCAATATTTGGTTGGGATTACAATACTTGGTGTGGATGTCACTATTGTGGAGAATATGGACACATAGGAACAAACTGTAGAAGGCATCACCTAAGGAAGAAAGATACAACCATAAGATGCTATACTTGTACTGAACTTGGTCATATAACCAAAAATTGCATGAATATAGGAAAGGTTGAAGATGAAAAGAAAACTAGAGCTGATAATATTCGAAAGCAAATGAAACAACAGTGGATTCCTATGTCTACTGAGCAAGAAAATTCAAATGATGGAAATGTCACTCTAGAAGTGGGTGACTCCACCATTCCTAATTAGACTTATCAAGAAGGATAAGGGACTACATATTCAAGCCATATCCTAAGCAGTTCCAGAAAGAAGGAGTGGAAATGATAAATCAGTATTACAGATACAAGTCATAATTCACAGTGTTGCATCTACCGAGTAAGGTTGGTTTTCAGACTTTACCGAGCTTGGTCAGGAAAATAAGAAAGGTTTTGTGTGTTTACTGAGTTTCAAGGTTTATTGAGTAAGTCAGTAACTATTTGTAAAACCCTAATTGTCAGTTACCTTTGTACCTGAGCATTAATGAAAAAAATTTGATCAAAAAGGCAGAATTTGATCTCATTTTTCACCACGAATTCAGAGTTCACAGAGCAAATATATTTTCAAGTGCATCCAAGCAAGTTCAAGTGATTTGAAGTTATTTTCCAGTGAAGAATTTGTGTTACAAAATCATTCTCTCACCGAGCAGCAATGGCATCTGCAAGCACCAGTGGCAGCAATACAAAGAAAGGTTCTGAAATGCTTGTGAAGGAAGTTGAATGGAAGGCGCCCAATTTCAAAATCGTTCCTACCATTGCTGAATCACTCGACCCGCATGGAGCTCAATTGCAGATCCCTCCAAAGGTACTTCTTATCAATGATATTCATACTCATTTCAAGTGTACTGTGCAAGAAATAGGGACACTAGATATGAATAGTACCCTAGCCGAGTTATGCATGGATGGAACCCTAAAACCCGAGTTTAAACATTTGGAAACCAAAGGTTTAACCCATATCCCGCATCTGCCAAGGAGTTTCCAAGTGAAATGGGTAAGGTATATCTTAAGCCGTGTGCATAATGGACAATTGTGGTTAGAGCAACCCATCCTCATAACGAAGAAGATGATCCACAAGATCACGGGTTTACCAATGTTGACCAAAGCCAAAACCACCAAAACGCTAGGTTGAGATGAACTTTAGAAATTAACCCAAGCCATATGGGATGGCAGAGGTTTAAAGCTTAACAATGTTACAAATATATAACTGAAATTTGGAATTTGTGTTATTGCATACAAACTATATAGTTCCAGTAGGTTGAATAGTGTACCCTGTGAGGCTGTAGATTTGGCATATAAGATTGTGAAGAAAAACATGGAGTTTGACCTAGCTGATGTGCTATTAAAACAATTGAATAAAAACATGGATAGCATAAGGACTGCAAAGACAAACCCCTATAAATTTGGTTCTTTGCTAGTTTGTTTATTTTTTTATGTACATAAATTCTTTCCATCTAAAGGTGCAGTTGTATGGAGGAAAGATACTCCAATTTTGTATCAAATAAATGAGTTCACAATAGAAATGGGTATCAATTTTGACAAGGCAATGGATAATTATTTTGAAGATTTCAAGGAAAGGATGAACAACAGGTTCAGGATACCTCTGAAACTTGTTGAAGATTATAAGGATGATGTTTGTTTCATGGTTGACTATGATAGAGTCTACATCCAGGCAGTCAAACCTCGAGTGGCATGGGTAAAACTATTGCCCTATGAGCTAAATATTGATGATGCCAGAGATATCATTGAGGCACTGGTAAATGAACCAGTGGATCCCAAGTTGCCTGCATTTAGAACCTATGAAGAGGCAAAGATTAGAATAGATCTTGAAATCAAGCTTCCTCAAGCAATCTCTAAAGGCAAGAGAAATATAGAAAAGATGAAAGCTGATACTGGACCTCTTATGCTTACCGAGGGCAATGGTGAGGATTAAGAAAAGGAAGAAGAAGAAGAGGAGCCAGAAAAGGAAGCAGAGCCAGCAAAGAAAAAGGGTAGGGTAATCATTACCAAACCTTAGGCGGTGTTCACAAGGAGAACCAAGAGAGGCAAGAAAGAAGTTGTGTTCAGCAAACCTCCTCTAACATTTGAAGAAAGGATGAAACAAGTAAGGATTGGTGCAGGAATCAGCAATTTCAAAGCATTGAAATATGAAACCAGAATTCTTGCTGAGCAAAAAGAAATTCAAGATATGGAAATGGAGAAGTTGGGAACCTGGAAATTCTCCCCAGACCAATTTGTTTCCCAAATTCCTGCTGAACTATTTGATAAAATAAAGGTGAGATGGGAGAACACCGAGCAAATAGTTAAAGACATTTTTGAGCAAAGATTAAGAGAACTGGTCCCCAGCCTAATAGATGCAGAAATCAAAAGGCCATTGAAGGATCATGAAGGCAAAATGAATATGAGATTTAATACATGTCTCATATTGCTAAAAAGCATTGAGCCAGTTGTTAAAAATGCAACTGATGTCTGGAGTGATGTATATAAACTGCATAAGACAACTGAGGAACCCATAGAGGTCAAGGATGATGATGACAATGGTGATGATAAAGAGGATATGGATGGTGGCAACACCATTTCCATGGAAGTAACTGATGAAGACCTTGAACAGGTAATGAAAAAGAAGGAAGAAGAAGAAAAGGAGGAAGAAAATGTTAAGGAAGAGGATGATGCAGTCAAAATTGCAGCAGCTGTCATTGTCTCCCTTCCTCACTCTCCACCAAAGACTGCAAAATCTACTATGGAGATAGGATCTTCAAGCAAGATTGTGAGCACAATAGAGACATCCATTGCTCAACCTCCTCCAGTCTCCTCTCAGCTACAGGTTTCTGCAATGCAAAGCACTTCATCTACCGACCTGGCAGTCACTTCTTCAGTTACTGAGTTTCAAAGCATATCATCAGCCACTGATTCATCCACTCAAGTAGTTACTTTACTGAGTATATCTCTTCCACCTGCAGCTTGTATAGTAAGTCTTCCAAGTTTCTTATCAATTTTGTCTTCCTCAGCCACATTAGCCCCAATTTTTGCTCCAGTCAGTTCTCCAATTGTAAAATGTACATCATTTTTGGGAAGTATATAAGGTTTTGATACAGCCGGCACTTCTCTTAGTTTACCTTTAGTTGGTCCCATTCCAGTCTTGACTGCTAGTCCTGCATCATCAACCATTGTATCTACTTCAAAAGGAAAAGAAGTAAGTACTGCAGATAAACCAAAGACACCATTGAAACTGCTACTTACAGGAAAATTATTAGATGGTGATATAGATTTAGATGAAGAAATTATCATTCCAAAGATAAATCTAGAAATTGCTACAGTTAATGAACTAAGATTGGTTAGTGAGCGTCTAGAGCAAAAGGCACAGCAAATGCAGCTAAAAAATGAAAGGGACAGAGAATTCAGCATAATTGAGAGTGCTAAACACATAATAACTGAGGCTATAAGTGTTTATGTAGATTCATCTCAACACATTTTGTTGCAGCTAGAAGAAGTGGTGAATAAATTTAATGAGGATATCTCAGGACAAGAAAAGTTAATGGAGAAAGCAGAAAGGAAATTTGAAAATAAGGTGCTTGAGCACATTGCTCAGCACTTAGCAATAAAACAGGTTGAATTAACCTCAATTTTGTCTAACATTGAAAATTCTTTTAATGACGTAACCTCACTTTTTGCAAAACTTTGTGATGTTACCGAGTATACAAAGGAAATAAGAGAAAAGTTAAATAAGATAGATAAGGATCTGAAGATAAGTGCCCAATCGCTGAAGCTTGACCCTAGCTCAAGCTCATCTCATCACCTCAGGATCAAATTTTTGGCAGAGAAGCAGGCAGAGCTACTCAAAGAGGAAGGAAGGATAAGGTCTACACTGCTAGAAATCTAGAACATGATCCTTCCCATCATGAACACAATGCAGAAACACATTGCATATTCAAAAACATTGATCCATGACAATAACTTCTCTGTTGCAGACCATATGATTGAACTTTTTGCAGAAGTTCAAGTAGCTCTCTCCACATGTAAAATCCTGCAAGACAATTGGGATAAAACTCTGCAACTAATTCTTCAGGTACATTATGAGTTTATCACACATTTTGGTGTCTCCATGTAAATACATTCTTTATTCTTTGGCATTATTGTCAAAAAGGGGGAGAAAGTAATATATAGAGGAGAATCAGATACAAAAGGGGAGAAGGTAATAAAGTAATAAAGAAATAATGATAGTGGTGATAATATGAATAAAGACATATAACTCATGTAAAAACCTTGTGTATAATGTATGGGGGAGTTATATGTAAGGTAGCCGGTGTATATTAAACACAGCAGACTCAAGTCAGTTTTGTCAGATCTTGTATATACATTTTGGCTCATAAGTGTTTTTGTCAATAATGCCAAAGGGGGAGATTGTTGGAATAATGATACATTTGTCATTAGTTACAACACTTATTTTATTCTGAATGCTTACCGAGTTCATCACTCAGTTTACAGTTCATACCGAGCATTCGTTGGTTACCAAGTATGTTCAGTAGTGTTTACCAAGTCAGGAAGGTAAACGAAGGATTTAGTATTTACTGAGTCAGAAAGGTAAACAAAGGATTTAGTGTTTATTGAGTCAAGAAGGTAAACGAAGGATTTAGTGTTTACCAAGTCAGGAAGGTAAATGAAGGATTTAGCATTTACCGAGTCAGAAAGGTAAACGAAGGATTTAGTGTTTATCGAGTCAAGAAGGTAAACGAAGGATTTAGTGTTTATCGAGTTAGGAAGGTAAACGAAGGATTTAGTATTTACCAAGTCAGGAAGGTAAACAAAGGATTTAGTGTTTATCAAGTCAGGAAGGTAAATGAAGGTTTTAGTGATTACCAAGACAGAAAGGTAAAAGAAGTATTCAGTGCTTACCAAGTGAATCATCGAAGTTAGTTTCTACCAAGTGACGTAATGTTTACCGAGTCAACAGTGGTTACCAAGTTCCAAGCTACTTAGAATGATTAGTATGGACCGTGCCCCTGCTCTTACCAAGTACATGATGATGCAGTGTATTGCAGTGGATGGCGAGTGTCAGAAGGTCACCGAGTGAGTTTGGGGAACCTGAGTTTTCTACTATCTCGTCGACTCAGTAATGTTTTGTCCACTTGTGTTCAGCCGACCTTGTTGCTGTAAATATTGGAATGGTATATATGTAATGTATTGTGCCATTTGCAATAGAGTGAAGTAAGAATGTAATTGAGCGAATTGAAAGAGAATCAGCAGTAGAGTATTCAACAAGGTTATCAAGGAGCAACAAAGATATATCCATCACATCATGTGATCAGTACATAAGATCTAATCAGCAAACCGGTTGCAAGCAGATCCACTGCTTCATCTTAACAGGTGAATCAGTTTGTAAATCCTTTAATAGGGTAGACTTAAAAGTCTTTTTTAAATCTCCTAACAGAGTGCATACTTCATTGTATGTTTGTAAATCCTCTAACAAGGTGGATCTAGCAGTCCTACTTGCTCCTAATGGGGCAGATCACCAGAATTGATCATTTTAGGCCTTAATTGGCCAACTTTATGCTGCAGTATTGAAGTTTTGTGGGCATCATCCCCACCCCAGTTTTACTTTCAAATTGAAAGGTTTCTGGGTAATCAAATCAGTGTGTTAATCTTTTCATGCATACAGTAAAGTAGATGAATGAATGGTGAATTTGTTATTATAATGAATTGGTTTAAATTTTTTAAGTTTACTGATTCACCCCTCCCCTCTCAGTAACCTTGTTAGTCCTGGATATTTCCAACAACCATCAATACCAAAGAGGGAGATTTTTGGAAGCATGAATGCCAATGATATTCCTATGAGGGAGTATTGTAGATATGATACTATGATGATATGTTACATTCATGACTAATTTTTTCATTGATGTTTACATAGCAATCTTCTGTGGTATCTAACTGAAGAACAATGGTAAGATCAAGTTGGTATGAATGACTAGTTGAGTATTCTCACTATCCAAGGTTATGAGGGATACTTTTGAGTATCTAATATATACATTTAACATAGAAAGAAGAAATGATAATTCTAAAAGAATTTATGTAAGTTTTAGTGATGTCTTTTCTAAGATAGAGTTTACAGAGGCATATTCTAGTAAACTTGTTATATCTCTTAGCAGAGTTATGATTCTGAGAATTGAGTTTGAGGATGTTAAGAATAGATTTTGGTGATGACATGGCTAAGTTTTCTCATCATAATATTATGTGTATGGTAAGATATTCAAGTTGCAAGGCAAAAGATTAATGTTATCACTTAGTGTAATGTGTTCTTAATGTGGTCCTATAATGGTTAATTGAGAAGGTCTAAATAGCTAACTCAAGGAATCATTTTATGGACACAATATAAAAGAAGGACATTTTCCTTTATTATAGAAGATTAAATTGTATCAATGAGAAGTGATTATAAGCAATAGAGAGAGCACAATGCAAAGTTGAGAAAAGTAGAGTGGAAGTGAAGGAAACTTCATTTTTGAGGTTTTGCTAAATGATCAGAGGTTTGATATTTGGATCTAAGGTTTGTGACCTGGTCTACAAGGTCTAATAGTGATTGGTTTAGTTAATAGAACAATGGAAAGAGGAATATAATAGTAGATTACATGTTTGAGTAGTGAACTCTTCTTGTAGTTGAAATTGCATGTTTGGGCAGTGGGCTCTTCTTACATGCATTGTACTACAACTCCTAATAGGGCTGGCACAACTCCTAATAGGGTTGGAATCTCCCAATAGGGATTCAAAGTCTCCTAACAGGGACTCATATGTACTAAATGTTGTAATAGACTCCTAACAAGGTCCATCCTCTAACAAGGAATATTCATATTAGTACATCATCTTGTGGCCATCATTCTCACCAGAGTTTTCCCTCTAATCAAGGGTTTCCCTAGTTAACATATGTAGTGTAATTGTTTATGTGCATCTTATTATGGTTGTTGTTTACTTTTCTTGAATGGTTAAGTTTTTTTAAAGAAGATAAATGTTTCAATTATCAAATAACTAATTCACCCCCTCCCTCTCAGTTATTTTGGTGGACTATTATTTCCAATAGATCTTACCTTGTTAAAGGATTTACAATACCCTATTAGAAGTGTGTCAAGTAAAAGGACTTTAACTTACAATGAAGTAAGCACCTTTTTAAAGGATTTATAACAACCTATTAAAACTGCTATGTTAAGAGATTTAATTTATTCACTTGTTAGAATGTTTTTGCAATGATCCTTTGCTTAACACTCTATTCCTTGATGTTAGATCACTTCTCTTCTAATATGTACTTGATCCTTTCTGATTGGATGTATCTATGTTGTCTTCTAATTCCTTTCCTCTATCCTCTAACTAATTTTGCAATGTAACTAAAATTACAACTCCTTAGTCACCATAAATGCTCTTTTTTCACATGAAAACTTCTCTTTAATTCTCCTTAAGCATTCATAAAAAAATTGGCATTTGTCCTCCTTAAGAAGACTTAGGTGACTTAAGGTTAGGTATGAATCAACGATTTTGATTCACCCATATTTTCTCTTAATCCTTCCCTTTTTCTAATTGGATGCATGTAATGCATTGGGAATCACAACTAAGATTTAGCCTTATCATCTAAGATTGTAAAACAATCCTTAAGTCAGCCAAAAAATAGTTTACATAGAAATTTGTACCATTACAAACAACTATGTCAAAACTATATAACTCAATACTTGAAGTCCTTGATGCTTAGAATCAACTATAGCTTCAATGTTATAGCTCAACCTCTAAATGACTCAGCATTCATTGATCACTTAGCATCTAAATAGCTCAACAGTTACTATCTGGTCAGTACTTGAGTGACTCGGCACTTACTAGTTACTCGACACTTACTAAATATGTGTCACTCAACATATACTATCTAACAACTTATGCTCAACATGTATTACTTGTTTAGCATGAACTAAGTAAATAAATTAATTATATTGTCACTCATATGTCAAAACAACTATGAGATTAACACATAATTACTTCAATACGGTGTACTTTGGGAAAAGAAAACTATGTCTCATAGATAAGGCACTATTCAGACACAAACCATGGCATGTAGTTCCTACTATATTGGAATTTTTAGATTCTCAAAGTTTATCTATTAAAATAAACCAATAAAAGTAGTCCCCAGTAGAGTGGCCATTTTGTTGGCTTATGACTTGACATTAATTTAACAACCTCTTAAAAGATCAAAAACCTAGGTATTGGCTAGAGATCCTAATAGGAGTTCTGAGACACAAAATTAAAAGGACCAACTGACAAGACTCTAATGTATTCTCCACTTTTAATTATGTAGGATTCAGGCAGGTATTTAGGAATTCAATCTTTATTTCTATAAAACTCAAACTCTCAACATGAATTCCAATATAATAGATGATTTCCTTAATTCATTTAATTCTTGGATAGTAAAAGAGATGACAAATGACTACTTTATCAAACCTTAAGACTTCATGAATCAAGTACAAGTTGATACTTCAGATCTTTAATAACATAATAGTAAAATCATTGATTTATATGAATTTTTGCACTATATAAGATGTTCCAGATTAGATCAACTTCAAGGATGATCAGTGCCTTATCTATTGTGATATAAACTCATAGGGATCAGACATCTACTTCTGGGTCTATCTTAACACATTTTGATAAGATTATCAATATTTATTTCTAGATCTCATACTTATCAAAAGCTTTAATAAGAACCATAAAAAAATTTCAATTTAAATTAAGAATTTACATAGCCCATTATAATATTAGCAAAGGTAAACTAAAATATAATTTAAAATGAATTACAACTGAAATTTAATAAACTTTTCCATTGTATCTCAAAGAATAAAATGGAAATAAAAGAAGAGACAAGATCTAGCACGAACAACTAGTTTTTTGCATTTTGTATTAACTTCTTTAAATTATATACAATTCAATGACCATTTGTATCAGAAAAAAACTCTATTAGCCAAGCCACTATTAACTTTATATTGAGACTATGGAACAAAATTACATAGTATCATGAACTAACTCAAAACATGAACATAACTCTATTTAGAGTCAAAATATTGGATCATCCTCTAGCCTTGGAAACTCACTTATATAGCATGAGTTACAACAATCTTTAGGTCTAGAGGGAAAAGGAAAACTATCCTAAACAAAAGATTTACAGAAAAGACAAAAATTTCACTTTCTTCACTGCACAAGGAAACTAAAAACACTCATGGCACTTTTGCTTGATAACAAAATAGTTCCTTCATTTGCTCCTTTGTGGTGGGGCCTATTTTTTTTTTTTTTTGTTTGTTCCTCCACAATATCTGATGATTGGTCTTCATTTTTCTACTCTTCTTCAAGTTGTGGGGCCACCTTTTCTTCTTCTATTATGCTTTGATATGATTCTTTAATATTTGTAGCAAGCAACTAATTTTCAATTTCCTTGACCACCATTGGTATTATGTCTTTAACTTATTTTTTTGGTTGAGGGCTTTTCTTGTCTATCTCTACTATCTTGGTTTTAGTTTCCTGAGACACTTTTGAACTCAATCACTTGCTTTGCCATTAGTCATTTGATCATCTTTGTCAACAAACTTTAGTTCTTTAATAGTTGTTGATTTGTCTTGTAGCTTATCTTTTTTTTTCATCTATGAATATTATGTTGTTGATACATACTTGGCCACCCATTCATCATATATTGAATCATTAGGCCATTCATAACTGATGATTTCTTTCCCTTTGCTAGTAATATCTCTCTTGTCATTTTTAAGATGTTTTACCTCAGAGATAAAAAGTTTATAAAATCTTCTAGCCTCTATCAATTTTGATACAGCATCTATATATAAAGCATTCTCATCGTTGATGAGAGAAATTTATGTCCCAAATTTTACCATATTTTAGCCTTCATATAAGCCTTCAAGTTCATTTCAATGTTTATTTTAAGATTCAATTTTCTCTTTCTATGTTGCATATTATCTAATATATGTAAGTAATATTTAATTTAGTTATTAGATAAAGTATGTGAATTATAAGTTGATATGTCTTTATCTAACATGTTGATAATATGTTATGGTTCTTCCTATCACTTGCTATGCATCTTCCTATAGCTCTTTCATCACTACAAAGCTCCATCAACTTTGAAATAGACACATTCTCTGCAAATATTATCCACCATACATGAATACATGGAGATGACAACAAAGAGATTTATGTGAAGATGTTAAGAAACTTGTGTTTCATATTTATCAACTGAAAAAAACCATGGTTCTCTCCACCATAGATTTGTGCTAAAAGATTATATATAGCAAGAAGACATCAAGGAGGATAGTGTATGAGTGAACCAAAAAAAAAAAACTTCATCGAATATTAGTCCATATTGTTTCTAATAGTGCAAGTCTCACATGGAAATGAAACTCACTAATCAGTATATTACAAACTATTTTAAATCCATATTGTTGCAAATCATTTTGGCTAAAGACAATATTATAGCTACAAAACATTAGATATTATGGCATGAGCAACCTTTTTAGAAACCTTCATATTAGAAACCTCCTCATTTGGAGTATCTTCTACTCTTTTTACAATTAGATTTCCTGTTACATCTAAATCACTAGGCTTAGAGGAGTGAGTCCTATTCCCTTTTTGTAATGACCAAATTACTAGGGCAACATGATCTTCACTATATTTGACACCCCCTAATTCTCTTTGGGTTTCATCTTCAATACTCATTCCTTTTCTTACTATATCAAAAACCACAACTTTAGTGATATCCCAATTGGGAAGGAGTTGCACTCCAGCTCTTCTAATCATTCTTCTTCCTTCCTCATGGGTTATTCTATTAAACTCCTACATCATTTCATCCTTGATCTCATCTTCTATAATAGAGTATTCTTTATTTGGTTGCTTTTTTTTTCTTTTATGAAATCTCTCCTCAAAATTTGCAATATATTCTCTCCATGCAAATTGATGAAATGCTCTTGATTTGATAAAACTATCATCTGATAAGAACTTGTGACTAGCTTTTTCAATCATAGGATCCAACTCTTTCCCCTTAAAATTAGCTATAGTTAGCTCCAAATTGGGTACAAGAGGTTCTTTCAATGTTTCTTCTTCTAATCCAGTTAAAGTAATAAAAATACCACCATCATTTTTGAGTTGTTCCATTTTCTCATTTGTGAGATGTTCATTTCCCAAGTGAAGGGGTGACTATAATGGTGTATAAATCGAACCCTTAGTCATAGAATCTTCTAAAATTTTCTACCTCTTTGGTGCTTGTTCTGATGGATTTACCTCAACTTGAGGTCTCTTGTGGGCTATGGAAACAAGCATGTCTTCCTCTATTTTTTCTTTTCCCTTATTATTAATGTGCTCTCCCATCTTGATTACACTTTAACCAAACCTTTTCTAAACAACATATTGCCTTGGGCCCACAACATGAGTGAAAGATAACCTTCTCATGATCTCTCTTGATTTATCAGGATAAGCTTTGATGAGGATAGACTTCTTCTCATTGAGAGTATCCATTATCTCTACAAATAAAGTTATTAGCTTTTTTACCTCATCAAACATTATTTTAACATCTGATAATGGGTTGTAATCTTTCTCAAAACAATTCACAAATTCCAAAACTCTAGAATAAATTCTCTATTTTTCTTTTTCACTTCTTGCTCTTGCAAAGAAAACTTGTTCCTTATGACATCTTTAGAGTAATAAAAAAACATGTTCATGAGGTTTTTCTTTTTCTCTTTTCCTGAACATCTAAAAAAATCCCTCATTATTAGCAAACCTTGCATGGGTAGTGGCCATCTTATAAGGGTTCAAAATTTTATACAAGAAAATCCAACTCCATCTTATGATCACAAATTGGTGAGCAATATTGTATTTGGGGAAATATAAACTCTTGATCAACCTATTAACTCTAATTCCTCTAAACGTCCTATCCACCATAATATTGAGAAGCCAAACCAACTTTTAGAGGTACTTTGTATGGTAACACATATGGAGCTCCTTGAAATCCATACACTCTAAACACAATAGAAATTGGATATGGGATAATGTCTGCTCAATTATAGAAAAAATTTAATTCATTTGAAGAATCCATAGGTCTACTAAAATTCAAGAGAAATTTAGGAATTCTTGGGTTATCATTAGACAAGAATGTCCTCAGTTTTGATGCAAAATACTTGTCAAACCTTACATAACTAATCTCATTTAGATCCCAAGACATTTATGCACTTTATAGATAGATAGGCAGAGGTTCTCCTTCATGTTCCCTTGTCAATTACATTTCTTTTCCAAAATAAGTGGCTCCTTTGAAAAGGAACATATGCATCAACATTGAGTACCACCCAAAGGTTCTCTCAATCTTTCCCTTTGCAATCCCAATAATTCCAACATTGGTTTCCTCACTAGAAAAGAGGCAAAATGAAAAATTATAATAACTCCAAAAAAAGAAATTTGCATCATCATATACATAAACTTGATAGGCATAAAATCTTATTCATCTTCATCAAAAGCCCTACATAAGGACATATAGATATTTAGGGCATAGGAATTGAAAAATTCTTTCTTGAAGGGCTCTTGGGTCGAGGATATGACCTACATTAACTTTCAAATAGTTTCTAGATGTCCTCTTAAGCCTCCTTTCCTAATTTTCATTTTCTAAGCTTGGTATCCTTTTCTAACTCCTAAAAATCAATAGTATCATGATATTTCGAGATAGGGTCCATCAAGAATATTTCTCAAAGCTCCTCATGTGTCAACTTCAATAGAAATTATCCATTTATCCCTCTCATTGACCTAGTAATTGGGTCACACATCCCTACTAAAGTTAGAAGGTTTGAGTCCCTGAATACTCCTAGAACAACTAATTTTCCAAGGTCAAAATTCCAAATGTTACCATGTGGGAAAAATAATATTCTCTCTAAGAACCACTTTCTGAAAAGTTACAACCCATTCTCAAATGTTTTTGAATCACGAGGCCAATTTCCTCTATCATATAAATCCTCAGCCATTTTGAACCTTGGAGTAACAAAAATCAATTTCCCCATTTGTGTTGCATTATTGGTTGACTCATTCAATTACTCTAAGAAATCATCATGGATATTTTTGTGCTAATAATATCTTTGCCCAAAAAAACCCTTTATTTGAGGCATAGTGTAAAAACAAACAAAATTATCAAAATTCTTCAATGGGAAAGAAAATTACTTACTAGGATTGATTTCTTCAGCTCCTTGTTGTAGTAATTCATGATTTGGCTTTGTATGGAACCCGACTTCCACTAGCACTATATTTTGCCTCTTCAACAATTCCTTTTCAAAATAAGTGTAGGACCTAGAAAATAGGCTAATTTCTAACATACTACGAGTAAATCAGAACCTCAATAATCATATATCAACACTCTCTAGTCTACTATGAAAGCCAAATGAATCAAAAGAAGAAAGGAAATCTAAAACTCCCTCTTTCACTTGTAGCTCCCATGTCCTTCTTTCTTCTCCATGTGATGTAGCTCCAATTGCCTATAGTGCACACAATTTGGAAGCAAAAGCCTAGGATAATGATGATGCTATGAGAATACTTGAAGTTGTGATTTAAGCTTGAGATGGAATGGAAAAATACTAAAGAGCTAAGGACTTGAAAAGGCTTAAGAATTAGGGACTAGAAATGAGAGGAAGAATGCTCATTTACTAATCAACACACAAGGTGAGAGCATTGGATTTGTCACCCTTGGAGATGTGACTTGGGAAGAGATTCCTTAGAGAATCCATGACACAAATGACACAAGATGCCAAGTGTAGGATTCTATGATGCTTGGAAGTCAAACATGGCTAAGTGTGGAAGAGAATCTATGACACATCATATGACACCTCAAACCCACTTAAAGCCAAGAATCTATAACAAACGAAGACAAATATGGATGTGCGTAAGAGAATAAGAATATTGGATTATGACATATATTAGCCAAGTGTCAAAGAGAATCATCAAGGTGTCACACCCATGTGTTACGATGATGTCAATATTATGTGGTATATTTGAATGAAAAATCCCTTATTCCACACAAATAGGAATCAGTGAAAATGGAATAAATGGAAGAAAATTTGAGAATTTCCATGGTTTGTGAATGATGAACCAATTAATTAATAAAATTAATTAATTGATAAGGTTAGTTAAGAAGAATAATTAGTGAAATGACATAGGATTAAATTATGGGTTATTTAATCCTATAGAGAAAATTAGTAGATGATTGGCCAGATTGATTAAATAAGTGTGACAGTATGCTTTGATGAAAATGTGATGATGATACAGATTGAATAGGATGATGACAGGTAGACCAAAGCCATGATCAAATTGATTGATTGATCAAAATTGATAACATGCCAAGGACACATGACATGAATTAAAGATACATAACATTTAATCAATATTGTAAATTCTACAGGATCGAGATTGATTGATATGGTTGATCATAATAATATCAACAGGGATTGTCAATGTTATTAAAGGGTTGAAAATGCTATGATCTGATACTGAGAGACTCAACAATGTCAAAGATTAGATGATGTGAATGATAGTTTGACCTAACATTGAGAGTCATTATAGTACTAAGGTCAGATTGATAAGATGTGATATATTGATAGGTTTCCAAGGTGCTAAAAGCCCTAAAAATTTCTAGGATTAGACAAATGATGATTGATTTAGGATGTTTGACATGTTTTGGGCTGATTAGGACTAATTTTGGGTGATTTTGGGTTGATTTGGTGTGATTTTGAGTTGATTTGAAATGGTTCCAAAATGATGTGAAATTGATGTGAAAGAGGATATGTATGATGACAGACACTATTGAGATATGATTAAGTTGGCCAAAAGATCAGAGTTAGTGGAATGAGAAAATGGGATGAATTATTATGAAGTGATGTCAACTCAGGTGCCCAAGAGTCTTTTCAAGGGTTACCACTAAATATAGTGACAAAATAATGAAAATAATAGCTCAATGTGTTCACAAAAAAGATATGAATCCAATGCAACTAACGGTTTGAAAATCAGATTTGAAACACAAAAGTTATGGCCTCTAGAGTGCAACATAGGGGCTCTAGGAGCAGTTATGGGCATCCTACTGCCCCAAGTGTGCCCAAGCCTAGTGCACACTTGGTAAGCCCAAGTGTGCTATGATAGTACCAAGTGTTCCCATGGTGCACTTGGAAAGCCCAAGTGTGCTCTAAAAGTGCATACTATGCCCTAGAAGGCTCTAAGGGCCGAAAACAACTCGACTAAACTCAGAATGACCTAAAACTTTATGTGAGTTCCCAAAATGGTGGAAAAAGATTAAGACGTGATTGAAATCAGTCAAAAATGCTCGCATTTGGTCAAAATTGGTCAAACAAAGGCCAGACTAAGGCTAGACTAGGTGAGAAGTCGTAGAAGGTTGACAATTGGTGTAGGATGATGCAAGAATGTAGGAATGCAAGATGAAGATGATTTGGTGTATCAGAACACATGATCATGGTGGTGAATGAAGATATGCATGAAAGAAGACCTAAGAGATGAGATGAGGACTAGTTAGAATGAGGTGAAGACTTTTGCTTTCAAAAGGTGTGCTATATGTTAAATGAAGCTTCATTTTGATGAAACCATAAATGTGAACCATTTTTGGACATCTACAATAAGGTGTCAATTTTCCATTATATCTTCTACATCAATTTGCATGAGAAGCCTTCAATTTTTATAAATGCATTATAGGGAGCAAGTATGCATGTTTCATATCAAAATTTCAAAAAAGACCATTGATCTACAAAAATTATGATAGACATGATCTATTTTATTTGCTGACTCACATTTTGTCTCCTAACATGGAAGTCAAACCAATAACATTATTAAATTTGGGAACTTTCCATCTTATTAGCATCCTTGGTTTAATGTCTACAAAGTTTGGGACACATTTCATCACATTGTTATGTCACTATAATTTAAAATCGTGCATCTTTCTATAATGACATAACAACAAGCATAGATTAACCTTTGATCTGACAACTGTAATAAAGTAATATTAATTCAAAGCTGAGTGGCCCATATATTTAACATGTCACATGGTCACTATGTCACTTAGGTTAAACATCGTGCATTTTGGAACAATGACATAGCGACAAGTGTGGATCTTTGACCTAATCAACGACTAACATTGCATCATATTATCACTCCACTTGGTTAGTCGATACTCAGATTGGTCCCACCTATTCTATGTGGCATGTTGTTGCTATGTTGCTAAGATTAAAAACCTTGCAACTTTTTATTGTGACACAACAATGACTATTGATCTTTAGGAGATCTATGATGGAGTTGATTTCAAGCACCACTACAGTTGCTCAGTCCCACTAGACATGTGTCACAATATTGTTATGTCACTTTAGTTAAAAGACTTGTTACTTTTTATAATGACATGAAAAGAGGAATCTATTTAGGATCCATTTGATGGTGGAGAAATAGCTTATTTCTAGGTTAAAACTTAGCATTAGAATGAATGTGAAATAGTCAAGACATAATCATGTTAAGCTATACGGGGTTAAAAAGGACAAAACCCTAACCAAAGAAAAGGAAAAGTCAAAACATAGAAAACTAAGGTTTTTTAGTTATTTCACACTTGTAGTTAGGGTTTATTTCAAATTTCCACCCTAAGAAAAGGATGTGGCCATTTAAATATTCAAATATATTGTTGAACTATTTTGAAATAATGGGACACAAAGAACAAGGGCTAACAACTTAAGTGTGGGATTCTCCACAAAGAGAAGCATCATGTAGTTGAGAACTTAATTTAATATAGCAATATCAAATAATGTTCAAGGTTAACAAGAACATCAAGGCCTTTTCATCATTTTTGCATAGGACTGACTCAAAACAAGCATGCAAGGATTACCCCAACATCACAAATGAAACCCAATGGGAATCAAAGTGGAAATGAAACTGGGTAACCTACAAACAAGTGATATTTCCCAAGTGCACCATGTAATCATAAATAATCATATATTTGGATATGTAAGGTTTATACCTGATTAACTTATAGATAGAAAAGAAAAAATGAAAAATAGATCAAGACCTTGCTTGTCAATTGCCTCATTCATAGCACATTGTGATATGAATGATCATGGTGACCTTGAGGAGGGGGTAACAAAATCAAAATTGAAATCCAAAATCAAAAGAAAGAGTAAATTGATAAAGAATAACCATGTGATGGAGAGATTGGTAGGATTTGATATTGACAAACCCAATTTTATTGAGAGGAAAGATGTATCCTGCAAGGACTTATTGGTAGCACCTACACCTAGACTCAAAAGAAACAAAAAAGTCTAAAGATGACACTTTAGTGATAGAGGATTGCATAAGGAATTTCCAAAGCATGGAGTAGTGAGAACTATATGAGCTAAGCTCACATGAATTGACATGAGATTGGGCTACATATGATGGGACCAATGAAAGACTGATCAAGACTTTATGCTTTGATTGTCCCATTTGCAACACACCATGATATGAATGACTGTGGAAACCTTGAGGAGGGGATAACCAAGTTTCTTAGAAAATATAATCAAGAACCAAAATTGAAATTCAGCATTGAAAGAAAGAGTAAATTGACAAAGAGTTTGTGTGCTAAAGAGGTCAATAGGACTCGATACTAAAAGACCCAAGTCTGGCAAGAGGAAATATGTATCTTGTAAGGGATTAGTAGTAGCACTTAATCCCTATATTTAATAGTGATAAAAAAATTCTAAGAAAAACACTTTAGTGAAAAAGGATCTTGCATAAAGACTCTTTGAAGCACAAAGCAACAAGAACTAGAGGACTTGATTAGACACAAGAATGGTTTACGTACAATGGGACTAGATTGGAAATTGATGATTGATGACTACTATGGGGGATGGTATGCAGAATGAAACTGGTTGAGATATTTACAAGGATGACACTATACAAGAGATATTTATAGGGATAGAAGATTCGATGAGATGGATTGTTGGTGGTGCACATAAATGTATGATGGTGCCCTAGTCAAGTTAAAAAGCCAAGATGGACTAATGATGGATATGGTGATGTGGATAATGGAATGATATACCTTAGAAAAAGGCAAGGATTTGGAAGGATGCATCCCAATGATGATGATTAGATTTTGATCAATGCTAGAAACAAGACTAAGGGTGTGAATGGATGGGTTTATTCATGTACAATTTTAGTTAGCTATAGGAGAAGAATGGGATGGGGTATATGATGGTATATTTCTAGGAGATTTGGGATATGAATAGATGGCATTGGGTAGGATAGGGCCTTCAAGGAATATAATACCCCCAGTTATAATATGTCATGCATGAGGATAACTTAAGAGGGGTATGATAGGATGGAAGATAGGTAAATAACAAGATGAGGGAGGTAGATAAAAGATAACTAAGATTATTAGATGGAGCTAAAGGAAAGGAGGAGGATGGATTATATGAAAGGAAGAATGCATGAATAAAGCATGGGTAGATACACATTATGATGGGAGATTGAGTGTCAAAATGAGACCAAAAGCATATATGTATGTTGGTGATCATCATTTTTATTTATTTTTTATTTGTTCAAGATCTAGACAATGCAAGAGGTGAAATGGACAAGATGTTGTGGGTATGGTAAGAAGATGAGATGCATATGGTGGGTAGAATAACTTGGCCCTAGGTGTGAAAAGAATTTGGATGGAAGGATTTCACATGATACTTGTTTACCAAGTTTTCATCATGGTACTTATCCAAGGCACTTGTTTGCCCAGTTTTCACCATTGGAAAAAAAATTTATTGTTGGATTTTTACTCATAGATGTTGGTAGGATGGGTGGATAAGGAATCATGGAAAATATTGGATTAAATGAGTATAATTGTTGATGGGAGTTTGCAAATGATGGATGGGTAGACATAAAACTTATGGATAAATGGATGAGAGAATTGGAAAGATCATCATTGGCGCACACCCTAAAGGGTAATGAAGTAGTGGGAAAGATGACTTTGGATGAGATTAAGGACAAAATGGAGTAGGAGGAATATAAACACCAAAAGTAAAGTTGGAAGATGAAGGATTGACAATGGAGGATAAGAAGCATTTCTTTTATGAGTATCTTAGGTATCCACGTGGATTTTTTATTTTTCATTTTGGGCCTCTATGGTCTTTTAAATTTTTCTTTCTTTTCAATTAGATGTTTCTCTTCTTGAACATGTATTTTAGATTGGACATATTGATACTTGGATTTTTTTATTTATTCTTTTTAATTTTGGCATCCAATTTGCTTCCATTAGCCATCGTATGGGAATAAGAGCATGGAGTAAATAGAGAGATTATGGGTGGAATGATAGAGGTTAAAGGTTGGAAGGAATTCAAGGATGGGTTCCTTTAATGATCTAGCTTATCGATTTGAGGGGATGGAATGATGGATTGGAATACACAATGTGGATCCATGTAATTGACCAAAATGGATGGAAGGAATGAAGGATAAGGACCTAAAATAGATTGAAGTGAGGAAGGAGTAGGACCCAAAATAGATGGAAGTGGTAAAGGATTTGGATTGGGAACATAAGGACCCAAAATGGTTGGAAAGGGTGGAGGATTTAGATAAGGGATATAGAGACCCAAGATGGAGGGATGGAAAGTAGTATGAGAATGGCCCAAAATGGATGTGGAATGATAGGAACTTTGGGTTGAAGATGGAAGGATTTGGGATTGTGAAGGGGTAGAAGGGATACCAACATTTAGAGATAAACTTTTATTTATTTTCTTAATATGATGTTCATTATTTGGAATAGAATATGTGAGTCCATTAGTAGGTGGAGGAGTAGAATTTTTGGGTATGATAGTTATTCCTTCTTCTATAGAGCTATCACCATGGATTATAGGAGATGCATGATCATGAAGTAAGGGGAATGGATCTTGATTATATTTATTTGAATAGGTAGATGGAAATGGATCTTCACTTCGAGGGATAAATGGAACAGTAGGATGTTGAAGTGGAGTGGAAAATGAAAGGTTATAATCTTGATATGGAGGATACGTTTACTTCTCTTTAGATAGTGTGGATGGTAAAAATGGATCATCTAGGGGAATAAGTGGGATGTCAAGATCTTGAGATAGAGTAGGTACAATGGTAGGATTTTAATTTATGCCAATGGATATTTCAACATGCTTTTGGACAAGATCAGTTGGGAGTGGATGGTGCCATAGGATATATATGAGTGAACACTTCAAATGGGGTTGATGGGAGGATGAGAGTTTCTTCAATGAGGATGGGTGGATGGAGGATGGACTCATGAGGTTCATTACATGTGGTTTGGTAATTTTAGGAGGAGATGTGGATAGGAATTCTAGGGATTCAATGAATGGGAGAATTTTAATAATGGTAGGAGATGGAAGGGGATCCATAAGTGGGGTGGTTGAAAGAGGGATGATGACTAGGGGAGATGGAAAAAAATGATGGGAGTGGGAGATATAAATGATTTATCAATAACTTCATGTGATTGAATTAGATAACAAGACTCATCAAACTTAGGAGATTTAATTTCTATTAGATTCATTGTAAAATTCCTTGGAGACTTTGTTGTTAGATTTTGAGGTAGAGGATAGGCATACGTAGATGGTGGAAAGCTATATAAATGTGGGGTGGCATTTTGTAGGCTTGGCTAAATGAGTGGAGGTTTAGGAATGCATATTTGAGATGTCATGGCTAGATAGTGCACATAAGGGGTTTCCTATATTTGTTTTTGTAGTGATGGTGGAATGGTTTGTCTACCTCTATGATGAGGCATTACTAGGTTATTGGTGATGGGTAGATTTCTTTCTAGTGGAGGAGGTGTGATATATTGTGGTATGAAAGATGAAGTGGATTAAGGGGTGTACATTGTTTCTAGAAGGAGGTTTGCAGTGACATAGGATGGAATAGAATACAGTAGATTAATACAAGGTGGAGGATTTATGAATCATAGAGTGGATAGAATTGGATTAGAAAGAGTAGACAGGCAAGGTTGATGCATTGCATAACTATGATTGAGTTGTGGATTTAGAAAATGGGTTGGAGGATATGAATGTGGTGGATTTGGACTAGGGATGTAGCTACTAGCATTGTTATGGAACTGGAAAGGAAAATGGAGACATGAGTGATGTATACAGGAGATACATGGGTGCAATATAGGAAGGAGGTGTGGATGAATAAAAAAAAAGATTTCTTTGTCAAAGGTAGGAAATGGAATATTGGTGGGTGTAGATGGAGACATAATGACATAATTTGGAGGAATGTTTGGAATTCAGAGGATGTTTACAGTAGGATTTCCAAGGCTTTCAACATATGCATCATGGTCAACAAGAATCTCATCATCATTGGTATAGGATGGAGTAGGATGTGTGATAGTGGTGAGTGGTGGTATTCACCCAAAGTCAAAGTATCCAAAATATTCAATTTGAAAAGGTGCCCTAATGATATATTTATTCTTTTTAATGATGCATTCCTAGGGAAATGCATAAATGCCTCTCTGGCAGAATATGTGTGTTGTGAAGTCATGATATCTTTGGTGTTGGGTTCTGGATCTTGAGATGTTGGGTCTTGCATCTTTTTTGTTTTCTTAGATTGAGATGTGCACTAGTTCTTGTGCCAAGAGGATTTGGAACAATTTTATTTTTCTTCCTTTTGCTAAGATGTGTGGTTGGTGATATGAAATGACACTATAACCTAGATATGGGGTGCAAAAATACAATATGATAGTGGATGCAAGCTAGGAGATAAAGTCTATGATCTTTCTAAAATGCGCATCTTTTATAAGAGGCTAAAGCTGGTAATAAATGTTGGAAGATAGTCTAATGGTGGAGGATTATTCTAAGGATATGATGCCTATAGGACTATGAGGATTATCTTGGTGTTAAAGGTGGATATAATGTGATCTATGTGGGAGCTATAGGATGATGGTAGATAATCAAGTGTCGAGCCTAAACTTTTGATCAAGGTGATGAGGGACACAAATGACAAGATAAACTACCTTGGACAATTGTAGCCAAGGGGTAGTTATAGTGCTATGTGGATGCAATATATAAGATATGTGGCCACTAGGATGATCATACCAAAGTTAGGATATGATAGAGGATGTGGATCAAGATGTAATTAGGAATAGATTTTGGATGTGCTTGTAAGGGATGATAAAACTAACAATATTGAAGAGGATAAGCTATATGATGGATCTAAGAAAGAGATCTAGAGTAAACAAAGTGCCAAGTGTGTGAGGAAGAAGTTGGACCTAATCATAATAGTCATAAGTGGTGATCTTGATAACAAGATAATTAACTCTAGGGTGGGCTCTTAGTCTTTTGATTTTGCACTCCCACTCTACTTGTAATGCACTTTAAATGCCCTCTCTCTCAATTTGGTCTAATCAAGAAATTCTTTGATTGGGTGCCACATTCTTGTGTTTTGAATAAATTTCTTTGTATACCCAAGATGGATAAACCTTAACCCTTTTGAACTTGGGTTTGGATCATTTTTACATGAGGACTCAACTTTTTAGATTTTCTTGGTAGAACAACTTTTAGATTAGGTAGCGAATGTGGTAAGTATACCTTAGCTTTGGTTGAATAAATAGTTTCTCTAGAAAAAATTCTAGGGTTTTTATGAATGGAATGGCTAGCAACCTATCAGTACCCAAAGATAGATTTCTTAACAATAAATAAGATATGTGAACAAATTGTCTCTCAAAGGACATAGCAAATTTGAGAGAGACAAGTGCACAATCTTTTCTAGAAAATGATCTATGGAGAATAGGATTGAGAATTGTGCAGGCTCAAAAAATATTTCCACGAGTTCAAATCACAATGCAAGCACTTCAAGAACACATTATTCCTAAGTTCAAATTGGATTTTTATAATATAGCTAAAAATTTAGCTACTAAGTTCATTCATAATTAGATCCATGGAGTCCTCTAAAATGGTTGTTACGCATGTGACCCACTTAAGTGACTATTCTGACCATGCTAAAATCATAGAGAATTTTTCTACCTCAAACTACCATCAGAAACACATTACCCAAACTTGCATGGATATAAAGTGAAAAAAAATTTGTTCCTTGTTTCTATATCAGTCAAGGAATTTACTAGTGTGAGGTCATTCTCTAATGGGGTGACCCTTACCAATGGATAAGCCTCTCTAGAAGTGCTCCTAGGGTTTTTACAAATGATCTTACTAACAACCTTTTAGTACACACAATGTTTAATTAATTGTATTGTAATATGAAAGAAATCAAATCAGCCCACATAAGTTTTGTAGTAGAAACACTCCTAGAAACACACCAAAAATTTTGTTCTTTCAAAATTAAAGATTTTAAGTTGGCTATGAATGAAAGAAGGCACACATCATTAAGATGCAATATTCATTTTTTCAACTTGAAAATGCACATGGTCAACTTAGTAAATTGATTGTCAACTTAATAAATCATTCAAAGGGATCAACTTAATAAATTGAATCATGGAAATTGAAAAGAGAAGGGAATAAGAGCATGTTAACCTTAGTCATTCAAGAATTGTGCATTCATTTTAAAGCCCAAATTGAAGTGTGCAATTTGCAATGTTCTTTAAAAATTTATGCATTCAAGATTGTGTGACTTCAATTTAGACCCAAATAAAAAAATCTATTATTTGGTTCATTCTCTTAATCATTCAAGATTGTATGTATGTGAGACCATGCATTGTTCATTTTAGTGCCCAAAATGAAATGTAAGTTAAATTTTAAAATTTAAAAACTTAACCCGTGAATCTTTCTTTAATTAGATTTGAATTATTTGTTGCAGCTTGCTAACAACATCTCCAACCTATAGAATTTTTTTTTTAATATTTTTAAAAAACATCAAACAATGCCTTTGTTTTCTCCTGAAAGATTATTTTAATGAAAAATCATGAAAAATTTATAAATTGCAAAATTTTGATCTAAAGAATTAGATTTTTTTACAGTAGGTTGTCGACATCAAAGGAGATGACTTGTATTCTCCTTGGGTATGTGCACCAAGTTGTGGTGCCAAAAACATGACACCTAAAGTTTTTTTTTAAATTTACCAAAGCATGTATGCACTATAGCATGCATGCACTTTGGATTGGGCTCCATAAGCCTTGGGCTTGTGAAGCCCAAGCCAAAGCGCATGCATGCTATAGCATGTACATGCTTTAAAAAATTAATTTTTTTTATAAATGGGCTACAAATTCGTGGCCCATTTTATCATTCTATTTGGATTTTGCATTTCTCCTCAACAACATGCACACTAATTGAAGAAGTTGAAGAATTTTTTCACCTACCTCCTCAAAATGCCTCCTTGTCACTGAAGTTCAAGATCAAGATTGTGTAGTATGTTTTCTACTCTTGTTTTTGCATTGTTTTATATGTTTTCGCATTGTTTTGTAAGTTCTTACATTGTTTTGTATGTTTTTTCATTTTTTCTTTAAATTTGTTTATTTAATTAGATTTTAATTGGTTTCTTATCAGGAAATGTGAATAATCAACTACAAAATCTCTAATAGGATCAAAAAAATCAAAACAAAGACCCTCCACAAGATCCTAATCAAAACCCTCCACAAGATGAAAATCAAAACCCTCCACAACTAACACCCAAGACAACATAATGAATGAAATAGAAAGAGGGAAAAATGAATTAGAAGCACTCATTGGTAGGTTGAAAGCTTGTGGACAAACCAATATGATGAGAGTACTATTGGCATCCTCCCTCAAGTCCATTATGACCCATGTAGCTTCTGTTAGTGGTCAGTTGGATATTTGGTATGTTAAGAGGGATGAAAAAATAAGATATTATGCAAACAAATTATCATATCAAGATGTTTAAAAAAGAAGAAGCAAAAGGTAGCATTTGTGCATTGTTTAAAAATCCTAGAGAATAAGATACTATTAAACTACAACTAAAAGATTCCCCATCCATTGGTCCGTACATGATGGTATTAGAAATAATTTTTGGGATAGATAGTGGATGGTCTTTGATGCCCCTCCCTACAATATCATGAGGTTCCAATGTATTCCTTAAAGAAATTGTATTGTGAATTTTTCCTTGGGGAGATCCCCAATTATCTTGGTATATTAGAATATTGGGGTAGAGGTGGGGGGTCATCATTTGAGAGGCTGGGGGCACATCATGACCCTAATGTAATTAGGGCACCTATTGTCAAGTCACAGGGTGAGCATGTGATTACTCTTTCAATTGTGAAGGAACATGTAGATACTAACACTCTAGGGACTATTAATTCTTTGACATAGACCCTCATTCATTGCATGAGTCCATTAGTTGAGGAAGAGCCTTTTGTGTGTCGCAATCACATGGGCACATCATGTGGATCCTTATGCACATTTGACAATCATGCTGGATATAGTATGAATGATGGGCTAGTCATTGATGAGTTCCTAAGTGAGACATTTGACATTGACACACAGGTAAATTAAAATTATAATAAACTAATTTGATTTCATTTCATATGTATAGTGAATGATTGATTAATTAGCATGTATTGACATTGTTCAAAAATTAGGGTAAGAGTGTTGGCGGCCCTAGTATAGATTCCTTGGCCCCATTTTTTGCCTCGTCAATGAGTCAAGAGGTATGTATCAATTTAATCATTTAAATTTATACATATATTTATTAAGTAATCATATGAAGGATTGACAAAAAAAATTTATGCATGTGCATCAATTCTCTACTCGACCATTGACATTCATAAGGGACTCTGAGCCTAGGCATGATATGAGCTTCGTAGAGGTACATTTTTTTCATGTTAATTTAATTCATTTGATTATATTTGTTTCATGTTTTATGTTACATGTAAATTGTATTATATGACATGCAACTATTGACGTCTGAGTGTCCTCATCTTCACCAGTCCATCGATCATGGAGTTTCTATAGTGATGGCTAGTTTAGAGCCATTAACCAAGGTATGAAAGAATTTTCTTGATTTTAATTGTTGTTTATAATAGTTAGTATCAAAAATTTTAATGTTATTTATAAGTGATTATATTGATTGAATTGTTGCAGGGCCTTATTACACTCGATCATCTACAAGCCTTTGAGGTGGACGTACAGATTGACTATTTGATGGTAGTAAGAAAATAATTAATTTCATGTATATATATATTTGATTTCAATGTATAATAATTATTGATTCATCTCTACTTTGTTTATATCAGCTCAAGTTATAGAAGAGCCTAAACAAGAGGATGAGCGAGCATGTGAGGAAGACCCCACCATCCCCATTATCTCCCTCCACATGACAATTGAACACCTCTAGGGATTTTTTCCCTTCTCCTTGTGGGAAGGAGAAGATATAGTTGATAGACACACATGTATAGGCATTAGTGGACATATATGTTGAATTTTATGTTAGTGGACATATTTGATATACATTTGATGTATATATAACATTTTATATTTGATGTATGACATATATTTGATGCATGATATTATTAGACTTATGAGATTATTAGTTAATAGATGATATGTTTGTTCATGTACAACATTACTGGTTATCATAATATATTATATGTTTTTTAATGTACGAAATTATTGGTTATCATAATATATTATATGTTTTTTCATGTATGACATTATTGGTTATCATAATATATTACATGTTCATTCATGTATGACATTAGTGGTTATCATAATATATTATATATTTTTTCATGTATAATATTATTTGTTATCATAATATATATCTTGTTTTTCTTGTTTAAATTTTAAGTACATTTCATGTATTTTATTTTAATGTAAATTGCATTCAAAATGGTGTAGAGTGCTCACACCAAAAGCTAGTGGATTCCCAACAAGAACACTTTTAAGGAAAACTACCTATCCCACCTTCGTAAGTGTCTTCAAAGACTCTTTCCAAATTGGTTACAAAAATGAACAAACTTCTACCCAACTTCACAAAACTACTTGATCACTTTCCCTATTCAAGACTTGGGAAGCAATAAGGGAAAAATGAGAAAATTTGAGAAATGGATCATAATCAACTTCTTGCTTCAAACTAACATCTTAGACACTTCAAGAAACACCTAATAACTATATCACAAACTTTGGTTTGTCATATATTCCATCCTTTCAAGAGATTCTTCAACATCTTATTAGTGAAAACAATCTTCCAACATCATATGATTGTATTTTCTTTGCAACAACATGTAATTTGCTGATTTTTGGACAACTCTTCACAAAGGGAAGTGATTATGTTTCAAACCCATGAAATGACTATTAAGACAGCCAAGAAGATCCTTAATGTCTTCCACTAACTCAATTCTCTGATAACATGTAGCTAAAGTGGTGTTTCATTCTGACAAAGTATGAGTTTTTCATTCCAAATAGGAAGTAATGATATTTGACAATAATTCAATGATCCTATATACAAGTTTAACATCACTAGTGATTCCTCGCCATATAAAAAAATTTATTAATCACCAACACCTTATGCCTCCTCTAAATTCATAGAGGGTTTTTTCATCATTTGACATCCATTCCAATTTATTACTAGTTAGTTTGATTGGTTACAAGATTAATTTCAAGGTTTTCCAAAAAATTACTAAAATTGCCAAAAAGTTGTCAACAACTTTTATTGCAACATGCAATTTTTTCACTCTCTTCCTAAAACTTAACCAAGTGGTTTTTGGTAACACATAAGACCTATATGAGGTGTAATGACTCTCAAAACATTTATTGAGCCAACGGATTAACAAAAATAACAAAAAAAGAAAAGTCATCAAGACTAAGGCAACTTGGGTTTATAGGTGACCTCAAATTCCTTGACCTTACAAAGAAGGATTACCTTATTACCATAAAAAAATAACATGTTCAAAATGAGGTGTATGATCACCCTTTTACCTTCTATCATGATTTCCATCATTGGATGAGATGAAATATCTAGTTGCCATAGTCAAAGATTGTTGTCCTATGACATTTAGTAACTCTTAGGGATGATTTGGTTCAGGATGCCTGAGAATGTTTGAGCACTCAATGGGGTGGGAGGAGCTTGGGTCTAGTGTTTAACTATCCACCTAGAGCTAACAAAATAGATAGTTTTATCCCATGATGAAAGGTGAGAGAGATTTGACAGTTGGCAACTTTGTATTGGCCAACAGTACAAGTTTCAGCATCACTCGAGGTGGCATTGCAAAATAAAAATGGAATAAGATCTCCAAAGAGAGAGAGAGGTTATTGTAGGTCTCTATAGCATAGTCCTATAACACTTATAATTGCATCCATACCTCTTACAAGCTCTAAGATATGCCCTATCAAAGATTGTTGCCCTATGGCATTTAAAGACTCTTAGGCACATTACAGTTTGGCATGCTCAAGAACATTTGAGCACTCAAAGGGATGGGATGAACTTGGGGCTATAGTTTACCCAACCACTTGGAGGTAAAAAAATATATAGTTTGATTCCATAACAAACGGTGAGGGAGATTCGATAGTTGGAAACTTTGTACTAGCCAACACTACAAGTTTTAGCATCACTTGAGATAGCATTGCAAAATCAAAATGAAATAAGATCTCCAAAAAGTGAGAGAGGTTATTATAGGTCTCCATAGCATGGTCCTATAGCACCTAGAATTGCATCCATACCTTGCATGAGCTCCAAGATAAGCCCTGTCAAAGATTACTACCCTATGGCATTTAGTGACTCTTAGGAAAGATTTGGTTCATCATGCCTGAGAATTTTTGAGTGCTCAATAGGACAAGATGAGATTGGGGCTAGGGTTTACTTGGCCACTTGAAGCTAATAGAATACATAGTTTGTTCCCATGACAAATGGTAAGAGAGATTTGGTAGTTGGAAACTTTGTACTGGCCAACACTACACATTTCAGCATCACCTGAGATGGCATCGCAAAATTAAAATAGAGAGAGGTTATTTTAGGTCTCCAAAACATGGTCCTATAACACCTAGAATTGCATCCATACCTTGAATGAGCTCTGAGATATGCCCCATCAAAGATTGATGCCCTATAGCATTTAGTGACTCTTAGGGACATTTCAGTTCGACGTGCTCGAGAACATTCAAGTACTCAAAGAGATGGGAAAAGCTTGGGGCTAGGGTTTACCTAGACACCTTTCACTAACAAAATAAATATTTTGATCCCACAGTGAATGGTGAGGGAGATTTGGTAGTTGGCAACTTTGTATTGGCCAATACTACAAGTTTCAGCATCACCTAAGATGGCATTGCAAAATTAAAACAAAATAAGATATCCAAAAAGTGAGAGAGGTTATTGTATATCTCCACAACATAGTCCCATAGCACCTAGAATCACATCCATACCTCACATGATCTTTGAGATATACCCCATCAAAGATTGCTACCCTATGGCATTTAGTGACTCTTAGGGACATTTTTGTTTGGCATGCCCGAGAATGTTAGAGCACTTAAAAGGATGGGATGAGATTGGAGCTAGGGTTTTCTTGGGCACTCAAAGCTAATAAAATACATAGTTCATTCCCATGACAAATGGTGAAGGAGATTTTATAGTTGGCAACTTTGTACTGGCCAACACTACAAGTTTTAGCATCACCCGAGATGGCGTCACAAAATCAAAATGGAATAAGATCTTTGAAAAGTGAGAGAGGTTATTGTAGATCTCTACAACATGGTCCTATAGCATCTAGAATCACATTCATATATCACATGAGCTCCAAGATATTTCCTATCAAAGATCATTTCCCTATGGCATTTAGTGACTCTTAGGGATGTTTCAGTTTGGCATGCTCAAGAACATTTGAGTACTCAAAGGGATAGGATGAGCCTGGGGCTAGGTTTTACCCAAACATATAGAGCTAACAAAACAAACAGTTTCATCCCATGAAAAATGGTGAGGGAGTTTCGGCAATTGGCAACTTTGTACTGGCCAACACTACAAGTTTCAACATCACCCTGAGAAGGCATCACAAAATCAAAATGGAATAAGATCTCTAGAAAGTGAGAGGTTATTTTATTTCTTCACAACATGGTCCTATAGCACCTAGAATCACATCCATACCTGACATGAGCTCTAAGATATGCTCCATCAAAGATCACTGCCCTATAGCATTTTGTCTCTTAGGGAAGATTCAGTTTAGCATGCCCAAGAATGTTCGAGCACTCAACAGGACAAGATGAGCTTGGGGCTAGGGTTTACTCATTCACCTAGAGCTAATGGAATAGATAGTTCAATTCCATGACAAATAGTGAAGGAGATTTGGTAGTTGGCAACTTCGTAGAGGCCAACACTACAAGTTTTAGGATCACCCCAGATGGCATCGCAAAATCAAAATAGAATAAGGTCTCCAAAGAATGAGAGAGGTTACTATAGGTCTCTAGAACATGGTCCTATAGCACTAAGAATCTCATCCATACCTTGCACAAGCTCTGAGATATGCCTTGTCAAGTATCGTTGCCCTATGGCATTTAGTGACTCTTAGGGACATTTTAGTTTGGCATGCTCGAGAACATTTGAGCACTCAAAGGGATGGGATGAGCTTGAGGCTAGGGTTTACTTGGCCACCTAAAGCTAACAAGATAGATAGCTTGACCCCATGATGAAAGGTGAGGAAGATTTGATAGTTGAAACTTTGTACTAGCCAACACTACAAATTTTAGCATCACCTGAGATGGCATTGCAAAATCAAAATGGAATAAGATATCCAAAAAGTGAGAGTGGTTATTTTAGGTCTCTGCAACATGGTCCTATAGCACCTAGAATCACATCCATACCTTGAATGAAATCTGATATATGCCCCATCAAAGATCATTTCCCTATGGCATTTAGTGACTCTTAAGGATGTTTTGGTTTGACGTGCCCAAGAATGTTTGAGCACTCAACAAGATGGGATGAGCTTGGGGCTAGGGTTTACCTAGCCACTTGAAGCTAATGAAATAGATAGTTTGATCCCATGACAAATGGTGAGGGTGATTTGGCAGTTTGCAACTTTGTACTAGCCAACACTACAAGTTTTAGCATCACTTGAGATTGCATCACAAAATCAAAATAGAATAAGATCTCCAAAAAGTGAGAAAGGTTATTATAGGTCTCCATAACACAATCCTATAGCACTCATAATCACATCCATACTTTGCACAAGCTCTGAGATATGCCCTATCAAAGATTTCTTCCCTATGGCATTTAGTGATTTTTAGGGACATTTTGGTTTGGTGTGCTTGAGAATGTTTGAGTGCCTAATAGGATGGGATGAGCTTGGGGTTAGGGTTTATCCAGCCACTTGGAGCTAATAGAATAGATAGTTTGATCCCACAATGAATGGTGAGGGAGATTCAATAGTTAACAACTTTGTATTGGCCAACACTAAAAGTTTTAGCAACACCCAAGATGGCATCACAAAATCAAAATGGAATAAGAACTCCAAAAATTGAGAGAGTTTATTCCAGGTCTCCACAACATGGTCCTATTGCACCTAGAATTGCATCCATTCCTCACACGAGCTTTGAGATATGCCTTGTCAAAAATTGTTGCCCTATCATATTTAGTGACTCTTAGGGATATCTCTATTCATCTTTCCTAAGAATGTTTGAGTTCTCAATGAGATAGGATTGGCTTGGGGAAAAGGTTTACCTAGCCATCTAGAGATAGCAAAATATATAGTTTGATCCCATGACAAATAGTGAGGGAGATTTGGCAGTTGGCAACTTTGTACTAGCCAACACTACAAGTTTCAACATCACCTAAGATGGTGTCACAAAATCAAAATAGAATGAGATCTCTAAAAAGTGAGAGATGTTATTGTAGGTCTCTGCAACATGGTTATATAGCACCTATAATTGCATCCATACCTCACATGAGCTCCAAGATATGCCCCATCAAAGATCACTGCCCTATGGCATTTGGTGACTCTTAGGGACATTTCAGTTTGGTGTGCCTAAGAACATTTGAGCACTCAAAGGAATGGGACAAGCTTAAGGCTAGGGTTTACCCAGCCACTCAGAGCTAACAGAATAGATAGTTTGATCCCATGACAAATGGTGAGGGAGATTTGGCATTTGGCAACTTTGTACTACCAACACTACAAGTTTCAACATCACCTGCGATGGTTTCACAAAATAAAAATGGAGTAAGATCTCCAAAAATTGAGAGATTTTATTATAGGTATTTGGAACATGGTCCTATAGAACTTAGAATTGCATCCATACCTCACATGAGCTCCGAGATATGCCCCATCAAAGATTTTTGCCCTATGACATTTAGTGACTCTTAAGGATGTTTTGGTTCGGTGTGCCTGAGAATGTTTAAGCACTCAATAGGATGGGATGAGCTTGGGGCTAGGGTTTACCTAGCCACCCAGAGCTAATGGAATAGATAGTTTGATCTCACGATGAATGGTGAGAGAGAAATGAGCAAGATATATATGTGTAGGCCACTTTGTGCAAGATATGAGCAAAAGTTGCTAATTAGGAAAAATTGGGTCTTTTTGAGTTTCTGGTCAAGATAGCCTAGGATTAGGTGTTTAAGTTATTTTTTAATAGTTTGGAACCTTTTCCAAGTCCTAGAAGTGAAATCTAGTGAACTTTGCAAAAGTTGCACTTTTTGTGCAAAATTGCAAAAGTTGTAAAAGTTGCTTAAAAATGCAAATTTGACTAGAATCCTTCTAACTTTCAAAAAAATGTTTCCCATGCTCATATACTTGAGCATGGATAGTTATAACTTCCCAAACTTCCATTTGCAACATTTTTGCAAAAAATGCAAAAGTTGCTCAAGCAACTTTTTGAGCAACACTGCAACTTTTGAGCAATTTTTGTTCTTTACATATTTAGGTCAAATGGGTCCATCTAGGACTATTCTAGGAGCCTAGTTAAGATTCCTAGGACCTATTATGTAACCAAATACCTTAGTTTCTCATGAATATTGAAAGGAAATGAATAAGCAATTGGCTACTAGCTACAGATATTTCAAAGACATTGAAAACAATACATATTATTCTTTCAAGAAAAATGAGGTATCAATTCTGAAAATAAAATTGAAATGATTCCCATCAATGGCATGGCTGAGAACTACCTTTTTAATACAATGACCAAAAATTGGCCTCACTCCCCATGCCTTCTCATTCCTACAGAGGAAAGCTTAATATATAAAGGAATTGCAGCTACATCTATTAAATATACAAAGGAAGATATAGAAAACTTGCTTAATAGAGAGATTAATCTAAGAGAAAAGGTCATTTAAGAAGAAAATGGTTATCTTAGTGCCATCCAGGGTATGCCAATTACTTAGGATGAAGAGGAAAAACCTACAACAACTAGGAAAGAGTGCACATTAAATAGACACAAAAATTTTAGATAGAGAACTAACAAGTGCTATAGAATTGGACCCACGGAGCAATGTGAAGTGAAGCCTCAAATTGGCTCATTAGTAGGCAAAGAATCTAGTCACAAACTTCATTCCAACACCACAGATGTTTTAATTAGAAATGCCTATTCATCAATGGCCTTGCATTTATAAGACTTGGAAAGCTAGAATACTCAAGATGGGCACAATCCCTCAAAGTTCTTATCAAAATATATTAATGATCTTAATAGAACGACAAGAAACTCATTGCCACCTTTAAATGGAGACTTGAGTTTAAATGGAGATTGTCAATTCCCAAACATGTCCTAGTCAAGTAAATGCTTGGTGTAGGAGCACCCATTCTAGAATCATCAGAGAAGGCACCTAAGGATCCTTGATAGTTCACTTAGGATAGGTTGTGATGTAGTAGTGCATGGTGGAAGCTTCTAAAAGGCAATCCACTAGGCAATTAGACAAGGTTGGAATCCTTCAAATTTCCCAAAAAGAGGATTTAGTGTTGGGACACTTATCACAAGCATCAATAATGAACTTATCATAGGTTATCACAACCCAAATAAGGCAAGGAACTTATTCACTAGGTTTTCCTAAGTTCAAAACATAAGGATTCTCCAAAAGCCTAATAAGGGAACTAATGCAGAGAGCATAACTAAGAAGCTTCAAATGGGCTTCCCACTCTTGAAATCAACCAACTGGCTATCAAATCTTTAACCTTATTACAAGGTTTCAAAACACTCCAATCCTCAAATGGATCAAAGAAACACACTCTCCAACTTCACCAAGAATCCAAGGACAAAGAACCAAACTTGCCCACTTTATGGGTTTTGCACCAATCTCCCACAACTAGGTCAATACTAGGGAAAAATCATAGAAGTTTTTCCCAAGGGTTCTAAGAGGTTAAATGATCTTAGGGAATCTATTTACCATATACTATACCATTGGTTTTAATCATACACTTGCACAAAGCCTCAAACCCCAATTTGGCCTAGTAGCCCTCTGAGCCCCTTTTAGCCCTCCTGAAATGTTTTTTTGGATCTAACTTCACAAAGTTTTAGATAAGACCCAAAAAAAAAAAGGTTTTTGAATACCCTTTTCAAATTTACTTCAAACCCCAAATCATCAAGTTCTAGCCCAATGCCATGCCAACATTCCTTTTCCTTCACAAAGAAACACAGACCTAAGTGATCAAGTTAAGCTTGGTTTACAAAGCAACCAGTAGAAAAAGAAGTTGTGGAAATGAGCTCAATGCTCAAGAAGGTTTGGAAACACTAAAATAACTTATTTCCAAAAGCTCAACCCTTCACCAATTCCCAAACTCCTGCCATTCACAAACCAACACGCTACAAGAGGTCAAATCCTTCATGGTACTTGACATAGGGCTTGATTGGAAAAATCACAAAACACATCCTCCAGTCTTAAAACCTTGGAATCTTCAAAATAACCCTACTAACTACCATTTCCCAAGTGACCATTAAATTTCAACCAAGTAAATTGTAGTTAGAGGCCTATTTTTGCCATGTGCACCAAAATGTTGTCCTTAAAACCTAGTTTCACTAAAAATACAATAACTTGAGTTAAAAAACATGTAGATGATGAGACTAGAATAAAAAGAAAGCTGGTTCAAAGCTCTATCTCAAAAATCCATCACATCTAGTCTAAAAGTCCATATAGTTCATGCAATGTGCAAACAATGGTAAAAATAACTCCAAAACTGAATTTCTTTCTTTGCAACTTCTTCCAATCCGTACATTAATGCCCTCCAGACCTCACAAATGAGGTATATAAATATCTCCTATGTCTATTTTAATGGTTATAACCAATATTTTAATAGTTATAACCCTTTTCCCACTAAGTTGCAAATTTGAGCAACTTTTACAACTTTCAACAATGCAACTTTGCACAAAAAGTGCAATTTTTACTTTTTTCACTTAATCCCACTTCTAGGACTTGGAAAAGGTTCCAACATAACTCAAACCAACTAAAAACAACTAATCCTAGTATTTCTTGACCAAAAACATTAAAAATCCCAAATTTTCCTAATGAGTAACTTTTGCTTATAAATTGCATAAAGTGCCTTAAGCATACAAAATGGTGTCTTTCTTTGACAATTATGGACTTCTCATCCAAGGTTTGTTTATTCTAGCATAAGTATGTAAAAAAAAATATGAAAACCAAAATATAAATCAAGTGCCTTGGTGCTCTGCACTAGGAACATACCCCTAAACATGAATGAAAAGAGAACAATGACCATAGAATGGAATACAAACACACCTTAGACCTATTAAGGTCTGTATATAGTAGATAAAGTGATTCTATTATGTCCAAACAACACTGATATATAGTTACAATAGTTTTCCATTGAAAAGGCTAATAGCCCTTTAAATTGTAAATTGAACATAATATGGAAAAACCCCACATGAAGACATAGTTTAAAGTGAGATTCAAACACCCTTTTAGGACATATAAAACATATGTAAAACTCACAAACTACAAGAGACTAGAAGCCACTTTTGTAACAACATTTGTGAAGTGTTGATAGGCCTAATTAGGTTGTAGTTACATTACAGGTACCCTTTCACACTTTCCATTCTGCAAAACAATTATTGGAACATCTAGGGGCATGTGAAATAAGTCCAAATCCAAAGTTATACAACTTGGCTAACTCTGGAGCAAAAGTTATGGTGAATATGGTAAAATTTTGAATGGCGCATGTATGGAGCCATACACCTAGGATATGGTGGAAAAATTCATTCCTTGCTTGGCCATCTATAAAACCTACAAAATCATGAAGTACACTAATAGGGCTTCCATTCCACTAAGGGGAATCAAATTCCCATGGTGGAAAGTGCCAAAACAACAAGGAAATAGGTGAAACCTTTGGTTTAATGTTGATTTCTAGGCTCTTTTAACAAAACTTGAATAACTTGCAAAATAAAAAGGATCAAAACATGAAACCAAATGAAAATGAAACATAACTCACCCCTCTAACTCCTGGGGTTACTACACATGTCCCAACATTTGTACCAATTCGTACAATGCTCTGAAATATAGAATTTTACAAGAAAAATATGTTATTTTATTGATTTATTGCCAAAATAAGTACATCATACCTATCACCTACCTGTAAGGGCTAATATAGGTTGTCCCCAATAGTTATAAGGTTGGTTTGAACCAACTAGCCCTTTGTGGAAGAGTTTTTGGAAGTTTAACAACTTTTTAAGTAGTTGCTCAAAACTTGTCAACCAACTTTTTGAGAAACTATGAAAAGAAAGACATTCAAACCAAACTTCTAAAACAAAATTGTTCTAAACAACCCAATCTACCATGGAAACTAGTACTGTCTACAAAAATAATGTCAAAAACTCAGTAATTTTGACTTCAAATATCATGCTATAACATGTTGACCGTACACAATGATATTAACTTCTCTCATTTTAGGGTTTAAAAAGTCTTTATATCTCCTCCTAGGTCTTTCCCCTTCATCCTTATGGTTGGCATCGGCTTCCTTCAAGTTTTAAAAGGAAAATCCACAATTTCTTGCAAAATTGCAATATAACAAGTTTTTTTAATTTTTCTTGCTTGGTCTTCTTAACACTTATAACTTGTTATTTAAGCTATAGAAATGACATTCTAGGGACCCTTCCCTAAGCTAATGACTCATCCCTTATGGTACTCATTTCCCTATGGCAATGTATGCCTTGATTTTTACGCCAAAATAGTGACTCTTCTAAGGACATTAAATGGCATCCAATACCCTAAGAACCACACCTAGGTCCAATGACCCTTATTCTACTTACAAGGATCACTTGGAGCATAATACAACAAAAATGAAAAGGCAAGGGCCCTATGATTCAAGGTGCCCCTGCGCTACTCTCTCTCTTCCTCTCTCACTATTTAATCTAATGAACCAATTGGATCTACTCTACATTTTAATGTCTCAAGTATTGTCTCATGGTCTGACTCACAAACTTTCCAAAGAGTCTTATTATGTGGTTTTCCACCATATTTTATCAAGTGGAAATTTGATGTGACAACAAGGTTTGAATAATGAAGAATCTTCCTCTCTATTTTCCAATCCTCAAATAACCACAAGTTAGGGTTTTTCATAGAATATTGTCTAAGCCATGTGTCAGTTACAACCACTACATCGATATAGTACTTTAAACCTTCACCATCTATAATGGAGTGATCCAATTTTTGTGTGGCTTGGACACAATGACACAAATAATAATCTATCCCTTCTTCATTGTCTTTAGGTGCAATAACAACAAAAACATAGCCTGCAGTGATAAATGTACAAAATACGGTCATTAATTTAGAAAATACTTAGGTAAAAGTTATAAAGTTATTGAAATTAAAAAGATATATAAAAAAAATATTTTACCAGGTTGCACTAGATTAGACAAGTGGTCAAAGTCAATGGACAAATCCATCTCTACCATTTTCAGTGCTTGCGGGGAATGATAGGTGTCAATAGGGTCCAAAACCCGTATATCCCATTTGTCCACCCATTTAGTCAACTCACAATCATCCCAATTTTCCTATGCACATGATGGACAATAGCATGCCATTTTTTGTGTGTGGATACTCCATGAACTTGCATCAAAGCTTCTAAAAGAGTGCAACTTACTTGATCCTATTAGTGTGCAACAATCTTCATATGGTGGAATGTTAGTATTATCTATCAACCAAAAAAATCTATGAACCATAGACTCACCTTGCTTACCTGGACTTATTGTAGCATTACACCACTAGACAATATATTTTGCATCTATCAATATTTCTTCATCTTTGTACTTTAGTTCTTCATGAGCTAAGGCTCTTTTGATGCATGCACTTGCACCATTGTGCTCTCCCTTTCCATGACTAACCTTTGTGAAATTCCACATATATTAAATTCTAAACAACCTGTGCATCTTGCTCAACCAATAGAGCATTTGTGCATTCTTGTATTAAGATGTGCAATTGTTTGACCAAATAATGTGCTGATGATATGGTATGCCCTTGTTAGCCAAATCTCCATAAAATAGTTGAAAACAACCATGTGCAAACTCCATAGAATGTGATTGATCATCACTGATGTAAAAATGGTACTCCCTCAAAATCTTCCTGTCATCCTCTATACTTTTAGGTGAATGCATGAATGTTATGTGAAAAAAAATGGAAACATGTTGAGAAGTATAACACTTTTCTTGCACCTCATTTTATGGTTGTAGTGTGTAGTTCTCTGCAAAGTCTGCAATCGAAGCAATGGTATCCCATGGAAACATATCCTTGCACAACTTGAATTACAAATCTAGCCATCGAGCTCTATATGTATGCCTTGCATACTCATAAATAATATTTTCACAAAAATCCTTCATGAACTCATACATTGGAATCTTTTCAATGACTAAATCACATCTTTTACCATGTTTCCCATATTTTAAAGCATATGTCACTACCTTATATTTTTTGTAAGCTACTATTTCATTTCAAATTTCATGTGTACCATCTATGTGTTCACAAGTTGATAAAAGTTGCAAAGAACCACAAAATAAGCATGTACCATCCAAGCATGATGTCTTGTAAAATTGTTGGTTGTTAGTTTGTGGTGACTGATCAAGAAAGTACTGTACATACTTGATAAATTCTTTGGGGCTTGGGGCATCACCACAGAAAAATAAAATTGGGCCCTATTTTATGAGGATTTTGGGCCTACATGTAATTATTAATTATAATCCTAAAGTGATTTAATACTTGTATAAAAGGGCTTAGGGTTAGGGATTGTTTTTCATTGTGGTGATATGAAATTGGTTCTTGTGGCAATATTGAGTTGTAAGGGATTACAAATTGTAATCAAGTTGTAATCACCAGATCATAATAATATCAAACTTACTATTTTGTTGACATAGCTCAGAGATTGGATGAACCACATTAAATCTTGATGTCTTGTATTCTTTTCTATGTGATCTATTATTTTTTGATATTGTTTATATTTGCATGTAATTTTTATTTTTGTCTATGGCTTATTCCTAAAAAGTGGTATTAGAGTGAGGTTTTTTCTTAATTATCCTCTATAGAAAAGTCTCACAGTTGAGTGGGAGTGATGGAAAATGAGGATAAGCTAAGGGTTGACAAGTTTAATGGGAAGAACTTCCAGTTATAGAAGATGCAAATGAAAGACTGTCTTTATTAGAAAGATTTATGGAAGCCATTGGAAGGAAAAAGTAAGAATTAGTGATCTATGTCAAATGATGAATATGATCTTTTGGATAGAAAAGCACTTGGAAGCATTCAATTATGCCTAGCACCATTAGTGGCATTTAATATTACAAAAGAAAAGACAATAGAAGAGTTAATGAATACCCTAGCGACATTGTATGAAAAGCTCTCTGCTTTAAATAAGGTATTTATCATGAAGCATTTATTTAATATGAAAATAGAAGAAGGTGGATCTATTGTAGATTATTATAATGAGTTCAATACTATTACTAGCCAGTTATCTTCTGTGGGTATAAGGTTTGATGAAGAAATTAGGGCTCTCTTGACTTTGTGTTCTTTGCCTAAAAGTTGGAATGGCTTGGTAATGGTTGTGAGTAATTCTATTCCTAGATCTAGTACCCTAAAATATGATGATGTGATCGATGTTGTTTTGAGTGAGGAAACTCGTAGGAAAACCTTAGGTGGATCTACATCAAGAAGTTCTTTGAATGCACAAAGTAGGGACAGAACGACTGAGAGAGGAAGTAATTCTAGAAATCATGGGAAATCAAGTGGAAAGTCAAAGGGGATAAGGTCTCAATCAAGAGGACTGATTGACTGCTGGTACTGTGGGAAACTAGGGCACAAAAAGAAAGTTTTTTGGAATCAAAAGAAAAATGAAGGAGATAAACCAGCATGGAGACAAGGAGGCAAATGTGGTAAGCAAAAAATTTGAAGAGGATGCTTTGCTTCTATCTTTAGAAAGTTTTGATGATTCATAAGTTTTAGATTCTAGTGCTTCATTTCATGCTACACCTCATAGAGGTTATTTCATTGATTATGTCCAAGGGGATTTTGGACTTGTTTATTTGGGAGATAATGAACCCTGTCAAATTGTTGGAAAGAAAAAAGTTAAGATTAAGTTGCAGAATGGGAATCATTGGCTACTACATGAGGTAAGACATGTTCCAAGGCCAAGTAGGAATTTAATTTCAGCAGGAAAACTCAATGATGATGGTTGTGTAGTTACTTTTAATGATAAAAATTGGAAGGTTTCAAAAGGTTCCCTTATAGTAGCAAAAGGTGTGAAAGTAGGCACCTTATATCATTGTAAAGCTCATATTGTTCCTTCTACTTTAATTGTTTCAAATAAAAATGAATGTTTAGGAACAATTACTATCGTTAAGCAAGGAGAACAAATAGTTGTTGTAAATTTTGATACAACACTATGGCACAACAGACTTGGGCACATGAGTGAGAAAGGTATGAAAGTACTTCATTCGAAGAAACTTTTACCAAGTCTAAAATATTTTAATATGGATTTCTGTGAAAGTTGTGTGTATGAAAAATCAAAGAGAGTGAGTTTTGTGAAGACTGGGAAGGAAAAAAAAAAAAGAGAGAGAAATTAGAGCTTGTGCATATAGATGTATGGGGACTGGCTTAGGTATCTTCCCTTGGTGGCTCTCATTATTATGTTACATTTATTGATGATGCAACTAAAAAAATATGGGTTAATTTCTTTAGACATAAATTTTATGTATTTCAAACTTTTAAGAAATAGAAATGCTTGGTTGAAAATGAGACTGGTAAGAAATTAAAATGTTTCAGATCTAATAATGGTGGTGAGTATTGCAGCCATGAATTTGAAGATTATTTCTCTACTAATGGTATTTGTAGATAGAAAATTGTTCCAAGGACTCCATAGGAAAATGAAGTGGCTAAATCCATGAACAAGACTATAATGGAGCATGCACGGAGCATGAGGTTACATGTTGGGTTACCCTTACACATGTGGGTGGAGGCTGTCAATACTACTGTATATTTGATTAATAGAGGTCTCTCTACTCCTTTGGGTTGTGGTATTCTAAAGGAAGCATGGACTGGTAAGAAGGTGAGTTATTATTTTCTCAAAACCTTTAGTTATGAAGTTGTTTCTCACGTAGATTCTAAAAATAGAACCAATTTGGAAGCTAAGTCAAAGAAATGTGTATTTGTTGGATATGGCATTAATGAATTTGGTTATAGGCTTTGGGATTTTGAAAATCATAAAACTGTAAGAAGTAGGGATGTCATATATAATGAGAAAGTGTTGTACAAAGATTTGTTGCAGCAACATGAGAAGAAAGAAGATGATTATGTACTATTGGATGATACTCCAAAAGATGATGTTTCAGTCATTCCTCATGATGTGCAACAATAGCAACAACAAATACCACACACACCAGTGAATGTTAGACAGTCAACAAGGAAAATTAAACCTCCAGAAAGATTTTGTCCCTCTTTGTATTCTATTTTATTAACAAATGTCGGTGAACTTAAATGTTATGATGAAGCTATGCAGGTGGATACTAAGATTCAGTGGGAGTCTGTAATGAAAGAAGAAATAGACTCTTTGCTAAAAAATAAGACTTGGAATTTATGCAAATTTCCTATAGGTAAAAAGGCTTTACAGAATAAGTGGGTTTAAAGGTTAAAAGAAGAGGAAGGAGGTAAGAAAATATTTAAAGCCAAGTTAGCTATAAAAGGATTTTCACAGAAAAAAAGAATAGATTTTGATGAGATATTTTCTCCTGTTGTTAAAATGACTTCTATCTATAGTGTTTTAAGTATTGTGGCTACTGAAGATTTGCATTTGAAGTAGCTTGATGTTAAAACAACCTTCCTTCATGGTGATTTGGATGAAGAGATATATATGGCTCAGCCACAGGGATTTTCAGTCAAAGGTAAGGAGAACTTAGTGTGCAAATTGAAGAAAAGTTTATATGGCTTGAAGCAAGCACCTCAATAATGGTATTTAAAATTTAATACTTTTATGCATGAGCATGGTTACAATAGGTGTCATTTAGATCAGTGTCTACTTTAAGAGGTTAGATGATGATAGCTACATTATTTTATGTTTATATGTTGATGATATGCTTGTAGTTGGGTCTAACATGGATCACATTAAGGGGCTGAAATGCCAATTAGCACATGCATTTTCTATGAAGGATTTGGGGGTAGTAAAACAAACCCTTGGTATGAAGATTTGCAAAGATAGGAAGAACAAAACATTGACGCTATCTCAGGTTGATTATGTAGAGAAGGTGTTGCAACATTTCTATTGTTGAAAATATTCAAGATATGTTACTGAGAGGGGAGAGGTGAATCAGTAACTTCAAAACTTTTAAAACAATTCAGCACTTTAACCATATATACTATTCTCAATTCATTCATTTAATCTACTACATATATGAGAGAACAAACATTTATAACACATGTACATAGTGATTTAGTGACCCAAAAACCTTCCAAATAGAAAGCAAAACTGGGGTGGGGATGATACCCACAAAAATTTGTTACTGCAATATGAAGTTGGCTCGTTAAGGCTTACATTGACCACTTCTAGTGATCTACCTTCTTATGAGCACAAAGGACTGCTAGGTCCACCTTGTTAGAGGATTTACAAACATGCACTAAATTGTGCACTCTGTTAGGAGATTTATACAAAGACTGTTAAGTCTACCATGTTAAAAGATTTACAAAACTAATTCACCTATTAGGATGAAACAGTGGATCTACTTAAAAAACTTGATTTTCTGATTAGATCCTTGAAGTATAGATCACCTCTTGTGACTAATGAATCTTTACTACTCCTTAGAGACCTTATTGAATATTCTGCTCTTCTGTTGATTCATATTTACACTTCAAAACATTACATGCCTCTCTTAGTACTCTCATCCATTCATTGTAAATGATACAATACATTACATATATATCATTCCAATAATTACAATTGCAAGGTCGGCTAAAATACAAGTGAACAAAACATTACTAAGTCTTCCAAATAGTAGAAAACTTAGGTTCACTGAACTGACTCGGTGACCTTCTGATACTCGACGTCCACTACATTACTCGGCATCTTCATGCACTCTGTAGAAGTGAAGGCTTGGTCCATACTAATCACTTGATGTAGTTCTAAACTTGGTAACCATTGGTTACTCATTAGATATAGTATAACTCGGTAAAAATTGAATCTTTTGTTTACCTTGCTTTCACTCGGTAAACACTACACTTTCATTACTCGATAAACACTAGGCTTCCATCACTTGGTAAACACTACACTTTCATTACTCGGTAAATATTGTGCTTCCATCACTTGGTAAACACTGCACTTTCATTACTTGGTAAATATTGCACTTCCATCACTCGGTAAACACTATGAAGCTCGGTGAACATTGGAATACTCGGTGTGAACTGTGAAGCTCGATTAACACTAGAATGCTCGATGTAAATTGTGAAGCTCGATAAGTGTAGGAAACTGAGTGTTGAGCTCGGTAGCTATACTGATATAGATAAGTGTTGTCACTAATGGCAATAATAACTTAATGCCAACAATCTCCCCCTTTGGCATTAGTGACAAAACACTTATAAGCCAAAACATATGTACATTACTTGACTCAATGAATTTTGGTTTTTCAAAATTGATCTTTGTAGAACTGCTGCATATACATTTCTATATACCTTCTTGATGACTTATAATGTATATACAATAATACTTATGTACACATGCTAACTCTAATGAGTGCTAAGTCCCCCTATCACTTATAGTGATAACTCTCCTCATTTATTATGTTGAATCTCTGAATCTCTCCCCCTTTTGACAATAATGCCAAAGGACTACATATATACAATTTTATATGGCTACACCAAAGTGAGATAGAAATTCTTGATGTACCTTAAGGATGGTTGCAAAAGTACTATCCCAAGTCTACTAAAAAATTTGATAGGTGGAGAGAGCAATTTGAACTTTTGCTGATAATTGGATCAAGTGATCAACCACTAAGAAGTTCTAATATTGGACCAATGTTTTGCAATGAAAAAGATGTTTTTGCATTGTGTCCATGATAGGAAGGATCATGTTCTAGATGTCTATGTGTGTAGACCAGATCCTAGCTTCCTCTCTCAATAGTTCTACTTGTACATCTGCCAAATATCTGATCTTGGTGTGATGGGAGGTTGTGGAGGAGGAGTCCACCTTCAACTTGGATGCACTTGATTGCATATTAATGTCAATCTTATTTAACTTATCCTTTATTTCTTTGGTAAAACCAAAAACATCAAAAAGTTTAGCAAAAAGTGATGTTGCATTATTAAAAGAATTTTCAAAATTTCCCAAAAATGTTGACAATTCAACTTGCTTTATTGCTATCTTTTGAGCAATATGCTCTAGCACCTTATTATCAAATTTCTTTTCAGCTTTCTCAATAAGTTTCTCTTGTCTAGAAGAATCCTCATTAAATTTCTATATAGCCTCTTCTAACTAAATCAAAATGTGTTGAGTAGAATCTACTTCAACACCTATGGAATCTATTATTATATTCTTGGCATTTTCAATTATTCTATATTCCTTATCCCTTTCTGATCTTAACTGTTTATGCCTAGCTTTCATCTCTATGAGTTGACTGGCTAACCTCATCTCTTCAATGGTAGCATTGTCATAATCAATCTTTGGAATCACTATCTCTGTGTCTAAGTTAATATCTTTTGCAATTTCCTTTCTAGTGATCAAAATTTTTACTAGATGCTTTTGTTTGACTTCTGTGATGACTAGTTTGACCTTAGGAACAAACACAATAGTGGAGATAGAAGGGCTAGCAATGAAAACTGGGATAAGACTTGAGGATTGAATTCCAATAGAAGTATTAACCAGATCAAAAACACTTTTTAAAAATGGTATTATACTTGGTAAAGTACCCATAGTAGAATCTAAGATGATTGTAGTGGAAGTGGATATAGATGATGCTAATGGAAACAAAACTGTAGAACTTACTAGAATTGATGGAGACAAAATTGTGGAACTTACTAGAACACTCACTGATGGTGAAAGAACTGAGGAGGTTGGCTTGGTAGCTGAAGAAGTGATAGATAGCTTAGTAGATGAAGTGCTTGGCACATCTACTTTAGATACTTGGAGCTAGGAGGTGACCGATGAAGATTGAGCAATTGATGTGGCAATTGTGCTCACAATCTTGCTTGTAGAAGTTGTCTCCATAGTGGATGTAATAGTCTTTGGTGGAGAGTGAGGAAGGGATGCAATCACTTATGCTGCAATTTTAACTAGATCCTCTTCATTTTTTCCTTCCTCATGTGCTTCTTCTTCCTTGTCTTCTTCCTCTTTTTCTTTCATTAGTGCATGCAGCTCTCCTGGAGTAACTGTGATGGATGGAATGTTATCAAAATCATCACTATCACTGCTATCATCATCCTTGATTTCAATAGGGTCATCATTGGGCTTTTGCAGATGATATATGTTCTTCCACATGTTTATTGCATCATTTACAACATGCTTCATGTCCTTAATTAAAATCAAACATGTATGAAATCTAATCATCATTTTACCTTCATGTTTCTTCATTGTTGCCTTTAATTCTACTTCAGTAAGACTTGGTAGAAGATTCCTCAGGAATTACTCATATATGTATTTGACCATTTGGGTGGCTGACTCCCATCCTGGTTGCAATCTCTCCAACAACTCTTTGGAGATTTGAGGGGCGAGCTGGTCTAGGGAGTATTTCCATTTACCCATCTTATTGAGTACCAGTTCCTCAATCTGCATTTTCTCAACATCAGTTCTTGTTTCAAATTTCAATGCCTTGAAATTTGTAATGCCAGCTCCCTCTTCCAATTGTTTAAGCCTTTCCTCAAATGTGAGTGGAGGCCTAACAAGTATAGGTTCTTTCTTGTATTTTCTAGTTCTTCTAGAGAATACTGCAGTAGGCTTCTTCTTAGGTTTGGTAATAATTGCCTTACCTTTCTTCTTTGGCAGTTCCTCTTTAGATTCATGTTCTTCTTTTTCTTCGCCTCCTTCTTCTTCTTCATCATCTTCTTCATCCTCACCTTTTCCTTCTATAAGCATAAGAGGGTCGGTAGCAGTTTTCAACTTAGCTATCTTCCTCTTGCCTTTGCTTATAGCTTGGGGTAGCTTGATTTCAATCTCAATTCTGGCCTTTGCCTCATCAGATGTTTTGAAAATTGGTTGCTTTGGGTCTGTTGGCTCATTCACTAGTGCTTCAATAATTTCCTTGGCCTCATCAATATTAACCTCATAAGGAAGAGGTTTCACCCATGCAACTTAGGGTCTGACTGCTTGAATGTATACTTTATCACAACCAACCATAAAGAATACATCATGTTTGTAGTCTTCAACCAATTTTGGTGGAATTTGAAACCTATTATTCATCATTTCCTTGAAATATTCAAAATAATTATCCATGATGCTATCAAAATTTTCACCCATTTCTGCTACAAACTCATTTATCTAATAAAGAATGGGAATATCTTTTCTCTATACTACAGTTCCTTTAGATGAAAAGAATTTTTTAATATAGAAGAATAAACAAGTCAACAGAGAACCAAATTTATAGGGATTGTTCTTTGAAGTCCTTATACTATCCATGTTCTTATTTAATTGTTTCAATAGTAATTTCGATAGGTCAAATTCAAGGTTCTTCTTTACAATTTTGAAGGCCAAATCCATAGCCTCACAGGGTACACTATTTAGTCAACTAGAGCTATAGATTTTGTGGGAAATGACATGAGTGCCAAATCTTAGTTTGACATTAGATACAGTGCTAACCTTCAAACCTCTACCATCCCATTCAGCTAGGGTTTTCTTATGTAACTCATCCTATCCTAGGGTTTTGGTAACCTTCACTTTGTTGAGCATAGGGAGACCCATGATTTTGTGAATCATCTTCTTTGTGATTAACACTAGCTACTCTAACCATAGTTGCCCATTGTGCACCTGACTCAAAATATATCTAATCCACTTGGTTTGGAAGCTTCTTGGCATATGCGAGATATGAGTCAAGCATTTGGTTCCAAGATGCTTATGCTCAAGTTTCAAAGAGCCATCAACACTCATTTCTCCTAGGGCATTGTCCATCTCTAGGTTTCCAATCTCTTGAATAGAACATTTAAAATGTGTACAAATATCATTTATAAGGAGTACCTTTGGTGGAATTTGAGATTGAGCACTGTTAGGGTCAAGTGGTTCTGCAATAGCTAGAACAATTTTGAAGTTGGGCGCTTTCCATTCTGTACCCTTTACCAACATCTCTGAACCCTTCTTTGCCTTGGTGCCACTATTGCTCCCAAATGCCATTGATGCTCGGTAAAAGATAAATTTTTTTTGAACAAATCTATCACTAGAAAATTGCTTGGAATTGCTCAGAATTGCTTGAATTGCATCTAAAAATTTCTTAGCTTTGTAATCGCGATGAAGAATAAAATCAAATTTTGCTCTTTTGATGAAATTTTTGTCATTAATGCTTGGTACAAAGGTAGCTGAGATGACATAGTGGTTGACAAGCTATCATTCACTTTCTTAGTAGAAGCTTCCAACTCGGTGATTTGAACAAAACTTTTAGTTACTCCCAACCTAGCTCAATAAGGTTTTCAACCGACTTTTCTCGGTAGATGCAACTTGGAAAAAGATATGCTTTCTTTGATCCTTGTGTATCTGTAATATTGATTTGATCATTTTTCTTTCTTTTATTTTGGAACTTCTTGAGATATTACTAGAAGATGTAGTTCCATATCCTTATTTATGGATCTAACTGGAGATGGTGGAGTCACCCACTTCTTGAGTGACATTGCCATCATTTGAACTATTTTGCTCAGTAAATTTTGGAATCCACTGTTGCCTCATCTGCTTCCAAATGTTATCAGCTTTAGTTTTCTTTTCATCTTTGACTCTTCCTATGTTCATGCAGTTTTAGCTATATGACTGATTTTAGTGCATGTAAAACACCTTACAGTAGTGTCCTTCTTCCTTAGGTGATGTCTTGCATAGTCTTTGTCAATATGTCCATATTGTCCACAATAATGACATCTGTACCAGGTATTGTAGTCCCATCCAAATATTTCTTTAACAAGTTGTTCAATCGGATTGAATGATTTGGATCTACATTGGAATGCCTTGTGACCATGCTTCTTGCATTTGTGACAATTTCCTTCAAATTTTGGTTTCTTCTTGCATTCATTAGCTTTATGACCATGCTAACTGCAATTATGGCATTTACCATTGAATTTAGTTTTTCCATTACTCCAACATTTGTTTGATGTATAACCTAACTTACCACAATGATTGCAAGTAGGACTTTGATTCCTTTGGGCACCTTCTTTGGAGGTTTCACCTTCTTCCTTATAACCAAGTCCAACTTTACCTTTTTGTCTATGAAGATTCTGCTCACTTTGTTGATTTAATTGAGTCATTTCTACTTGAGATTTCATCATTCTCTCATTGATTTGTTTTTCAGTGATTAAGTCATTTTCCAAACTTTCATTGATTTTTCTTTTAGATCTCAAGTGGCTTTGTAAGCTTTCATTGATTTGTCTTTCAGTGATCAGATCATTCCTCAGGCTTTCATTTTCAGATCTCAGATTCATAATTTCTTCATTTGCATTAGATAGTTGATCCACAAGATTTTCATGCTGAAGGGATTGATTATTTCTTGCTTCTAAGTCTTTAGTTGCCTTGTTTCTCTGTTCCAAAACTTCACATAGCCTGATTGATTGAATTTCTTGTTCTCTTTTAAGATTTCTTACCTCTTCCTATAGAGAGCCATTCTTTGCTAGGAGTTCTATGATAGCCTCATTTGCTTCATTTGAGCTACTTGATGGTAAAATTTCTTCAATCCTTTCTTCAACATACTGATGGTCATTAATTTGTCTTGCAAGTTCCTTCCTTGTCTTTAAGGATTGAGAAAGATGCTCCTTTTCTTCTTTGAGTTGAGCCATGGCCATTTCCAAATCTAGCTTTTCATTTTCAATAGCTTTGTCAAGTCTGAATATCTCCATTGTCCTTGATCTTTGCTCAAGCTGTCAAACTTTATCCTAAAAACCACAAAGCTCTGATACCAATTGTTAGAAATATTCAAGATATGATATGTTACTGAGAGGGGAGAGGTGAATCAGTAACTTCAAAACTTTTAAAACAATTCAACACTTTAACCATATATATTATTCTCAATTCATTCATGTAATCTAGTACATATATGAGAGAACAAACATTTATAACACATGTACATAGTGATTTGGTGACCCAAAAACCTTTCAAATAGAAAGTAAAACTAGGGTGGGAATGATACCCACAAAACTTTGTTACTGCAGTATGAAGTTGGCCTGTTAAGGCTTACATTGACCACTTCTAGCGATCTGCCCTATTAGGAGCACAAAGGACTGCTAGGTGCACCTTGTTAGAGGATTTACAAACATACACTAAAGTATGCACTTTGTTAGGAGATTTATACAAAGACTATTAAGTCTACCCTGTTAAAGGATTTACAAAACTGATTCACCTATTACGATGAAATAGTGGATCTACATACAAACTTGATTTGCTGATTAGATCCTTGAAGTATAGATCACCTCTTGTGACTGATGAATCTTTACTACTCCTTGTAGACTTTGCTAAATATTCTGCTCTTTTGTTGATTTGTATTTACACTTCAAAACATTACATGCCTCTCTTAGTACTCTCATCCATTCATTGTAAATGATATAATACATTACATATATATCATTCCAATAATTACAATTGCAAGGTTGGCTAGAACTCAAGTGAACAAAACATTACTAAGTTGGCCAAATAGTTTAAAACTCAGGTTCACTGAACTGACTTAGTGACCTTCTGATACTTGGCGTCTACTGCATTACTCGGCATCGTCATGCACTAGGTAGAAGTGAAGGCTCGGTCAATACTAATCACTTGACATAGTTTTGAACTCAGTAACCATTGGAGACTCGATAGATATATTATCACTCGATAAAAACTAAATCCTTTTTTTACCTTGCTTTCACTCAGTAAACACTACACTTTCATTACTTGGTAAACACTATGCTTCCATCACTCGGTAAACACTACACTTTCATTACTCAGAAAATACTACACTTCCATCACTCAGTAAACACTGCACTTTCATTACTTGATAAATACTGTGCTTCCATCACTCGATAAACACTATGAAGCTCAGTGAACACTAGAATGCTTAGTGTGAACTACAAAGCTCGGTTAACACTAGAATGCTCGGTGTAAACTATGAAGCTTGGTGAGTGTAGGAAACTGAGTGCTAAGCTCGGTAGCTATATTGATATAGATAAGTTTTGTCACTAATGGAAATAATAACTTAATGCCAACATATATGTTAATGATATGCTTTTAGTTGGGTTTAACATGGATCACATTAAGGGGTTGAAATACTAATTAGCACATGCATTTTTTATGAAGGATTTGGAAGCAGTAAAACAAACCCTTGGTATAAAGATTTTTAGAGATAGGAAGAACAAAACATTGATGCTATCTTAGGTTGATTATGTGGAGAAGGTGTTGCAATGTTTCTCTATGGAGAATGCTAAAGCTATCAGCACACCTTTACTTGGTCATTTGAAGTTGACTAAGGCGATGTGTCCCAAGACACAATAAGAGGAGGATAAGATGTCCAAGGTACCCTATGCTTTAGTTGTAGGAAGCTTGATATATTCCACAGTATGTACTAGGCTAGATATTTCACATGCAGTTGGAGTTGTTAGTAGGTATATGAGTCATCTAGGAATTGACCATTAGAATGTAGTTAAATGGACTCTCAGATATCTGAGAGGAACATCCAATAAGTGTTTACACTTTGGGGGCTCTACTACTGAATTATAGGGCTATGTTGGCTCAGATTTGGTAAGGGATATTGATACCAAGAAGAGTACTATAGGTTATGTCTTTACTATTGGTGGGGCAGCCATGAGCTAGGTTTCTCGATTAGAAAAGGTTAATGCTTTATCCACTATAGAGGCAGAGTATGTAGCTACTATAGAGGTAGCTAAGGAGATGATATGGCTTTAGTTCTTCTTGGAAGAATTAGGACACCCTCAAAGGGATAATTATCTATTTATTGATAGTCAGAGTTTCATTTATCTTGCAAAGAATTTCATTCTATATTCAAAGACCAAACACATACAGTTGTGGTACCACTTCATTTAGTCAATTTTGGAGGATGGACAATTAAAGCTAGACAAGATACATACAGATAACAATTCAACATATATGTTTACAAAGGTAGTAACAAGCGAGAAGTTGAACTCCTCTTCAATTTCAGTTGGTCATTTAGACTGAACATGAATAAAAGAATAATAGGGTCCAAGGCAGTTTGATCCAGTGGGAGCCTCATGGAGTAGTGGCATAGCACCAGGATAAGTCTCCAAGTGGGAGATTGTTGTTTAGTGTGGAGCCTGATTAGTCCCCAAGTAGGAGATTGTTAGTTTGTGTTGAGTGATCAAGAAAGTACTATACATACTTCATAAATTCTTTGGAGCAAAAAAAATAAATTTGGACTCTATTTTATCTAATTTTGGGCTAACATGTAATTATTGATTATAACCCTGAAGTAGTTTAATACTTGTATAAAAGGGCTTAGGGTTAGGGATTGTTTTTCATAGTGGTGATGTGAAATTGGTTCTTGCAGCAATATTGAGTTGAAAGGGTTTATAGATTATAGTCAGGTTGTAACCACTAGATCATAATAATATCGAACTTGTTGTTTGGTAGAAATAGCCCAGGGATTGGGTGAACCACGTTAAATCTTGGTGTCTTCTGTTCTTTTTTGTATGATCTATTATTTTCTAATATTGTTTATATTTGCATGTAATTATTATTTATGTCCATGGTTTATTCCTAACATTGGTCATCCCCTATTTTACATAAAATGTTGGATATGAATTCTCTTGAAGATCTAGGTGGCTCATTCATGTTGCAATCTTCCAAAACAAACTTAGAATGCAAAAACACACATATATGCCTAAAAATATCAAAATGATTAAAAAATTCAATATGTATCCTACAACAACAAGTTGTGTGTGTGTGTAATTTATCTTCACATAAAAAGGTTTACCCATCTCAAAAAAAAATTGACTTATTCAAATTTGAGGATACATACCAATAAATTTTGCAAAAAATTGTGGCTAAGTTGAGTCGAAAAAAAGTTTTGCATGTGGATTGAGATTTTGGCTACCAATCCTCCTCCTTAAAACATCTCTTTGATTAGGGGAAACACATGTGTTATTATTCCAAAAATCTTTGATCAATGATTTCAAAGCTTCAATAATTTCTTTATCCTTTTGCGGTGGTCTACCGCTAAGTGACCATAACTCATTTTTTGTTTGATCTTCCAATCTCTCATGCCTTAGCATGGCTCTCCTTAGAGCACCTCTACTGATTTTTAATTTTTTTCTTGTCTTTCTCATGAGTCGAGCTTTATTCATTTGGATACTTACTATTGTCAATGTAAGTAGTCATCTTGTGATATTACTATCTTTGGAGCATGATTTAGAACCCACTTTGTCATAAGAACTCATTAGATTCATTAAAATGCTTTTTCATTTGAATCGTCCATCATTCTTAGCCCAAGAATCTTCATGATAGGCCTAAATTTCAGATTCATCATCATTTCAACAAATAATTGGCAATGACCTATAATATTTAGTTCTTCAAAAAATAATCTCCACATACAATTAACTTTTCTTTGACAAGTACACTTGCTAATCTTGTTAGGAATTGATTTCAAAATGTTAGTATCAGTATCAATCAAATATTTTGGTCTTCTAAAATGAATTCTAGAAGGTTTTATAATCTCTTCCATTCCCTCAATATTTTGAACATCAACATAAGGTTGAGTGCTTTGCGTACCTTGAACCAAAGATGATGTGCCTTGGCAATAAGATGCAAGAGATGGAATATCTCCTACTTGATATGTTGATGTTGTGTCTTCAACATGACATGATGGAGTGTGTACATCATCATATCTAAAAATTAGCATCTCTTCAATATGAGATGATGATATGACTCCAACATTGGAAGATGGTGTAGCTTCACAATTCAGTTGTCTTATTGAGTGTAATAGTCTCATTCGTTCTCTTTGTCATTCCAATTCTTCCTCTTTGTTTCTTTGTATCGGTAGTTCTTGTTCCTCTTTGAAGTCAATTCTTCATTATTGCTTTGCAATTTTCTTTGTTCATGTAGTAGTTTCATTTTATCTCTTTTAATTTTCAAATCTCTCTCCCTCTCTTCCATTGTTTGAATATTTGGTTTCTTCCTTGGCATGATGATGATATTTATATGTCAAATTATTCAAACATCTGAATTACTTACAATTTATAAATTAAAAATCATTCAAATACATATATAAATTATAATTATTTCAATGAATACACAATATATATCAAAAAACTTGCCAAATTTCTAACCATTTGCGAAAAACAATTCATTCAAACATACAAATTTCAACGAATTCACTATATATTAAACAATATGTCAAATTATAATCAAATTTGTCGCTATATAACAAAAAAGAATATTTGAAAAGACTACACTAACCTTTTCTATAGCAAGAATATTCAAAAAGCCTTCAAATAGTGTTTGCTAACTTCCAACAGCTTGAAACCCATGTTTTCTATTGAAACAACAAAATACACACTAGACAAAAAGTAGAATATGGATCAGCAGGGACCCAAACTTGTCTTATGACCCTTTTTTGGTGTTTTCATATAGTGTGTATGCACTATAAAGTGCATATGTTCTATAAAGCATGTATACACTATAGTGCATATGCACTACGTGAAAAATAATCTCTCACTATCCCACCATCCCCGATCCCCTACTCTCTCTCATTCTCTCTCCTCTCCAATCCCTTACTCTCTCTTGCTCTCTCTCCTCTCCCATCCTCTACTCTCTCTCTCACTGTCCCTCTCCTACTCCTTCTCCCACTACCTACTCTCTCTCACTCTCTCTCTCCCATCCCCTACTCTCTCACTCTCTCTCTCCTCTCCCATCTCCTACTCTCCCTTGTTCTCTCCTCTCCCATCCCCTACTCTCTCTTGCTTTCTCTCTCCTCTCCCATCTGCTACTCTCTCTCACTCTCCCTCTCCTACTACCTCTCACATTTCCTACTCTCTCTCCCATACCCTACTCACTTACCCTCTCTCCTCTCCCATCCCCTACTCTCTCTCTGGCTACTCTCTCTATCTATCTCCTTCTCCCACTACCTACTCTCTCTATCACTCTCTCTCTTTCTCTCTCTTCCATCGCCTGCTCTCTCTCTCTCTCTCTCACACACACACACACACACACACACACACACACACACAAACACACTCCAATCCCCCCTCTCTCTCACTCTCCCTCTCACACTCCCTCTCCCACCGCTACTCTTTCTCTATCTATCTCCCTCTCGCATCACCTACTCTCTCTCCCATCCCCTACCCTCTCAATCTCTCGCTCTCCCTCTACCACTCCCTCTCCCACCACCTACTCTCTCTCTCTCCCATCCCTACTCTCTCTCTTACACACACTACCATCACCCCTCTCTCACTCTTCCTCTCCCACTCCCTCTCCCATTACTACTCTCTCTCTATCTATCTCCCTCTCCCATTGCTTACTCTCTCTCCCATCCCCTACTCTCTCTCTCACTCTCCCTCTCCCACCGCCTACTCTCTCTCTCACTCTCTCTCCCATCCCTTAATCTCTCTCTCTTGCTCTCCCTCTCCCACCACCTACTCTCTCTCAATCTCTCTCTCTCTCCCATCCCCTATTCTCTCTCTCTCTCTCTCACTCTCCCTCTCCTACTACCTACTCTCTCTCACTCTCTCTCCCATCCCCTACTCTCTCTCTCTCATTCTCCCACCCACTACTCTCTCTCACAGACACACACTCTCATCCCCCCTCTCTCTCTCACTCTCCCTCTCCCACTCCCTCTCCCACTACCTACTCTCTCTCACACTCTCTCTCTCATCCCCTACTCTCTCTCTTGCTCTCCCTTTCCCTCTCTTGCTCCCTCTTTCACTACCTACTCTCTCTCACACTCAGTCTCCCACTCCCACTCCCTCTTCCACAACCTACTCTCTCTCACACTCTCTCTCCCATCCCCTACTCTCTCTCTCTCATTCTCACTCTCTCCCTCTCTGCTCTCTCTCTCTCTCCCATCCCCTACTCTCACTCTCACTAGCTCCCATCTCGTACTCTCTCTCTCTCTCTCTGCCACCCCCTACCCTCTCTCAAACTCTCATACTCTCTCTGTCTTACACAAACTCCCATCCCCCTCTCCCTTTCTCTCCCTCTCCCACTCCCTCTCCCATTGCCTACTCTCTCTCTCCCATTCCCTACTCTCTCTCTCTATCTGGCTACTCTCTCTCTCCCCTCTCCTATCCCCTACTCTCTCTCTCAGTCACACACTCTCATACTCCTATCTCTCTCTCCCTCTCCCATTCCCTCTCCCACCACCTACTCTCTCTCTCTCCCATCCCCTACTCTCACTCTCTCTCCCATCCTGTACTCTTTCTCTCTGCCACCCCCTACTCTCTCTCACACTGTCACACTCTCTCCCATCCCCTACTCTCTCTCTTACACACACTCCCATCCCCCTCTTTCTCTCCCTCTCCCACCACCTACTCTCTCTCTCTCATCCCCTACTCTCTCTCTTGGGCTACTCTATCTCCCCTCTCCCATCCCCTACTCTCTCTCTTTTACACACACACACACACACACACACACACACACACACTCACTCACATCCCCCCCTCTCTCTCCCTCTCCCACTCCCTCTCCCACCGCCTACCGTCTCTCTCTCACTTTTTCTCTCCCTCTCTAGGGTAAAAGCACAAAGCTCTATCACCGTTTGTGATATCTTATACCATTTCGACTGAAACACTTTTGATCGTAACTGTTTCAACCGTAACTGCTCCGATCGTACACACGTGGTGGTTTTGCGCACCTACGTGGCGCGCACTATTTTGGCTAAAACTGGTTCAGTCGAAAGGGTTCCTACCAAAACCCTAAGCCGGTATAAAACCTGTCGCAAACCTCTAGCGACTATCATTGTTACTGTTGCGGTTCTTGAATGTTTGGAGAGCGGGTTAAGGGTTTCGGCCGTAACTGGTTAGTGGTTTTTTCCTCCCCATTTTTTAATAGTTTTTTAACATATTTTTTGATTAATAGATGTTAATCATACTTAAAATAGTTTTTTTTGATGTATTTTGTGAGTGAAATGCTTAAAATTATTTATTTTTTAATATCTTTAAATTATTTTAATTATTTTAGATTATTTTAGAATGGTATTTAAATTAATTTGTTAGCAAAAATGTAGTTAAACATGAGATAAAAACATAGAAAAACATTAATTAAAATTGTAGAAAGACATTAAGTTAAAATATAGAAAAATATTAGGAAAAACATTAGGTTAAAATATAGAAAAAAATTAGGTTAAAATATAGAAAAACATTAGGAAAAACATTAGGTTAAAATATAGAAAAATATTAGGAAAAACATTAGGTTAAAATATAGAAAAATATTAGGTTATGAGGTAAACATGTAGAAAAATATTAGTAAAAAATGTAGCAAACCTTTAGGGGACATTATTCAATTTCTAACATAACCTGATGGATCTAGAGGTGAAACAATAATATCTTATGGTGAAATTAATTTTGACATTAAATACACCTTCTAACATAACCTTATATTAACTACAATCATAACCCATACCACATTCTAACCATAACATAGGCCCTCTACTAACTGAATAAAGCACACTTAGATATTGATGATGTTCATTTTAACAACTAGTTATTGTTAGGTAATAATGATTCTTACATTACCAAATGATACATAACGATCTCATGATACATTTCTAGGTATTTTTATCCATATATATGTTAAGGGGACCTAGGGACTCCTACTAGGTCATTACGTCTGTTATAGGTTGTAATAGGTATTCATATGTTTACTAGCACATAATAGGTATTGTCAAGTAATAATGAGTCTTACATTACCAAACAACACATTACTTGATCACTTATGTCAAATGCATTTTTCAATACGTTATCCATACATGTGTGTCTTAAGGGGACATAGGAGTCGTAATAGGTCATACTATTTTTTATAGGTTCTAATAAGTCTTAATATTTATTATTAGAATATAATAGGTCTTATTAGGTAATGATGATTCTTACATTACCAAATGATACATAACGACCTCATGATACATTTCTAGGTATTTTTATCCATATATATGTTAAGGGGACCTAGGGACTCCTACTAGGTCATTACGTCTGTTATAGGTTGTAATAGGTATTCATATGTTTACTAGCACATAATAGGTATTGTCAGGTAATAATGAGTCTTACATTACCAAACAACACATTAAGATCACTTATGTCAACTGCATTTTTCAATACGTTATCCATACATGTGTGTCTTAAGGGGACATAGGAGTCGTAATAGGTCATACTATTTTTTTTAGGTTCTAATAAGTCTTAATATGTATTATTAGGATATAATAGGTCTTATTAGGTAATGATGATTCTTACATTATCAAATGACACATAACGACCTCATGATACATTTCTAGGTATTTTTATTCATATATATGTTAAGGGGGCCTAGGGACTCCTACTAGGTCATTACATCTGTTATAGGTTTTAATAGGTATTCATATGTTTACTAGCACATAATAGACTGACCTTACTATCAACCTTAATAAAACTATATCCCATTTTCTTTATTAACATTCTTAACTCTAATTCAAACTACTAAATTAAGTCATGAGTTTTAAATTGTAAACTAACATTTGCTAACTAAACTCATTTACTTATCTAGTAACAAATTTTTCTATCCCTATGTCCTAACTCTCATCTACACTCCCCATAATCATCAAAGCATTTACATCAAAATTTAGATTTTAGTCAAGAATTTTTTTTTTTTATTGCATGTATGTACATGTGTACACTTAGTTATCATTTAATCAAGAAATTTTATTTTATTTTTATTGCATATACATGTACATGTACGAATATTTATTTTTCACATTTGCATGAGCACGTTACAATGTACATTAGATATGGTCTCTAAGATAATTTGTTTTAAAATACATATGTATGTTACATGATTGTTCATTTAGCACCATACATTTAATGTTGTGTATTTATATGTACATGTGTTTCAAATTAAATTTAACTTTTAATTATTTTAATTTAAATAGACTTGTATGTTTATATTTGTATATATATGCATGTGCAGATCTCTCGATATTTATCACTCAGATTGTAGCTTCACATTCATATTCTCATATTTATTTTCATATATACATTATGGCATCCAGTTCTGGGGATCGTGCTCCTGCATCCTTAGGGGATGCCAGTATTCATGGTGGGGATCAGAGTGCTGAGTCTGGTATAGCACGTAGATCGACCTCCTCCACCCATGATAGATAGCAGTTATTTAGAGATACAGTGGCAAGATTATCTCGTGCTATGCAGGTTTTGGATACCTCGCTTTCCTCTTCTACCACCCTCCCTAATAGGGAGAAGGTCATAGAGATGCAAGAGGAGTTATTTCGTATGATTCAGATAGTTGAATCATACAACCCTTTTGATGATATGAGCATTAAGACATTTTATTCTTCTTTATCTCACAGTGTCACTGGCACTATGAAGTACACACAGATTGACATGGAGGTTTCCACCGGCATGGTGAAAATCATGTTTCCATCTTATGCAGATTGTCATAGAGTTAGAGGCTACTCTGCAATGAAGTGTACTGATCCACTCGTCGCACCATTGATGTATCCTCGTTGGTTGGCTACTCATCATAGATGGCCACAGAAGGATGAGTTCCCCCTATATTTTTGCAAACAATTGTTTGCAGAATTTCATTTACACTATGATGTTGACTATATAGATTATCTAGGGCATGTTGGGTAGGGTCAGGGGAGACTTTCTAACAGATTTAGACCCGCAGACACTCCTGCACCCATTAACAAATGGGCAATGGTGGGTCCAAACCTTTTGGTTATGCCGAGAGGTCCACAGATGGCTACCGCACGTGAGAGTGTTCTTGATGACACAATTAGGACACAATTTTTTTTGAGCATCGCCACCATTGCCACACAGTTACATGAGATTTCTTTTGATCGATGTAGTCGATATATGCTACAATCTCGAGGTACCGCTCCCACAGCTGCATCATCTAGCACACCTGTTGATGATGATTATGGAGTTGCAGACATACCTTCTCTTGTAGACATTTTTGCAGTCTTAGAGGTGGATGCTTTGCATCATTTGGCATCATATTTAGCATTTGATTTTTTAGATGCATATCGAGCATTATCTACACTCTCAGGGATTCCACTTCGTGACATGAGCTCTCATATTAGACATATTTTGTCATGTATAGCAGTCCCAGAGGATTCACAGAGGTAGGAGGACATTCCTGCACCTTCTACTACTCCTACTGCTACACAGGCCCAGGCTACAACACCAACCCTAGCTACTCAGGACCCTACAACACCCTCACCTACTCAGGATCTCAATGGCACCATACAGCCTAGTCTATTTACTTCCATGCTTTTAGATCAGGGCCGCACTATTGACTTGGATGCCGATACTATTTTTTCATTACATGATTCAGATATCAGTCAGATCAGTAGAGCATTACATAATGCTACGGTAAATATCTCTATATGTTTAGATTTATTTTTATTATAGTAAATTAAATGTCTATATCTTTAAATTAATGTATATGTGTGTGTTTGTGTATGTGTTACAGGGTTTGAGTGATAGTATGTTACATTTTGCTGATCTGCAGACACTGACAGATCCTACACGTTGTGAGTCCCAGGTATGTTACAATTTATATATATATATATATATTTGATTTATATACATGTAGATCTTGATATAATTTGTCTGTACACATAATTAAATGGTTCACTTGTTATCATTTGACACAGGGTTCAGATGCAGCTGATAGACCCTTTTGGGGACAAGGCCCAGGATCAGGAGGGGGATGTAGTTGATTAGATCATATGTGGCCTTTTATTTTATTACACACATGTTATGTCTAGATACATATTTATATGGAAAGTTTGATGTTTTATATGTTATTTCCATATGCATACATTTTATATCCGAACACTTTGATGTCTTATATGTTATTTTCAGATACATTGTTTATATAGACACTTTGATGTTTTATATGTTATTTCTAGATGCGTGTTATTTCCATATACATGTTTATATGGAGATTTTGATGTTTTTTATATGTTATTTCTAGACATTTGATCTACATGATCTATTTTTATACATTTGATATGGGTACATTATATTCTCTAGATATATGCACATGTATGTTATTGATCTTTTAATGTAGACGTCTATTTTATTGATCTTTTGATGTCTTCATCTTTTATGTAACTTATATATGTGTTATGCACATGTTTCTATATGTTATTCATATTTTCAATATTCAAGTTTACATGTATATGTATAGTTATTCATCTTAATGCCTTAATCTAAGTGTAATTAACTATATAATTTTAATGGTTGATGTACATAACAATATAACATATATTTAATGACATGTCTTAATTAACTGTATAATTAACTATATTTAGTCTAATTATATTGAATGTAGATCATGTATTAACTATATTTAATGACATGCCTTAATTAACTATAATTAACTATATTAAATCTAATTATATTTAATGTCTTACTAATTAACTCTATTTAATGACATGCCTTAATTAACTATATTTAATCTAATTATATTTAATGTCTTAATAATTAACTCTATTTAATGACTTAATTAACTGTATTTAATGACATACATTCATAATTAACTATAATTAACAGCATTTAATTAATAAAATATAATGTATATGTAATATGTAACATAGTTCATATAACATATACATGTAAGAACATAATGATTATATACAAACATAAAGAATGTATCATATAAGAACATATAAAGATTATATGTACATACAAATACATACAAATACTAAAAAGGTTGTCTTAAGGGGAGGTCCTAAGAGACCTGGTCTTAAATGAGATATCCATGTCGAATTTAAATAAAAATAACAATACATGTCTAATTTTGCATATGCAAGATAAATGATCCAATGTAAAAAAATTTATAAAACAAATATCCTATCAATATTAAATATGAAAGTATAAGAGCTATACAGGCATAACTCAACTAGAGCTCCACAATAAGTACATAGGTAAACTAGAGCTCCACAAACAATGTATTGTTAGGATCCTCTCTACTTTTTATTATCTCTAGAAGTTTTTCATGTTCTTCAATAGAAAATTTCCACTTTTGATTTCCACGACGTCCTTTTCTTTGTATTGCTTCAAATTGTAATTTGGTTGCTATAACATGGTTACTGTAGTGTAAAACCTTTTCTCCAGGCTTGTATTCAATAAATTCAATACCACTACCAATTACCCTTGTTTTTTGATAATATGTTCCTTCAATAACAACTGATCCAATTAGATATGACTGTTCATCAGCATCTATAGTTCCTTCTAGCAACTTGTGTTTTTCTTTTGTGCATCTTAAAAGATAATAGTCCACATTTTCTGCATTATCTGTAAGGCTTGAACTGCAAAAAATCTCCTGCATGTATATCAAAAGATAAATACAAATTAATTTTAAAACAAATATACATGTATATTAATTTATATATATGTATATATGCACACAAACCTGCCACAACTAAATTAGAAATGCGCTCATAATCAGCTGAATATACAGGATCATGAATGTCAATGTCAATGTCAACATCTTCAAAAGGAGGCTTTCTAACTATCTCCTTCAAATCCCAATGTGAAACATATCCGTTCCCAATATTTTCACATGCACTCACTACATTGTCCTTAATGCAGTCATCACAAAAACATGTTTTCTCTCTTACTTTAAGTACTGGAGGTTTATGGTTTCCTGTAGTCATCACTTGATGTAAACTTCTAATTCCAAGAATCGTTTGACAATTGTAAGGATTAGATCGATCTATATCTGTTACAAATACAAAAACTAATTATCATATTTCAAAATAAATATTTAATTAAAAACTCAACTTGATTTGAAAAAGACATTAAAAATAAATATAACTTAGTTCACCTTTCACCTCCCAAAATTAACGCTTATTGTATTCAGTATCTCGAGTAGCAAAATGAACTTTGCACCATTCAACAATTTGATTTGCGCTCTCTATCCTATTCCCTGTATATACATAAAATATGCATGTATATATAAAATTTAAAATATATTCTATTAGAGTATTAAACATGTACATTTAAAAAATGCATTTTATACCTGCAAGTTCATGTTGTCGAAGCGCACGTTTTATACATGCTCCTGCTCCATCATGCTCCCCTTTTTTGTGTCCATTTTCAAAGAAATTCCATAAAAACTTAACATTGGTTCTAGCATGTTGCATTGCTAACCAATTAAATGATTTTGCAGCTTTGAATTGTCCTATGAACGTGAAACATGATAAGTATCTACAATTATCCAAGTACATATATCAAATAGAAATAGACATGTCCAAATAAATACAAGTTAAAATAAAGTTAAATAAATGTGTAACTATTTCATGTATACTAACCTGCACATCCATCAGACCAAATCCAGTGCTCTGAAACATTTATTCCACGATTTCTGAGATCTTCAAAGAACATTGCAAAAGAATGAGCCACATAACTCATGTCATGAACTTTATCATCACTAATATAGAAATGAACCTCTTTGATGATGATGCATTCATTTTCATCCAATCTTTCTATCTAATCCACCTCAAATTGTGCATGTCTATAGGTCACTTGTACAAATATTGCAACTTGTTTAGAATGATAATATTGGCTTTGGAGCTCTGTATGAGGTGCAAATGTATAATTCTCAGAAAAATCTACAATTGAAAGTATACAACCAGGTGGAAAACAATTTTTGGAATCATGAAACTGTTTAGCTTTCCATCGTGCACCATGACAATGTTGGATATGTGGATATATCAATGGACGAAACTTGGCCATGAACTCATCATAATGCAATTCACTCTCCTTCAATACAATTTTTCTAGATTCATCCCCTCTATTATTTTGGTATGTCTCATATTCATATCTCATCCATGAAACTGGTGTGGATTCATTAATATTCTCAACTTGCATAATTTCAAAAAATTTGTGTAAATCTGCACAATCTTCACACTGATTTTTGATGCATTGCACTTTGAATTCATCTGAATCTTCTAATTTATCACATAATATGGACCTCACAAATTGTATTGTACTACTAGGGATGACCAAATCAGGATCAAGTATTGCCATAACTTTTTTAAATGATTGCAAGTGTAGACCAAATTCAACATGATTTCAACAACAACAAGTTTCTCGCATCTTATTTATGCGTACAAAGGAAGGATGTAAACTCTCAAACATTCTCTAACATATTTTGACATTTGAAAATTCTTGTTTGAATGCTTCAAAAAGTTCAATTTGAGTTATATCTATGAAATGTTTTGGATGTTCAATTTTGGCCCTTGTTTCTTGATCTTTAATTTGTATAGTATCACGCCCGTTGGAAGAAACACGAGAATGTGTGGTCCAAAATTCAATAACTTGTCTTTTTACTTCTTCAAAAATCTTATCTTTTCGAGGAACAATACAAATATTCACCCAATTATTCTCAATGTTATCATCTAGCATATTTCTCCTCTTGATGTATCTCTAGACAGTTCTTCTAGATATATGTAGTACATCAGAAATTGCACGTACCTATTTTCTATGTGTCAATTTTCTACTAGATATAGTAGTCATCAATGCTCTACGTGCATTACTCAAATCACCTCCTCGAGTTGTGTTGTCAATTTTTTTATAAGCATTTTTCAAATTTTCAACTATTGTTTTATTAATATTATGGGCATGGCTTTTCCTATTATCAACACCCAACAACTCTAAAACAGGTTTCATATCTCTTCTCCTAAATAACTTGACAAATAATTGTGCCTGTCCAAATATACTTTTATCCTTGAAATATTCATCCCACATGTTCTGATAATGCTTTTTGATAGTGTTATCATTTATCATATCTTTAGATGGAATTTGGTTAAAAAGTAGTTCTTCATCCAAATCCATCAAATTTTTTATGCTTTATAATTTGTCTCTATCAATAGAATTGCCAATTTCTTCCTCTTCATTACTTTCATTTTCTTCATGAATCTCATCATGTTCAAGAATTTCAGTAGGTTGGTTTTGAGCATGTTTTGTATGGCCTTTCATTTTGTCATCTCTTTTTCTATCATATTTCCTTGATCTTTTCCTTTTACTACCCATTGAATATTTCAATCTATAGAAAAAAATAAATAAATAAATTTAGATTTCACTAAATATCAGCTAATGGTTCAATATATAATACATAAAAATAAAAATAATTAGAAGAGAAAAAAAGAACCTTCAAAATATTCGATCCTTTGCAATTTTGATTAAATCCGCAAAATAGTTGTTGAAAATTGCTTCAAAATTAATTGTTTTTTGCAAATCTTCTTCCAATTTTCGTTGTCCCTGTATATTTAATTTTTTAAAAAAGGGAAAATAATTTTTTTTTATATCAAATAGTCACATTAATCGCTAGCGGTTTCTCATGCCGACAGGAGTTTCAGGAGAAACTATTTCGACGAAAACGGTTATGGCCAAAACAGTTCCGACCGAAATAGCCTATGTGGCAGCCAAACAAGAAAAAATCAGAACTTCTGTAAACATCTCACTTTGAAGGCCAATTTGACCTACTAAATTGAAGTATTTTTTAAAACTAAAAATATACTTTTGTAGTTCTTGGAATCATGATTATGATTGTATAATTTTTTTAAAGTGTTGATTATGAATAATATGTTATAATTTGAAAATATTACAAGTAGGTATCTTAAGATTCAAGAAGATGTCTATTCAAAAATAAGAAAAAAATAGTAAAACATGTTAAAAAATTAATTTTTTTTGTGGTGCACTAGAGGAGAGAGTCTTCTTCAAGAATATGTAATTTTTTTAAAAAAATATGTAGATTCGATGGAAAAAGTTTGACGGGAGAAAAAAATTGGCTATTTCTGATAACTTTGACTTTGACCAGTTATAACTTCAAAAATATTAGCCAAATTTCAATTTTTCTTTTTCAGTACATGAGGTATACATGTTAACTCTAACATATTCCAAAATCAAACCAAAATATGAAAATTTGCATATATTTGTTTGACGGGAAAAAAACTCTATATTTTTAGTATTTTTTAAAAATTCAAAAATACACTTTAAAAATTCAAAAATAAATAAAATTTTCACTCAATTTTTAAAAAAAAAATTATAGAGATAAACTTCATCTAATTTTACACATTTCATTAGTTTACATCATCTTCAAATTCTAAGCACAAATGCCACTTTTATTTCGTTAAAGTTGAAGACTTTAAATTCTGATATCACTTCTCCTTTATAAAAGGTGACACAGGTTTGTGCTTTTACCCTCTACTCTCTCTCTCTTCCCCATCCCCTACTCTCACTCTCTCTCCTATCCCCTACTCTCTCTCTACCACCCCTACCCTCTCTCACACTCTCACACTCTCTCCCATCCCTTACTCTCTCTTACACACACTCACATCCTCTCCTCTCTCGCCCTCTCCCACTCCCTCTCCCACTACTTACTCTCTCTCTTAGGCTTCTCTCTCTCTCCCCTCTCCCATCCCCTACTCTCTCTCACTTTCTTTCCCACTCCCACTCCCTCTCCCACTACCTACTCTCTCTCCCACTCCCACTCTCACTCTCTCCCTCTCTACTCTCTCTCTCCCATCCCCTACTCTCTCTCTCATTTCATACTCTCTCTCTGCCACCCCTACTCTCTCTCAGGCTACTCTCTCTCTCTCTCTCTCTCTCTCTCTCTCTCTCTCTCTCCTTCCCCTCTCCCATCCTTTACTCTCTCTCTTTCACACACATACACTCCCATCCCCCACTCTCTCTCCTCTCCCATCCCTACTCTCTCTCTCTCACTCACACACTCTCATTCTCCTCTCTCTCTCTCTCACTCTCCCTCTCCCACTACCTACTCTCTCTCTCTCTCTCTCTCTCTCTCTCCCATCGCCCTACTCTCACTCTCTCTCCCATCCTATACTCTCTCTCTACCACCCCTACTCTCTCTCACTCTTACATTCTCTCCCATCCCCTACTCTCTAGATCTCTCACACACACTTCCATCCCCCCTCTCTCTCCCTCTCCCACTCCCTCTCCCACCACCTACTCTCTCTCTCACTCTCTTTCCCTCTCTACTCTGTCTCGCTCTCTCTCCCCCATCTCCTACTCTCACTCTCTCTCCCATCCCCTACTCGCTCTCTGCCACCCCTACTTTCTCTCACACTCTTACACTCTCTCACATGCCCTACTCTCTCTTACACACACTCCCATCCCCCCTCTCTCTCCCCCTCTCCCACTGCCTACTCTCTCTCTCATTCTCTACTCTCTCTCAAGCTAGTCTCTCTCTCTCCCCTCTTACATCCCCTACTCTCTCTCCTTCACACACACACACACACACCCATTCTCCCCCCTCTCTCTCCTCTCCCATCCCCTACTCTCTCTCTCTCTCACACACACACACATACTCCCATCCTCCTCCTCCTCCTCCTCCCCCCCCCCCCCCCTCTCTCTCTCTCTCTCTCTCTCTCTCCCCCCCCCATCCTGTACTCTTGCTACCACCCCCTACTCTCTCTCTCTCTCTCTCTCTCTCTCTCTCTCTCTCTCTCTCCCACACACACACACACACACACACACTTCCATCCCCCTTATCCTCTCTCTCTTAGCCTTTCTCCTTCCCTCTCTATGCACTATTTAGGTCTTAATAGTGTGTGCACACTAAAACACACACATGATATTAAGACCCAAATTTTAAAAAGCTTTAAATAGTGCATGTGCTATAGCACACACATGTTATTTAAAGCTTTGCATTCTACCAAGCCTAAGGCTTGGTTTTGCCTTGGGGATCCAACCCAAAGGTTTGGAGTCTATAAACTAGTCTGAGACATGTTTTGCTACAAACATATAAAAAATGATTGATTTTTCTTGTGTGCTCTCCTTTAAGTTTCCTCATGGTTGAGCATTGATAAAATCATGCTACATGACATTGGAGGTCTCTATGTTAGCTATATATCCATATATATATATTTTTAAATTTGAACTATTTCAAGCCTTTCAACTATAATTTCTTTTGAATGTATGTCCATTTTTTGTCAAAAACCAACATGTACTAATCGGGCTATAGATTTTAGCTCGTTCATCAAATTTTGCAACAACTTAAAAATGAGACTCCATTCTACACACTTTGAAAAAAAGAAGTTTTGATTTTAGATTAGCTTTCAATAATTTCTAGGGGGAGCACACAAATATTTCACATTTTTGGGATGTGTCTAATTAAAAAATTTATAAAAGAAAAATACACATTATAAAATTACCTGAAAATTTTGGGATAAACTACATAGTGTTAAGTAACTTTTGACTAGAGTGATTAAAGAATTTCAAAAAGAAAGTTAAAATATTAGGGGGGCCGTCCTTTGTACGGTGTTATGTTTTTTTAGAATAAACAGTAAAATATTAGAGGGGCCACACTTTGTACTATGTTAAATTTTTTTAGAATAAATAGTATCACTTTCTGTGGCCCCCATTTTTGAGGACCTAAAACTAAACCATTTTGAAAAAAAATAGTAGTTTAGAAACTAGATTCAAAGGACTGCCACTTTTGTTTTTGTCATAGCTTAAAATTTTGAGTGTAACTATCTTCAAATTCTTGTTTAAGTTTAGAAATTTTTGATTTTAGAAAAAAGGTGTCCACTTATACACCCCCCCTTTTGGCACCACAACTTGGTGCACTTACCCCCTTTTAGTACTATACTTCTTGGACATAGAGTCACTTAACTTGGTTCTAAAATTAAATGCAAGGTTTTGTGTTGCTATCACTAGTAAGGTATGAAGAATGTTGATGACATATATGGGTTTTTGTTTACCTCAAAATGGTTGCAGTTACACATATACGTTACCATAAGTTGTGATTACTAAATAAGATAACTATATTTAATATCATCTAATCACCCTTTTGTCACATGCAACTTAAGAGCGTATCAACCAATCTTCTTCCTACATGTAGGTTATTTTTCACCTCTCATCATTATCAGATACTGTGGTAAACTTGATCTATTTGATCACTCTACTTGATTGTACTTCCTCATGATTTATGCATGTATATTCCTCTTTCTTGTTGCATTACCTTAACACATCAATCATAACACTTAGTCACCAATCATATGCTTTGCCTTACCTATCAGTCATGCTTGCTCCTATCTCTAAGTATCAAATATCAATGATAACCTTTCACCAATCATATTTGATTTCACCTCTTAGTTAGTTGATGCCAATGTCAAATACCAAAAAATAGAACAAAAAGACTACAAATGTAGTAAGAGGACCCAAAAAGACTATAAAGCAAAAATTTCTAGCAAGAGAGAGATATGGTCAATTAATCAATTTAATCAATTTAACTAATTTAAGGTCAATCTAACATATTTAGATATTAATTGATTTAAAGAAAAGACAAGTAGAGATAAAGGAAGAATCTAGAGAGATAAGAGTAAAGATGCATTTCCATTTTTCTATGATAATTTGTCAATATGTATTCATGATGTCTATGTTCCCTATTATGTGACAACTTTCATGAAATTTTATTCTCCATTCCCCTTTTATTTCTAATCTTCCTTTGTAAAAATACCTTCTAAAATTATGCAACAAGAATGTGCTCTTTATCATAAATATCAATTATTCTTCACTATTTGTGTTGTAAAAAAATATTTATACTCAAATTTTTAAAAATAATAATTGAGAAAAATGACTCATGGGGCTTCAATCGAACATTGGTAGTTGAAAAACCCAACATGCTCATTATTTTTTGTGTTAAGTGTGTTTGATAGAACACCACTTTGGTTAGAGTCCCTATACTTTAATCAATCACACTTCGATCGAAGTACCTTTCTATGAGTCTCTCCAAATAACTTTCTTAGTTTCTACAAAAAAAATACCCTTATAAGTTTGATTTGAAGGCTAAAGTAGAATGATTTTGAAAAACTCAAATGTAGGATGACCTACTACTCAAAAAAAGATTTCTAATAAGCATGGTTTTAATATGTATTGAGTTCAAAATCACTTTATTTTCCAAGTTTAACTAAATATAGTTTTTTCACCATGTAGTGATATCTTTGTTCAATTCTTGTGGAAAAATAGAAAACAAAGTCAATTTTTATTTACAAAAGAATTATGTATTAGATATTGATGTCTTATTTCTAATAAATAAAAATAAAAAATAAATTTCACTACATGCAAATATATTTATGATTGATATAGTGAACCCACATCTAAATTGTAGTTAGCTCCACTTTGAAGCTTGATAAAAAATAATTCAAGATAATGAAATCAAATACTAGATATATATGTTACAAATCTAAATTAGAATGAATTACAATTTTAACTCTTTTAAAAAAGAAAAAGTCATTTTGGATATAGTGAGTGCCACTCTTTAAAAAAATAGGTTTTTGTTAAAAACTAGCACTCAAAGGAGATGTAAATTTTGTTACTTGAACCAATTACAAATGTTAAAAATCACTAATTTGCATCATCTTCAAATTTTTGGCAGTTTAGTAGAAATAGGTGTTTAAATATATTTTTTAGAATATACATTTCAGTATCAAAGTTTGTTAAAAAGTTGGACACACTATTGTAGGAACACTCCTAAGTAGAACCATCTTACATATTTGCACATATCATGACATAGAAAAGAAACCCAAACTATCCACGAATAATTAAATGTTCTACAAACTAAATACTTGTAGGCTAATTTATCGAATATAAATAGAAGGTGCTACATCAAATAAATATAATCAAATTATAACAACATTGAGGATCTCTTAATGAAGCGTAACTTAAAATTTAATGAAATTCTTTTACTTGCCACAATTTAAATAATACACTTAATGATAAACGTATTGGAGATTTTGTGATTGAACTAATACTAGAATTCCTAAATGCTTGATCATGTGTTGAGTAAAATAGAACATTTAAATATTTAGTTTCAACTGCATCAGTACAAAGAGCTCTTTAAGAACCTTTCAACATCATTAGTAGTCCAAGGGCCCATCGACCCAAGAAAATTTTCCATTGTACACAGATTCACCAAATAAAAAAGAAACATTGAATGAATCAATTGATACAAAAAGTAAATAAACTCATTGCATTGATTTACATTAGCTTAGAGATGGAATCACATAGTATTTCCTAACAAATGACAATTTCTAATCCTAGGAGACATCATAAAGCAGTGAACTAGAGAAAAATACAACATCAATCATCGAGAATGTTCTCAATTTACACCCTAGATCATAGTAACCAAGCCAAATATTTCCAACTGAAGAAAAGTGAAATTCAACATAATAGAAATAAATAAACACTTAGGCTTGATTGAAATGCTTCTAATATTTTTCAAGATAGATATAGATTACAACATAGATAAATCATAATACTAGATTCAATTAAGCTCTCAAAGCATATAATACAAATTCTAGCATAAAAAAATCTTGAAAACCCTAATTAGATAATTAGCAACAATATATAACTAAAATCTAGAGAAAATATTTTGAAATAATAATTAGAGTAAGGGTTTATGGCAAGAATTTCCTATTGACTTGGGGTTGGAAAGGTACTATTAGAGACAAGATGTTGACACCACATCTTCCATTGTTGTAGTCACCAAGATCAATGTATGCTTCCACTCAACTAAAATAATCGATGAATGTATGAATTCATAAACCCTTTCCCTTAGTTATGATTGACACACACCTCACCTTTTGTAGGTGTCTAAAAGCCACAATAACTTTGAAAATGAGATTAAAGACAAAGATGATGTATTGAGAATTTCAACTAACAATTTTACTAGAAATTGACATGCTAGAAATACCTCTAGTGGCCTTTAATGTTATAGAGAACCTAATTGTATTAGCAAAAATAATACTTTCCTTGAGATCCCACCAATACATAAAAACACTAGGAACCCTTGTTTTGAAAAAAATAAAAACTATTAGACATTTCAAGAGTTCATAAGTTGCAACAACCCTTAAAGGCAAAGCTTGTAACATTGTTGTCCCTCAATTTTACCAATCAACAACTCATTTCTTCATTTTTAGGGTTAGAAGAAAGCTAGAGCACCATTTTGTTGTGTTCTCACTAACCATGGAATCATTGAGATTCCACAATATTTTAACATTTTAGGTCATTCTTCCACCCCCTCGCCAATTGTAGGCTTGCTTCCATTACAAAGGACTTGATATCTGGAGTGCCTTCAATTGGTCTAGTTTTTTTTGTGCTTACTCATCTTTTATGCAACAAACCTTCATTTTTTTATTGTTCATATTGTTAATATTTTTTATATTTATTTCTTAGAAAAATAATTTTTCTACTTGTTCTAACCGATAAAAAATAAAAATAAAATATTTACAAACCTTTTAAGATAGTAAAATAATAATCAACTTAAATATTTTCCTAATAAATTTTATTTCTTTGTTCGCATTAGTTAATTGACTAGTCATATAGAAAAATATACACATCCAAATAAATGCATAAATATTTATACTTAGACAAAATCTAATAATAATTAAATGTTTTAATCTAATAAATGAATCTAAAATAGATGAAAAATATTAAATTAAAAATGAGTAATTGAATATTAAGAAATTAAATTAAATTTAAAAACACCACAAAATAAATAAATAGAAACTATAGAAACTACTAAGTGTTTAGAAAAACAAAAACAAAATAAAACTAACAAAGGGAAGGGAGACAACATTGCCTCTGGTCATGGCTTTGGCTTTCAAAAAGCATTACCAGCCGCAACGGCTCTGGTGTGTGTTTTAATTAGGAAAAAGCAGCATTCCCGTTGGAAAAAACTCCATGCCTGCAAGTTGCAACGGCTCTGGTTCAAAAAGCAATATTATTGTTAGAAGAAAAACTTGTAAAAGCAATAAAATCGTTAGTTAAAAAAAACACTATTATCTTTAAAGATTCAATGGAATGGAGCCATGCCAACGGCTCTCTTGCCCCATAAAAAAAACACTATCACCGTTGATAAAAAAAACATTATTACCGTTGGAGCCAAGTCCTTATATAAGAAACCCTACGTTTCCTACTGCACGCGGAGAGAGTGTAATGACTCGGAGGGTTTGTAATGATTCTTGTGAGAAATGTGCTGCTCTAGAATTAATTAATTTTTTTATTAGTGATGGCTAAAGGTTTAATTTAGTTTGATCTTTAGGATATTCTTTCGGTTTATGGCTTCTAGGTTGTTGGTCTACCTGAATGTCCATATTTTTCAGGGGATATAAGTTCATATTTTGCTTTAGGAGGTTTAATTAAGATGAAAATAGTATAGTTAGATTTGAAGGAGTGAGTATATTGGGTGCAAATGGATGGATATCATCATGTTGAGATGAAATATAAGCATGGTGATTGTTAGTTGCCAGTACCCCGGTGTTGGTTAAACTCATTCATCAAATGCAAGGATATTGATCTTGGATGATGACTTCACTCCCAAGTGTAGGATGTTAAATGAACACTTTCTTTGAGAGTATGCATTGGTGATTATATTTCCTTCATTATAAATATTCCTTCATGTTTTCAAAATTATTTGTTTGCATAGAATTGTCGTGCATCCTCATATTAAAATTAGACGATGACTTAATCATGTGAGGATTATGGTAATTCTTCCCTCATTAGGTCTTATATGATGGCTTTGTTTCCTTAATTATAACTTAATTTATACATGATTCTTCTCTTGTTTCATAGCATTTAGGGAATTGTCACTTTTATTCAAGCTTTGTTTATATATAATTATGATGGGAATTTTCACATTTTTCATTTTATTGTTGTTTTTTGTCTTGATGATGCTTCACAATGTGACTAGAAATGTTGGTTCAAAAAATATTCATACAATTTAAAAATTCTCATATTTATTCAAGCTTTGATTATATATAATTATGATGGGAATCTTCACATTTTTCATTTTATTGATGTTTTTTTTGTCTTGATGATGCTTCATGAGTGTGACCACAAATGTTGGCTCGAAAAATATAGATACAATCTTTAAAAAAGTTCCATATTTTGTTTTTTAAGTTATTTTTGTTTCATCATTTTTATTTTTATTTCTAATAATTTAAATATTAGAATGTAATCTAAAAATATTTTAATAATTACTTTTGTAGTATGTAGTTTACTTGAATCCATACTTGTGTACTAGTGATATGTCTTGATCTATTGGTTGGAGGGGACATTCTGAATGAGACTATAGGGAGGGGACAACCTTAATATATTTTGTATTGGTTAGTTTGAAGTGTGTGTTTGAGTTTTAACATTCACATTGTGTCTAATGTTTATTTCATGGTTGGTTGAAAGGTTATTTATTTCAACTTTGTCATATACTTTATCTATTGAATTTCAAGGTTTACTCTAGATATGAATGAACTTTGTATTGCATGCATTTACATTTGCACTTTCCATGTTCACTTTGTTTAAAATGTGTGCTAGCTTTGACATTTATTTGTGTGTATGTTCGGACAAAATATGTGTAAAGGGAAACAATATAGCATGAAGTGACTTTATACATGTGTGAAGGGTGTGTTTGAACAAGTTTGTGAAATATGTCTTAACTTTGATTAAAAAAATTATGATTTTGTACTTTGTTGTGTTTATGCATATTTAAACTTTGCATTTACACTATGCGAAGAGTGTTCTAACTTTTTTTAAAAATATATAGATAAAATCTTTTAAAAGTTCCATATTTTATTTTTTAAGTTATATTTGTTTCATCATTTTTATTTTTATTTCTAATAATTTAAATATTAGAAATTTAATCTAAAAATATTTTAATAGTTACTTTTGTAGTATGTAGTTTATTTGAATCCATACTCGTGTACTCGTGATATGCCTTGATCTATTGGTTGGAGGGGACATTTTGAATGAGACAATAGGGAGGGGACAACCTTAATATATTTTGTTTTTTTTTGTTTGAAGTGTGTGTTTGAGTTTTAACATTCACATTGTGTCTAATGTTTATTTCATGTGTGGTTGAAAGGTTATTTATTTCAACTTTGTCATTTACTTTATCTATTGAATTTCAAGGTTTATTCTAGATATGAATGAACTTTGTATTGCATGCATTTACATTTGCACTTTCCATGTTCACTTTGTTTAAAATGTGTGCTAGCTTTGACATTTATTTGTGTGTATGTTTGGACAAAATATGTATGAAGGGAAACAATATAGCATAAAGTGACTTTATACATGTGCGAAGGGTGCGTTTGAACAAGTTTGCGAAATATGTCTTAACTTTGATATAAAAAATTATGATTTTGTACTTTGTTGTGTTTAGGCATATTTAAACTTTGCATTTACACTATGTGAAGAGTGTTCTAACTTTTTTAATCTATTAACATTGCAAATGTTTGAACATTGACATTGTTGATTTCCTTCATGTTTCTTGTATACGAACAAACGTTAGCTTTAACTTTATGTGATGTGTACGAACAAACATTAGGTTTAACTTTATGTGATGTGTCTATGAATTAGCTCTAACATTCATTTTTTGTGGTATGTTTTATCTTTTTCATCGTTGAGAGAACTCTATGTGCAACATGTTTTATATCTTGATATTTTCTTTATTTATGTTTTTGTTATTTTGTGTGATATATTTTCTTTACTATGTGTTTGACTTTCAGTTTGTTTGTTTGTTTAATTTTTTTAGTAGTGTGTGTTTGACTTCATGTCTGGTTGACAGGTTATTTATTTCAACTTTGTCTTTTACTTTATCTATTGAATTTCAAGGCTTATTCTAGATATGGTTGAACTTTGTGTTGCATGTGTGAAGTGGAGGGTGTGTTTGAACAAGTTTGAGAAATGTCTTAATTTTGACAAGTTTTTTTATGTTTGTATTTTGATGTGCTTGTGTAAGTTTAAACTATGCATTTACATTGTGTGAAGAGTGTTCCAAATTTGATAATGATTTATTAACATTGCATATGTTTGAACTTTGGGTTTCCCTCATGTGCATTAGATAATAACATTGCAAAGGTTTGAACATTTACATTCACATTGTGGATTTCCTTATATGAACAAATGATAGCATCAACTTTATCTGATGTGCCTATAAATTAGCTTTGACATTCACTACTTTTTGCAGTGTGTGTTTTATCTCTATCATCGTCGAGAAAACTCTATATGTAGGGTGTTTTATATCTTTGGCATTTTCTTATTTGTGGTTTTGTTATTTTATGTGATGCATTTCTTTAGTATGTGTTTGACTTTTAGTTTGTTTGTTTGTTATTGTGTGTGCATGGTTTTTTTTTTTAAAGTTAAGTTTTCTAAGTACTTTGTGTGGTGTTTGTTTGAACTAAGTTTTACATTTATTGTGCATGTACATTTTCAAAAAGAACTTTTAGTCTTTGCTATCGTGTTGTGTGGAGTGTACAAAATTACTTTGATTTGAAGTTGGTGTAGACTGTGTACAAAAATTACTAATAATGCATTTATTATCTAATGCTTAAGTACATTTGAAATTTGACTTTGTGTGGTTTGTTTGAACTTTTGTATTCACTATGTTGTTTTGTGTTTAAAATAAATTTAGGATTCACTTTGGATTGCATTTGTACCTTATATTTGTCATATATGACTTTGTGTAGTGTGTTTGACCTTTGGTATTCACTTTGTTGTTGTGTGTTTAAAATAAATTCAACATTCACTTTGGATTGCATTTGTGCCTTATATATTTTTCATTTTGACCTAGTGTGGTGTGTTTGAACTTTGGTATTCACTTTTTTGTTGTGTGTTTAAAATAAATTCAGGATTCACTTTGGATTGCATTTGTGCCTTATATTTTTTATATTTTGACTTAGTGTGGTGTGTTTGAACTTTGGTATTCACTTTGTCATTGTGTTGTGTGTTTAAAATAAATTCAACATTCACTTTGGATAGCATTTGTGTCTTATATTTGTCATATTTGACTTTCTGTGGTGTGTTTGAACTTTGGTATTCACTTTGTTGTTGTTGTGTGTTAAAATAAGTTCAGCATTCACTTTGGATTGCATGTGTGTCTTATATTTGTCATATTTGACTTTGTGTGGTGTGTTTGACCTTTGGTATTTACTTTCTTATTGTGTGCGTTTAATTCAACATTCACTTTGGATTGCATTTGTGCCTTATATTTTTTATATTTGACTTTGTGTGTATTTAAAATAAATTTAGAGTTCACTTTGGATTGCATTTGTGCCTTATTTTGTCATATTTAACTTTGTGTAGTGTATTTGACCTTCGGTATTCACTTTGTTGTTGTGTGTGTTTAATTCAACATTCACTTTGGATTGCATTTGTGCCTTATATTTTTTATATTTTCACTTTGTGTGGTGTGTTTGAACTTTGGTATCTACTTTTTTGTTGTTGTTGTTCTGTGATTTAAATAAATTCAGCATTCACTTTGGATTGTGTTTTTGTCTTGTATTTGTCAACTTTGTGTAGTTTGTTTGAACTTTGGTATTCACTTTATTGTTGTTGTGTTTGTTTAAAATAGATTCAACATTCACTTTGAATTACATTTGTGTCTTACATTTGTCATATTTGAATGGACTCTTATATGTATGTGTGTTTTTACTTTTTCATGTTGTATGACTTCAACATTCATTGTATGTATGTGTTTGTTTGTATTATGTTTAATTGTACTTAGTTTGAGGTATGTCTAGAGTATTTTATGCACTTGTGTTTAAAGAAAATTGACATTCACTTTAGGTTGTATTTGTCCCTTATATTATTTATATATTTGAATGGACTCTTACTTTACCATGTTGTATGACTTCAACAATCACTATATATGTGTGTTTATATTGTATTTAATTATACTCTCTATGAGATATGTTTGAAAGTATTTGTGTGTGCATGTGCTAGAACTTTGTGTGTGTGTGTGTGTGTGTGTGTGCACGCGTGCGTGCATGTGTGTGCGTGTACGCATGTGGGTGTCAATGTGTGTGTGCATGAGAGAGGGAGAGGGAGAGTGATTGTGTGTGGGTGTGTGTGTGTGTGTATTTATGAGGGTGGTTATGAGTGTGTATGTGTGTCCACTGCTATGTGTGGGTGATGGTAAGTGTATGGACATGGCAGAGGGAAGTGGGTAGGTGTGCATTTCTCTGTGTGTGTGTGTGTGTGTGTGTGTGTGTGTGTGTGTGTGTGTGTGTGTGTGCGTGCGCGTGAGAGAGAGAGAGAGAGAGAGAGAGAGAGAGAGAGAGAGAGAGAGAGAGAGAGAGAGAGAGAGAGAGAGAGAGAGAGAGAGATTGCATGTTTGTCTATGTGTCTAGCACTACGTGTGGATGTGTGTAGATGTGAGTTGTTGTAGATGTGTGGACATGTGTGTAAAAGCATGCCTAGGGGTATTTTTGAGGGTTCTTACAAGTGTGTGGATGTGTGTCTAGCACTATAAGTGAATGTGCATACATGTGTATGTGTGTGTGGACATGTGTGTAAAAGCATGCCTAGGGGTATTTTTGAGGGTGGTTACGAGTGTGTGTATGTGTGTCTAGCACTATATGTGAATGTGTGTACATGTGTATGTGTGTGTGGGTGTGTCTATGGATGCATGTCAGTTGGTGGGTGCACATTTTGTACATGTGTACATGTATGTGCATGTGTGGTACTATGTGTGTATATATGCCTAAAAGAGAGAGAGAGAAAGGAAGAGGGGAGAGTAGCTGCATGTGCATGAGAGAGAGAGAGTGTGTGTGTGTTTGTCCCTACATGTGTAGGTATGTGTGCGAATGCTTGTGTATGTGGGTACATGCATGTGTGTAAGGGTGTGCATGAAATAGATAGAGGGAGAGTGATTACATGTGTGTGCATGCATGCCTAGGTATATTTTTGGGGGTAGTTATGAGTGTATGTGTGCGAGTGTGCCTAGCACTATGTGTGGATGTATGTGCATGTGGGTGGTTGTAGATGTGTGGACATGTGTTTGCATGCATCACTAAGTGTATTTTTTAGGTTGGTTATGTGTGTGTGGGTGTGCATGAAATAGATAGAGGGAGAGTGATTGCATGTGTGTGTGTGTGTGCATGTCTTGGTATATTTCTGAGGGTAGTTATGAGTGAGTGTATGTGTGCAAGTGTGCCTAGCACTATGTGTGGATGTAAACTCATGTGTCAGTGGTTGGAGATGTGTGGACACATGTGTGTGCATGCATGTCTAAGTGTATTTTTTTGGCTGGTTATGAGTGTGTGTATGTGTGTGTGTGTGTGTGTCTACCACTATGTGTGGTTTGTTGTAGGTGTCTAGACGTGGGGGAGGGAAGGGGGTAGGTCTGCATGCCAATGTGTGTGGGTGTTGATGTGGGTGTGCATGAGAGAGAGAGAGAGAGAGAGAGAGAGAGAGAGAGAGAGAGAGAGAGAGAGAGAGAGTTTGTCCCTACATGTGCAAGTGTGTGCACATGCCAATGTGTGTGGGTGCATGCATGTGCATGTGGGTGTGCATAAAATAGATGGAGAGGGAGAGTGATTGCGTGTGTGTGTGCATTCCTAGGTATATTTCTAAGGGTAGTTATGAGTGAGCGTATGTGCGTGAGTGTGTCTAGCACTATGTGTGGATGTATATGCTTGTGTGGGTGGTTGTAGATGTGTGGACATGTGTGTGTGTGCATACATGCCTAAATATATTTTTTAGGGTCATTATGAGTATGTGTATGTGTGTTTCTAGCACTATGTGTAGATGTGTGTACATGTTGTGAGCTTGCAATAAGTATGGTTTGAATGTACAAAAGAAATTAGGATATCAATCTAACATCTATGTCAAGGAGAGTAAGTAACCTATAAAAAGTTTTAGGATAATCATGTAGGAATGGGAATTATCATTATAGTGAGGATGAATTGAAGATCTTGTAGAAGTGACATGTTATAGGGTTCTTACATTGGGAACCTTTGTTGGTCCTTTGAGAGACCTTGTGAAGAAAACCATGTGTGACTTGGAAGCAAATACGTAGGTAATCATTTGGTGAATGTTGCCCTTGTGACCTCAAGTGTATAGGAGGGTTTAGAGATAGATAACTTAAATGTTTTTGAGATTTACCAAATTAATTTTGTAATGTCCCCATCTTTTTAGCAACTTAGTGGATTTCTTAGCCTTTACATTCTTTGAAGGCTAATTGAAGAAATAAGGAGAAATTGATTAAATTAATTTCTTATAAAGTCATTAAAAAAATTAAAATTAAAATTAAAAGGTGACTTTATATTTAATTAATTTAATTTTCTAGAAGCACAATTAATTATTGTATTGCAAGGGAGAAGCTTCTAGAGAGTGCATTTTCTAGAAATTCTATTAATTATTGGAAAGGGGGAAGCTTTTAGAGAATGCAATTAAATAATATTTTATTTCCTTCTAGAAGGGTGAAGGAAAATAATAAATAGAGGTGAAAACTTCATTGTTAATCATCTAATTATTTTGAATTACATTTGCTATAAAATTGGGAGAAGAAACTAAGGTTTTCAATTTCAGTCAGCCATTGGAGAACGTCAACTCTTTAGTGTTGCAACCATTTGAGGTGGTGAAATATCCACTAAATTTGGTATTTAGGAGAGCTTCAATTTAGGAGTTCTATTTGTGCTTAAATTAGAGCATCCATTTATTGTTGGCTGCTACAGTACATAAGAACGATGCCATGCTATAGTACTTATGCTTGATTCATCTCCATCCTTGGTCATCACAATTATCAAGTTCCTCTTGTAGCTATTAGTAGTTAGCATTGTAATTTTTTTTAGGGCATATGATTTTGTTGTGATAATTGAAAATCAGATTTTGGCATTATTGTAAGCCATTTGTCTTGGCAAACTCATAGCAACATTGTACATGAAAATGAATTCAATAAAGGAGATACATGTTGCATACCATTTGTTTGATGAAATGTCCCTCTAATAGCATATATGCTCAGCATAATAGTTGTATGTCAATTATTTGTCAAAATGTTAGTTGGCTGAAGGTATGCATTCCATATCTAGTCTCTATGTATATGCATTGAAAATACCAAAAGAATTGCACTTGCATATTGATTCATTATAAGAGGCATTTTAATATCATTTGAGAACATTTTAAATTTCTTAGCATTGAAAGGCAACATACAAGTTTTTGAAAATATTCCTTGAGCTAAAATCAATTAGTTTAGGCAAGGGATATTGCAAATTTGATGTTCTATCCTTAGTAGACTTCAAATGAGGCCAAAATGAGCATTGGATGGTTATGAAAGAGTACAAAGAGTATACAAATTATATTTCTTTTATTTAACCCATAATGTTCTTTTGAGATGAAAAACTAAAAGAAAAGTGATGTGTTAACTACTATAAAATCAATGTTTTCTTGTCTACAAGTTGAGTTGAGGTCATCTTGTTTGTGAAGTATAATCCTAGGCTTGAAAGTATCCTAAATTGCTTGATTGTGATATACTTATCCACTTTTTTACCACTAACATGAATTTTTTAATATATGACCCTCATAAGTGTGAACCACCATGATATTAATGAAAGTCGAGTTTTATTGGACTATGTCAATAATTGATGTATAGGCTACTATAATGATTAGTAATAGTCACACCAAGGCAAATGATACACAAAAGGAAGACATGCCATATTAGGAATGACCTATCAAATTGTAAGGCAACATCCTATACAACAAGATAGAAGATCCTAGGGACACATTGACTATCTAAATACTAAGAAAATATTTTTTTTTTAAATGGAGAACCATTAAAATTAGGGCCCAAATCACATGTAATTTTCGTGCTAGCAACATAAAATCCACCAAAACTCTTAATAAAAGGGTTCATTCAATACCAAGGAGAGGAAAGCCATTTAGAAGCCTAACTTATAATCTACATTTAAAGAATCATTGCAAATACATAGGGAAAATGCTTTACATAATCTGGCTACCAATAAGATGTTCAAAAGGATCGAACAAGAAATCATCCTACTCTACCACATTTAATATCTCCACCACCCTCATCTTCAACATCTTTTGATCCACTCCTTGAAAAGATGTCAAAATGTCATCCTTCTATCACTCTCTCTATCACACTTGCATGCACAAACCTCCTTAGAAGTGCATGCATCTCCATACACCCAAAACATGTACATCAATCCCCACCCCCTCTCTCACACACACATACACCATATACCCACACATGCATGCACTGACACACCCCCACACCCACACACATACACACAAACACACAATTTTTTTCTCTCGCACACACAAAAAAACACACATTTTCTCTCACAAATGCATGTGCATGGAAAATTGCATGCCCACACTCTCACATGCAATCTCTCCTTGATAGATGGATGTAAACATATGTAAATGTGCACACACGTGAAATAAAACTCCTGCGTATGCACACATACATGCACATAAACACACATGCATGGACAAGTGTGTGCACCCCACATAGATTCTTTCTTTGATAGATACATGTATACACATGTACATGCACACACACACACGGATGAAAATAAATTGTTGCATATGCACACATACATACACATAAACACACATGCATTCACACACTCCCACACCCACACGTATGATGTCATACAAACACATACACACATAGGTATGTGCATTGACAAGTGTGTGCTGAAACACACACACACACACACACAAAATCTCGCTTTGATAGATGCATGCATACACAAGTAGATGCACACACGTGCCCGCACTCTCTCACTCTCTCTCTCTCTCTCTCTCTCTCTCTCTCTCTCTCTCTCTCTCTCTCTCTCTCTCTCTCTCTCTCCCCTCCCCCCCCCCCCCCCCCCTTCTCTCCCCTATGTGTGCACACATACATGCACATTCACACATATGCATGCATACATCCACATACATGAAGACATGCACACATACACAAACACACTCAACCACTCTCTCTCTCTCTCACACACACACACACACACACACACACACACACACATGCATGTTCATGGAAAATTTTGTGCTCATACACACATAATCTATCTAGCATATGCATGTATACACATGTAGATGCACACACACGCCCACATTTATGAAGACATGCATGCACACACGCGCGCGTGCACACACGCACACACACACACAAGCACAAGCATGTGCATGGACAAGTGTGTTCCCACACATACACAATCTCTCTCTAGAAGATGCACACGCACATGAAAACACAATCATATGCATGCATGCATACATGCACAGAACCCCACACCCACATGCATGAAGCCATGCACACACAAACACACCCATTCTCTCTCCCATAAACACACATGCATGTGCATGGACAAGTGCACATGCATCTACACACACTATCTTTGACATATGCATATACACACATGTAGAGGCACACTACCCACATACAGCAGCACACACATGCATGCACATCCACCTACCCCTATGCACTCGAAAACATTGTGCTAGACACACAAATGCACACATAGATAGACAGTCTCCCTCATAACAACCCATGCTTTCACACACACATGCAATCTCTCTCCATCTCCCTCTTACTCATGCACACATGCACATGAAGACACTCATGCGCCCACATGCACATATGCATGCAACCACACACACCCAACCACAAACACTTGCACACACACACACACACACCCACTTATCCCTCATGCACACACATCCACACACTCCAAGTGATAAACATGCACATGCACACACAAATAATTTTAAATGTATCTCATGCTGAGTACTATTAAATAGAATATAAAAAAACAAAAAATGAATGTTGAAGTCATACAATATTGTAAAGTTCAAATATTACATAAGAGTCCATTCAAATATGACAAATATAAGGCACAAGTACAACCTAAATTGAATGCCAAATTTATTTTGAACACAAACTAAAACTAATGTCAAATTTATTTCCAACATGCATGTATGCACAAACAAACACCACACAAAGTGCATACCAAACTTAAATTTTAAGCTTAAACATACAAACACACACCCACACACACACACACAAACAAAAAAATTGAAAGTGCATTCCAAGTTCATACATCACACAAAATAACAAAGCCACAAGCTAAAGAAAATGCCAACAGTTATAAAACATGTTATGCATAGAGTTATCTCAACAATGATATAGATAAAACACATACCTAACAAAGTGAATCTCAAAGCTAATTTAAATTTAGATTAAGAAAAAAAAACCAATATCACATAAAACTCCATGGGGAGAACTACCATAGTTCTCACATATATGAGGTTAGGCGGCAATGATATGCATACAAATAATCTTGCAAACATGAAGAAAAACTTACAACAAAGCAAATATAATCACAAATAGCATCATCCAAGATCAATATCGTTGCATTTGATGAGTGATTTTAACCAACACCGGGCTACTAACAACCGAAAATCACCATATTCATGATTATATACATCTCATTTGCACCCAATATACTTGCTCCTTCAAATCTACCTATTCTCCTAATTAAACCTTCTAAACCAATCAAATTAAATTGAGCTTACAACCATCACTAATTACATAAAAGAAAACTTAATGCTCAACCATATAGATTACCAGCTAGAAGAAACTATGATATATACATTATACAAGACATAATCCCTTGTAGCAAGGAAAGGAGGGGAATTCGTAAAGATACAAATCAAATACAAACTTCATCAGAAGAATAAGGATGATTTTCTATGCCTAAATGACACCAACATATAAAAGCTATGAATACAAATTGTACTAGATGAGGTGTTCTTGCTAGCTCCTAATTAGCACATGATTTCCAAACATAATCTCCCAATCAAAGTTCCAAAAATCTTATCTTCTTTTTCTTCAAAGAAAACACTTGAAATAATAAGATGTCAAGAAAGTAGTAACAAACAAGGTCGAAAAATACAAATAGACCAAAAGAAGAGGACTAAAGATCACCAATACCAGGAACTTATAAACATGGGTGATCCTTTAGATGGATCCTTTGGAACTGCATCTATAGAGCTTGAAATAGAGAATTGAATTCCATCTACAAAGTGTGAAAGAAATGGCTTAATGAAAGTATGAATATTATGTTTTAGAAGTGGTATATGTTGCTTAGTCAATCAATATTCAAATATACAATTCAAACTAAAACAAAATAAAAAATAAAATACATTTAAAAAAACATCTTCAAATCACAAAATTCCAATAAAAAGATAATCCTAAATATTTTATCACATTATATCATAATTAAAAGAGAATTTAATAACTAAACAATTATATTATGTTGAAAATTCAAACTATCAGCAGTGATAAAGTAAAAATCAAATAACTAAATAATGAGTTCAGTTGTTACTCAATATAAGAATTGACACAAAACATAAGACTAAAAAGAATGATCATGGCCAGTGACCATTCTCTCTAATCTTAAGGAGGGGGAAAATTCAACCCCTCCTAAAAAATAATTTGTATTATATAATATATTTGTTTACATATCATCTTACAAATTAGTTGATCAGTTTCAACAATTAGTTCAAAATTACAACATAATTAAAATTTGCTATGCACTTACTAAGAGGGGGGAAAATGTTGATGTAGACAGTAGAGACTAATCTAGTAGACAATTAGCTAAAGATACACATCTTATGAGATTCAATCCAAGATGCTGCCACAATGCCACTGATAATAAATTTTAAAACTAAAAAAAACCATTGATAATGGATTACGCCACTAAATTTATCAACTAAAATATTTCTCTCAATAGAAAACTCCAGTCAAACAAGGCAAAAACAACTTATGCATCTGGTGGTTCCATGAGCTATAGTTGATTGAAGCCAAACGTTTTTTATGCATAGTCAAACCCTACATAAAGACCCTATACAATGTACATACGTCTATAGTTGAATACCACTTTTTTAGTAGTTTCAGTATGAAACATCCTTTGAGTAAATTGTGGGATACGCTTGCAGCTAAATACCACTTTTTTTAATAGTTTCAGTATGAAACATCCTTTGTGGAAATTGTGGGCTGCCCTCATTTCCATGTCAACATCATCAACATACTCAGAATAAGAGTGACCAAAAGAACAAGAATCATCATTAAAAGTCTTCTCTATCACCACATATCTAGATGCAAGAAATATTGACGATAAAAAAAAGAAAATGAGAATGAAAGAAGAACATACCACTCTATGACACTCTAACAACAATTAGAAATCTGTCACCAGCTGGTACATGTGAATTTGAATCCTATAGCAATGAAAACAAACACCTTATGAAGTTTTGATGAAAAAAAAGATGGAACTCTTCCACCATCTATTTCCATTTCTTTCTTGGGGAAGTCAAACATCATAATAATAATTCTAACACCTATTTGATGGGAGTTTGGTTAATTTATATACACACTACATTTAGTTAAAAGTAGAGTTGACATGATAATCTTAAAAAACAAGTCCAATTCACAAACTCCAATCTCTTAGTTGAAGCTCAGGAAAAACTTGTCAGAGAAAATATATAAAGGAATTTTATGTTTTCAAAAGAAAAAAGTTTCATATTTCATAGGAAATTAACTTGACTTCAAAATGAACATTAAAAAAACATTTAATAAATATAGAAACACCATTGTAAAAGAACAAATTCATCAATAGAGATATTTCCTATTTATTGTAGGTCACTAGGCACATTTTAATATTCATGAAGCACTTTTTCCAAATTGGATTTAGACAGTCTATGGAGTGGATTAACTATATGGAAATGCAAATCAACAAACTGTGAATGAAATTTAATTTGAGAGTTGATCCACAAATATATTAGGAAAATGGTATTTGAATTTTGTTGGAAACAATCATATCTAAATTAAAAGAGGGAAAGTAGTTCAATGGTAAAGTAGAATATGTAGGTAATCTTAGGTTCATATAAAGTTGTACTAGAGCTAGGTTAATAGTCCAAGAACAAAAATGTGATTCAAGATGGGGGTGTATGAACAATCTATGATCTCAATTATAAAAGAACAAGCAACTTGGTGATGATGTAGTAAACACACTAATCTTAGGTTTAAAATTTTAACTATTTCATAGAAATCTAACATGTATCACATAGGTTAGGAGTCCAAACACAAAAGTGAGGTTCATAAAGTAGTGATGGAAATAGTCCATACTCTAAGCGCCCAATAGCAAAATAGAATCTGTTAAGTTTGAAATCAAGAAAATTAATTAATAATTAAAAATGAATTATGAGCTTGTTATCTAAATAGTAGCAATCCATGCTTAGAATGTCAAATAGTAAAACTAGAGGCACTAAATTTGAATCCTAAATAGTCCATGAGAATCTAACATTGCACCCTCGAAAAATTGAACTGTAAAATAGCAGGGGCTATTAATAAGCTCAAATCCTAGCTTTTCAATGAGAATAGTAAAACAAGAGGAGTGAAATGCAAATCCTAGCTAATCCCTCAAGAAATTGAGAACTTGTCACCCACTTCACAATCCCTCGAGAAATTGTCCAATGAATAGGGAACTTCTCACCCACTTAACCACAATGCATACTCAGGAGTCATAATAGCCCACATTAAAGCAAGAGGGGCAAGTTTCAAATCTTAGCCACTACAAGAGAGAAGCTAGTAATCCTTCAAGAAATTGTTCAATGAATTGTGAACTTGATGCACCCATTCAACATAACCACCAAGAAAAAAGTCTTACATTTGAGCAACCTCCAAAGTTTATAGGGTACATTCCAAGGGATTAATACAATGAACAAAGCCTTGAATTATACCTTGCAAACTTATCACCCATTTAGCAAGACCATCAAGAAAAGAGTGTTAAAATCTGAGTAACATCAGAAATTTATAGGGCACAATCCAAGGGAATATTATAATGAACAAAGCCTAAAAATATAGGCTATGAAAAGATTATGAAGATTAGAGATCACACACTACAAGGAAAAATATCTAAAAGTGAATATAATCATTGCTACCAACCAAAGTCAAAGAGGGGCCAAGTTCAAAGCCTAGCTAGTCCATGAGAAGCTAATAATTGCTCAGGAAATTGTTCAATGAATTGGAAGCTTGTGATCCATTTAGCATGACAATTATGAAATAGCTAGCCATCCCTCAAGAAACTTTCAATTAAATACATAGACTTAGATATTACAAAAAACTTAAACTATTTTACAGAGAGTTGATTCCACTCATTATTTCTTAAATTCTATGGTCAAAGGTGTGAATACTATCTGGAAGAGTACTGGAACTATTGCTTGAACAGGTAGTAAGATTAAGCCAAACACCTAAATTATTATCAACTAAAATAATAAAATAAAAATATTCATTATATTTTAGACTAACACCACTGACTTATAAGAAAATACCTGATTTGTTGTATGGAATTGTTTAGCATATGTTGAGAATTCCACCATGAGTGCAAAAGCCAATTTACCAAAACAATCATAACACTCCTAAATTGCAAAATTGAAGGCAAAAAAGTTTTTCTAAAAAATAGAGAGTGGCCAAGACTACAACTACACATCCTACGGAGTGGCCTAGAAACAAAATGGATTACTTGCATCTGATATGAACAAAGAGAAAGGATAGTTCCTTTCTCCAGATAATAATCTTAAATCTCTAGTAAATATTAAAAGGTAACTTTGAATATAAAATAGCATAAAAAACTATCTAAGAAGAAAAATAAAATTATATAATTGACAATGTAAATTTATAAATCTCTAAAAAAATTTCCCCTGTTTCCAAGAATAAAAGTAACAATGTTACATACAACAAATGGAAGAAAAATTATACAAATACCTATGATAAAAGTGATGATAAATTATAAATTTTTTGTGCAGGCATTGTCATATATAGGGAAAGTTTAAAATGGTGTTTCACTAGTCATTCAATTGTCTGATTAAAAAATAACAAAACAATGTGCATTAGAGAAAAACTGTAGGTGGGTAGTGATCAGATTGTGTTACTCTAATCATAAAATTATCTCATTAACAAAATAACAAAACAAAGTGCATTAGAGTAAAACTGTAAGTGGGCATTGACCAAATTACTTACAGAATTGACATCTACTAGAGCAGAGTATGCAAGACTTTACCTTGGATTTGAAATCAAAATTTTGCAAGATATGTTTGAGAGCACCTTGGGCAGGATCAAGAATACCATGTTTCAAGCCTATCGTTACTGGGGACTGAAATTGGCAATACCCTCAGTCATTACTTTCTCTCTACCTGTAGTAGGAAACATGGGGTTTTTGATATAAGGACTTGGCTCTAATGATAATAATTTTTTTTTTAATGGTTATAATGTTTTTTTTAATGGAGCAAGAGAGCCATTGGTATGGCTTCATTCCATTGAATTTTGATAAAAACCCACATTTACTTGAGAGCTTTAAAGATAATAGTTCTTTTTTGTCTAACAATTTTATTGCTTTTAATGAGGTTTTTCTTCTAACAAAAATATCACTTTTTAAGAGCCGTAGACAAACTAGAGCCATTATAGGCATGGAGCTGACAATACTATTTTTTCGTAGTACTATTTTTCTCCAATGGAAAAGCTAGCTTTATGGAGCAAGAAAGCCATTGGTATTGCTCCATTACAATGAATCTAGAACACCCAAAAAGGTGATTTAAGTTTCTTCTAACCCTAAAAATTAAGAAATGTGTTGTTGATTGGTAAAATCGAAGGGCAACAATGTCAAAATCTTTTCCTTTAGGGATTGTTGCAATTTGTGAGATCTTGAAATGCCTCATAGTTTTTTTTTTTCTTCAAAATAAGTGTTCTCTTCTTAGTGTTTCTATATATTGGTAGGGTCTCAAGGAAAGTATTATATTTGTTAATACAATTAGGTTCTCTATAACACTAAAGGCCACTAGAAGTATTTCTAGCATCTCAATTTCTATTAATGTTGTTAATTGAAATTCTTGGCACATCATCTTAAGTTTTTAATCTCATTTCCAAGGTTTTCATGGCTTTTAGATACTTGCAAAAGGTGAGGTGTGTCAACCATAATTAACAAAGGGCAAGGGTTTGTGAATTCAAACATTCATCAATTGATTTATTTGAGTGGAAGCATAGATTGGTCACAATGAGTACAACAATGGTAGATGTGGTGCCAATATCTTATCTCTAATAGTACCATTGTAACCCCCAGTCAATAGGAAATTATATTCATAAGCCCTAACTCTAGTTATTATTTCAAAATATTTTCTCTAAATTTAGTTATATATTGTGGTGATTCTATAGTTAGGGTTTTATTATTCATGTTAGAATTTTTACTATATGCTTTAGCAATTGGAAGAAGTGAGAGCTTAATTGAATCTAGCATTCCAATTTCTTTGTGTAGTAATCTACATCTATCTTGAAAAATATTAGAGACATTTCTATCTAGCCTAAGCATTTATTTATTTTTATTAGGTTGAATTTAACTTTTCTTCAATTAAAAATCTTTGGCTTAATTGGTATGATCTAGGGTGTACATTCAACATATCCTTAGTGATCGATGTCATATTTTTCTCTAGTTCACTACTTGATGATATCTCCTAAGATTAAAAATTATCATTTGTTATGAAATACTTTTTGATTCCATATCTAAGCTAATATAATTCAATGCTATGAGTTTTTTTCTTTTTGGATCAATTGATGCATTCGATGTTTCTATTTTTATTTGGTGAATTTGTGTTGAATGAAAAAAAAATCTTGAGTCAATGTACCCTTGGTCTATTGATGATGTTGAAAGGTTCTTAAAGAGTTGACTAGGGACCAAGTCTTGTTAAGTGCAAGTATTATAAGCTAGAGTTGTCATTGCACCAAAAGATCAACCTATCAATGCCTAATACAATCACTAGACTTATAGAACATAGGAGGTGGTTAAGCCATGTCATGAATCCCAAAGGGGGATGTTGGAAATTAGTCCAAAAATCCCTCCCTCAACATTATTCAAGGAAATTAGAACTTGTGACCAAGCTCTAATACTACTTGTTGCTTTGATACCACTTGTTACAAGCTAGAGTTGTCATTGCACCAAAAGATCGACTTGTCAATGCCCAATACAACCACTAGATTTATAGAGCATAGGAGCAGTTAAACCATGTCACAAATCCCAAAGGGGAATTTTGGTGGTTAGTCCAATAGTAACGATCCTACATCAAAAAAGAGATGATGTCAAAATAATACCCTAGGAAAATTTGGCATAATGAATACCTCTTAGTTCTTGGATCTCAATCAAAGAGGTTTAGTTGTTGGCTCATGTTCCTATGTTGGGTAGCAAAAATGATTTCATTGGTGACCTCCATTAAAGAAATCACTTGTACTTGCACATGATGTAGTAAAAACTAAATATTTAAATGTGTTGTTTTACTCAACACATAATCAAACATTCTAGAATTCTAGTACTAGTCCTATCAAAAATATCCAATACATTTCTCACTAAGTGTACAATTCAAATAATAGTAATTAATTATGTTTCATTAAATTAAATACTAGGATTCATTATTAGATCCTCAATGTTGTTACAATTTGATTGTATTCTATTTGATGTGGCACCTTCTATTTATATTTGATAAATTAGGGCCTACAAGTATTTAGTTTATAGAACATTTAATTATTTAGTGATATTTGGGTTTCTTTTTAATGTCATGATATATACAAATATGTAAAATGGTTCTACTAAGGGGTGGTCCCACAATAGTGTGTCCAACTTTTTTACCAAATTTGATACTAAAATGAATATTCTTAAATAAATTGTATTCAAACACCTATTTCTACTAAACTATTAGGAATTTGAAGATTATGGCACTATCTTCTTTGAGAAGCTGTGTATAATATGCCCAAATGCAACCTTAATTTTACTCTAAAAATTCCAACCAAATATTGGGTTTGAGTATCTTTTATGGAACTACTTGATGCTTTCCCCTATTATTGATGACTACTTTATAATAGATGGATTTTCTTTAAGGTATTTGTTGGTATATTCCTATTAGGATACTTACTAATTGTAATGTCTTTTTTATATACAATAAATTGTTGATAGTATTGTGTAAAATGTTGATTGTATATTAGGTTGGACTGAAAAATGTAGGAATGTGATTGTGCCAAAAAAAATGTAAAAATTAGTCGTTAGTATCACTGGTCCATGATCATCAGCTTTTTGTGTTCTTTTTGGCACAAATATTCTTGCATTTTATGATTTTGGTGAGAACAAAATTCTAAACTAATTAGGCAGTTGATCCAAAATCAGTTCTAATTGGTTGAGGTATGTTTAAATACCTTATTTTACTTGTTGATCCTATTTCTATGTAATTTAATGTACTCATCAAATATTTTCCATTGTGTTGTAGTACTGAGAAGGTTATGATATTTTAGATGTTAAATACATCAACAATACAATTTCAAGCAGTTTAGATGAAGGCCCCAGTCCAATATAAAAGTTATCTTCTCTAGGTCTTGCATAGGTGATGATTTTACTTCCACACACACACACACACACAAACACACACACAAAAGGTACCCTTGAGGAAACAAGTCATGGAAAATTGAAACCTTAATCCATCTATGTGGCCAACATGTCAAGCTGAAAAAATACATTTTGTAGCATAGGTATGCATGTCTTTTAGAGATATCTTTATGTTTTTTAAGCTATAGAGCACGGCGGATGTCAAAAATTTGATCCATATAGGCAACTTCTTATGAAAACAACTAGGAAATCCCCTATTATAAAACCACCAAGGAGTTCTGACCACCCAAGGATTTTGACCACCAACAATTATCTAAATATTTTCATTATAGACATCCTTTACCCTTGCATATAATTGTTTATGTTTGTGTGTGTGTGTATGTATACATACATACATACATATATACACACATATATTGATATATATACACATACAACATATATCTATGTATGTATCTATGTATATGTATGTATGTATATATGTATTTATGTATGTATATGTATATGTACACACACACACGTGTGTGTGCATGCATGCATGGATGATGAACACACAAACTTGTTTGATGATTGTGAGGATCTTACCTTGTAACAAATGTATTATTGTTAAAATTATCACTAATACACTTATTTTAGGTTCAAGCTCCCAACATTCATCATATAAATTTGTGTGTTCATCACATACGCATATACCTTCCTTGATCAACTCTTATATGCAAAGGCAAAGGATAATTATGTTGATGATATTCAAAATACTATTGGTGGTCATAATTCCTTGGTGGTTATGAATTCATTCTAGTTTTCTAATATGGGTTTCTTATTTGTTGTGATTCGTAGTCTTTGAATCTTTTAGTTGTTTCGATTTCATGGCTTAGTGATGGCATTTCCTTTCCTATAGAGATCAGAATTCAAACTTTCACTATGGTCTATAACCAAGAAAACCTATAGACCTCTAATAGACATGTGTACCTATGTTGGAAATTGTGCATTTTGCATATGTATTGTGTTTTGTTGTCCCCAACTTGCTTCCTCATAAGTAACATGCTCCCTATTGTAAGAATTTTGATGAGATATACCAACATCTGTGATAGGAAAAATATATATGAAATGACATCCAATTTTACCAATTGTCAGATGTCTGACACCCTTCTAGAGACAATTGATGGAGAGGAATCAATATTTTAAAACACTCTTCCAAGATTTTATAAAACTAGTGGGTAAATAGGCCTAAATTGACCACAGTTATGAAGAAAGTAACAAAAATTAGATTGATTTTACACAAAAAACAATTGTATCAGTTATGGAATCCAAAAAAAACCAAATCCCAAGTTTCAACCTCTAGCTTAGTGTTGGATGTATGTTACAAATGTTTTTATGGTTGTATTCCTTGAAAATAAGAGAAATAACCCACCTAGGGCCTAGTGGCATAAACTAGAATCAAATGATACAAAAAAATAAATTATAGAATCCTTAAATATACTATCTAAAATAATTAAATCAAAAATTCCATTGAGTTTTTCTTGTGGAATGAGGAATAAAATAATTTCTTTTTAGAACCCTTGATTTACAACAATTTCAGACCTCCTATCAAATATTTTATCATTTTTCACATATCATGGCATCTCAATACTTCAAACATAGTTGATTTAAAAGATATTTTTACCCGCCAAAGATTCATATAGGTTTAAGACCTTTATCCTTCCATATATGGATGTGCCAAAGATGGAAACAATAAAAAAATATGGAAAAAAATACTCATAATTTCTACCACTATTTAATGAAACTCACACTTCTCCCACATACTAATGAGTTAGAACCTCCAACTACATATTTTAGAAAGATAATTCAAATATATTTAAAACCATATAGGTTTCATACCATATCTAGGCATACACACATGTTAGAACTATATAGAAACAACTTTTCAATGAAAAAAAAGAATTTTGAAAGCCTTTCTTTTCTCACAACCCAAATCTTATTCCAATCTCTCATTTATTTCTTTTTACAATGTTTTGACATTAATTTATGAATTATTTTATTCTTGGTATGTCTATTAAGGTTCCATGTCTACTCATCTTCTCCTTTATGACTCAAAAGTTGCTATTTTGCAACTTTCGCAATGTTGTCAAGTTGCATTTTTTGAACTTTGACATATTTGAACAAAAATGAATCCTCTACAATATGAAAATACTAAAAAAAATTAAATGACATTTGGAATTAACTATCTACCCTAACTACATTCTCATAGGGAAAACTTAGCAATTTGGTCATGATGGCTTATAAAGATGTCAAACATGCCAATGCCTTATAAAATAGGCATTTATTACAACAAAAATGAAAACACATCACTCACTAAAATATCCTACTATGAATGGAAATTAAATGAATTATCTAATATGCATGTTGGTATTTATACATATGGAAATGCAAATATTAAAAAATTTCGTCATCTGGGTGCCCCTACACCATACACCCTGGATAAGTTTATCTCAAGCCCACTTGAGATGAGCTCTTGTAAAGTGGTACCCTACTTCTTTATGTCTTCCTCTATCATCCACACAAAATCTATATTATAATAATCTTTGATTTTTACCAACTATTTTTTGTACTCCTTTTCTCTTGTCTTCTTCACAACATTGGTGTCAAGTATCTTCTCTAGCTTTGGTGCCTCCTTCAATGCTAGATCTTTGATGTCTTCTACATTAGAAATCTACCTTTTATCAAATCCTTCATTGGTTTCTTTAAATGATGTGAGGCTTTCTATTTTGAAGATGAGAGATATTTCAATTTCTAGTGGAAATTGAATCTCATAAGCATTGGTTCCAAGCTTCTTCATTATTTGACAAGGACCTAGTTTTTTCAACATGAGCTTGGTATGTTTACCTTTTGGTAGCCTCTCATTCTTGAGATTAGCTCACACCAAGTTTCCAACTTCAAATTCCAAATGTCTCCTTTCTTGATCTACATGTTTCTTATACTTTTAAGAGATTTTTTGGAGTTCTTCTTTGACTTCATCATGGATCTCTTTAATGGTGGCAAAAAACACTTCTCCTTATGGACTAACATTCTCTTGTGAACTCATGTCTCTTAACTCTAAGATCCCTATAGGATAAATCCCATACACCACTTGAAATGGTAACTTTCTTTTACTCCTATTAATGGAATCATTATATGCAAATTCAACTTGAGATGGGATAAAATTTCTTCAAGAGATTTCCCCAAGCCTTGTTACCAAAAATGATGTAGAGGAATCAAAATTCAAAAAAACTTCCAAGATTTTATTAAATCAATGGATAAATAGGCCTAATTTGGACACATTAATAAAAAAAGTACCACAAATAAAATTGATTTCACAAAAATAACAATTGTACCAATTAGGGAATCCAAAAACTACATCCACATCCCAAGTTTTAGCCTCTAGCTTACTGTTACAAGTGTTTTTATGGTTGTATTCCTTGAAAATGAAAGAAATAACTTGCTTAGGGCCTACTAGCATAAACTAGAATAAAATGATACATCAAAATAAATTATAGAAAATCCTTTAAAAAACTCTCTAAACTACTTAAATCTAAAGGGTCATTGATTTTTTTTCTAGTGGAATGAGGAGAAAAATAAATTTCTTTTTAGAACCCTTGTAGAAACTAATTTCATATCTCTTGTTAAAGAGTTTACCATTTATCACACATAATGGAATCTCAAGACTTCAAACCTAGTTCATTTAAAATCCATTTTGACTCCCTAAACAATAATGGAGGTTTCATACGTTTATCCTTTTGTACAAGCACATGCCAAGGCTGGAAATAGTAAAAAAAATGTGCAAACAATACTCAAAATTTCAACCACTAATCAATAAATTTCACTATTATCCCACATACAGATGGGTTAGAACCTCCAATTGGATTCTTTGGAAAGATAATTCAAATATACTTCCAACCATATAATATTTATACCTTATCCAATCTGTACACACATGTGAGAACTAGACAATAAAAACTTTTCAATGAAAAAATAGAATTTTAAAAGTCTTTCTTTTCTCAACAACCTAAATCTTATTCCAACATCTCATTGATTTCTTTTTACAATTTTTTGAAATAAATTTATGAATTATTTTATCCATTGGATTCCTATTAAGGTTCCAATTCTATTCATTTTCCCCTTTATGACTCAAAATTTGCTATTTTGTAACTTTTAAAATGTTGTCAAGTTTCCTTTTTTTCAACTTTGACAAAATTTGACATATTTGAACACAAATGAATCCTGTACAATATGAACACACTTAAAAAATTTAAATGACCTTTATAATTAAATATCTACCCTAACTACATGCTCATAGGACAAATTAGCAACTTGGTCATGATGGCTTATAAAGATGTCAAACATGCCAATGTCTTACAAAATAGGCCTTTATTACAGCAATGATGAAAACAAGTGACTCACTAGCATATCTTATTGTGCATGGACATGAGATTATCTATCTAATATGCATGATGGTCTATGCACATATGGAAATGCAAAGATTAAACAATTTTTTCATGTGGGCACCCCTACACCACCAATTGACAGTTGGAAATCTAATAGGGAAAGTAAGATGTTGAGAGGGTGGGGGGTGAATCATGATCTATAAAACTTTAAAACTTCAAACATGAACCATATTTGATAACTTTACCATCAACCATTATATCAATTTACCCTTATACAAAATCAAACATTCACTATGATATAGTATAAGATCTAATATCTAATTGCATAAATAAAACTCACAAACACATAAAGCACTTGAAACAAATATTTGGTAATGTAGAAGCCCTCCAATGTGAAGGTAAAATTGAGGTGGGGATGAAACCTAAAAAGATCTTCACTACTACATCAATAAAGTATGTATGTTAGGGCTAAAATGTTGATCACTTCTAATGATCTACCCTATGAGGGGTCTTCTTTGTTAAGAGTTTACAAGACTATTAATTCTGCATTGATTAAAGGATTTCAACACACAATAAAGTGAGCACTTTGTCAGGATATTTAGATAGGCCTATTAGGACCACTCTATTAATAAATTTAGCCTAAAACACTTGTAAAAATGTATCAATACTTAATCCTTTGGTTTGGACTTGAATGCTAATAACAAATCTCCTATATTTAACATGATATCACCTGTTTGTAACAAATCTACAACAACTTTGCTCTTAACTATTCACTGTAGTTCTCAGTCACTCTTCCTAATTCAATTTTAATTTTGTATTCATCCAAACTTTTAATCACTCACACATGAATTAGGTATAAAATCATCCTTAAATATTTGTTCTGTGAAGCTTCTAGACCATGATTAAAGATCTAGATTCATCCCTTTTGCTACTTATTCCTTGCAATATTTTGATTGGTTAATCTCTCTACATTTGGATTAATGATCCATAATTAAATGTGTAATTACCTATTAACAAAATTTTTGATCATAAAATATATCTCCATCTTAGCAAAAATGCTTTACATAATATTTTGTGTCATTCCAAACAAATATGTCAAATTGTCTTACTTGGCACTAGTGTCTTGCTGATACTCAACCATGTCTCTTCTACATGTTATTACCCAGCCACGTCTCTTCTACATGTTATTACTTAGCTTCAACTCTACTCAACATACACTATAATACTTCATCTCTATTATAGTCAGTTGTATCCACTTGGAAAATATAATATCTCTTGACCAACATGTCTAATACTAGAGTAATTAATGACCTCTAACTTTCTTGACACTAAGTATTGCTCAATACTAACTAAAATATGTACAAGTCTGCATTATATTACTCAGCCTATATAGGATGACTTGGTCATAGTGATGACCGAGCAATCTTGCCTTGTAAATGACTAATTTTTTGAATCTAATAGATGACTTTTCCTTAGGGAACACCAATCTCACCCTTTGGCATTAGTGGAAAAAACACTTAGTATGCTCAAAACTGAAACTTAAGTACTCCCCCTTAGGCTATAATCCATAACTATAAGTTAGCCTACAAATAGACTTTTGTACTTGAAAATATTTTTTCAAAAAATATTTTCCAAAGCCTTTTAGCATACACATCTCTAAGTATTAAACTTAAGTTAACAACATGTCAAGTTTTCAATACATATTACATACATCATCAAACACATCTTCATTCATTCCATACTTATGATTGTGTACATATTCATTCATTCTATACCTATGATCATGTACATCTTCATTCATTCCCCCTTGGTTTTGCTATGATTTTCACTGGGGAGTAGGGGTTAAACCATACTTGTCCAAAAATGGTTTTTGAATGTACAAAATCATCGCTAATGCATTATCCCAACTTGTGCTTAAGGATTCAAGTGTTTGAATTTTGATTTCTAACCTAGCTGCAAGATCCACCAAATTATCTACAGTAGAAAGATTTGGATCTCTCTGCACTAACTCCTTAGGATTCTTTAAATGCATTTTTACAACCTTTAAATAAGGTGTCAACATGACTTGAATAAAAATGAGCTTGGCTCTTTCTTATTCTTTTATCTTCAACCATCAATTCTACTTTCCTTCCTTGCATAAATCCAAATTTAGAAAAATGAGTAGAATTTGAACTTGCATCCATGCTCAATGTATGTGCACTATACTTCAAATTTGCTTCAAGTTTATCTAACTTTTCCTGTATTTCTTTTGTGAAATATGAAACATCACACAAATTCTTGAACAATGCATGTACATTTTTTACTATAACTTCCAAATTATTTATAAGACGAGAAAATTCTACCTACCTCACAATAATCTCTGACGTCACTTTCTAATGACTTTCTTTTCAAATTTCCCTTTTGGCCATCGCAGTAACTTTTTATTGGCATCAAAATCTGATTCATTAAGTTTCTCAACAATCTGAACTAACTATTCTATTATAGGAGGTTAAAGCACAAACCTGTATCACCCTTTTATAAAGGAAAATACTAACAAATGTAGAAATATTACAATTCAGTGACATAAAACTAGTATTATTATTTAGAATTTGAAAATGAAGCAAACTAATGAAATGCGTAGAAATGGACAAAGTTTGGGATTATTATTTTAAATGATTATATGGAATAATAATTGATATATTTTCCTAATTTTTAAGGGTGATTGTTTAGTTGTTGAAAAATGTAGAAAATGAGGGCTCTAGTTCCCACCACAAAAATATATGAAAAAAAAAATCCTTTTCCCTTTGATCTCAAATTATTCTATAGATAACATATGTAGCTTTATCAATCAAAAAGAAAAATTGAATTTTGACCTATATTTTCTCTGTTATAACAATTCAAATTTCAACTCACTTGAAATCAATAGTTTTCATCTCCCACCACATTTATCAAAACAAATATATTCTAACCAAAAGAAAAATTATATATTTTGGAAGAGACCATATGTTTTCTTAAATTTTTTGTGTAAGATTTACTATTTTTTTTCTTTCTCAAAATCAACATCTTATGTAGTGTTAAAATACATTCTTGTAGTATTTTTTAAATTATAATATACTATATCTAAGTAAAACACTATTAACTCTATATGAGAATATTCTTAACTTTGAGCTCTATAAAATGATGTTTATATGTTATTAAAAATATATAAATAAAAAGAGTAAGAGTTATTAAAATGTTAGTTTTCTAAAATAATTTTATTTCTTTAGCAGTTAGACACAAATTACTATAAAACATGCCTTTTATAGACATTTCCAATAGGAAAAATGTGAGAACATATATAACTTAGCTAGAATGAATTTATCTAGATCACATGTTTGAACAAAATTGATTTTTAGATTAAAATACTCAAATTCAATTATTCTGATAAGTCAGCCTAAAAGGTGACATAGCTTTGTACTTTTCCTTATGGGCTTGATCATTCAAGTTCTCAACATCAATAGTCTCAATAAATATATCTTTGATTTCTTATAGAACTTGCTTTTGTTGATGCTCCCTTCTCATTTCTTCCTACTTTTTTTTGTCCAATAGCTCTTCAAGTGTAACCATCTGATCATATGTTAAATTGTATGTGTCCCACTTTGTAATCATAATCACTTCATCAAGTGTAACAGGGTTACCTTGTATGCCTCTAGGTGATTTAGTCTTTATCTTCTTCATTTGTTTCCCTTTTGAATTAGGAGTACTGGAGCTCAACGTAGAATATAAGTGTAGACTTTATTTGGGAACATCAAAACTTGGTCTCTATGGCTCCTCAAATCCTTTAGATTCCAAATCGTGTGCCCTTTCTCTTCATTCATTTTATGTTTTGGAATAACAATCACCTATTTTTTAGGTGCACTATCTTTTTCTTGTGCAAAAATGGGGGTGAGTTTCTTGGTTGAACTTGGTCTTCCAGCCTCCTTTTCTCCCTCAATGTGAGGTCCCAAGGAACTCAATCTTACTTCACTAATGGTAGGTTTCTCTACCTATACATTCTAGCTCTTGTCTATCTTGAATTTTTCTATTGTAACATTGTCATTTCCCTGACTATCATCATTTTTTCATTTTATTTCTTATGCAGTTTGAGCTTTAGTGGCTAGCATATCATGTTTCTTGGAAACGTTGACATCCTTGTTTAATTTTTCTTATGCTTTTAGATGTGTAACAACAAAAATAGTAGATGTATCTAATATAGTATTTGTTACCTATTGTGTAGTATCTTCTCGTCTAGTCTTCAGATATTCTTTGACTTGTAAAATTACTAGATTGGGGTCTATCATTTTGGCATGAAAATGCATTTGAATAAAATTTTCCTCCTTCAATTATTGCTGAGCCAATTCAATCATCTTTTGGATCATCCATAGGTTCATCTTCAATAGTGATTATTTCTTATTTCTCACTTTCTTGAACCTTTCATTGTATTGCTTCTTCTAGATTCTTGATGTCATCATTATAGTCTTTTTGGTTATCCAACTCAACTTTTTCTAGCTCTTGTTCTTCAATATCATCCCTCTTGTCATCCTCATGCATTAAGCCACATATATCTTTCCAAATCATTTTTCTTTGTTGTACATCTTATATTTTATTCTTTAGCACTAAGAATACTCTTGCTTTAGGCACAAATATGTTCCTATACTTGTATATTAGTTTAGTAATTTTCTTCTTAGTCAATTTAGGCATTATTTGAGCTAACATGGTATGTCTAGTCTGTCTCTCGATCATTGGTGCATATTGCCACTTCTCATCAATCCTATTAGATAGCTCATTTGTAACATTGTTCCCAATCTCTAATGGTTTATTCCAAAAGCTTGTCATCATATCATCTAGAACCTCTTTAATCCTTACTTTATAAATTTTTCTTAATGCTTCATATTTTACAAATTTAAAACCTAATAAACCAACACTACCTTTGATATTTTTTGCATATTTCATCAATGTTCTTTGGTGTCTTGTGTACAATAACTCTAAACTAATTAATGTCATCAGATCTTTCCATATCTACATCCTCTTCTACTTTATCTTTATCCATCACTACTTTTCTTCTAGGATTCTTTGTGGGCTTACTTGGCTCAGCCTCTTGTTCAATAGTAATATTCCTCTTTATAAGCTTTTTTCCTTGAGTAGGCTTGATGATCCTAGCCACTCCTTTCTTGGGCTCAATCTTAGCTACAGTGGTAGCCACCCTAGTTCTTTTCTTAGTAACCCTTGATGGTGTAGGGGTAGGCTTTGTTACTAACTTTTTAAAACTTTCCTTAATTGAGGGCTTGACAATTATAACTTGCTCCTTCCTTTTAGCTTGTGGCTGAGTAACCACTATTTATTTTCCCTTTCCTTCAATATTTTCTTCTTCTTCTTCTTCTTTATTATCCTCTTCATCCCCATAACCACTATCACTTCTAGTATAATCTTCAGCTTTTCATTCGGTGATTTGCAAAGGCATCTCCTTCTCTACAACTACACTCAATGTCTTTTCCAAATCCTTGATCATACTTTTTCTTTTCTTGTTAATTTTGGCAGCCTTCAAGCCTATTATAATCTTGAACTTAGCATCCTCATACCTACTAAAAGGTTCCATAGTTTTGTAAAATTCTTTAGCCAATAATACACTAATTGTTACACATACTTCATTTATATTGATTTTATGAGGTAAATGTCTTAACCATGAAACCCTGGGAATCACTTCCTATACATAGGTATAATCTATTTCAACCAAAAAATATACTTCATTGTAATACTTATCTACCAAGGATTTTGGTATCCTTGTCCTCTTTTTCATTTTTTCTTGAATTCCTCAAAATATACATCCATAACATTGTCAAAAATATCATCTAACTGATGAATATACTCATTAATTTAGTAAGTGATAGGTCTCCTTTGGTCCCAAACAACATTTCCAAATGTAGGAAAAGAATTATGAACATTAAAAAATATATAGACAATCAATGATCCAAAATGACATGTTGTGTTCTTATCTTTCCAAATGGTTGACAAATTCTTGGCTCATTGAGCCCATTATAGCTTGGCAAGATCATAAATATGATATTGCTTCACTATCTTCCATGCCTGGTCCATTGTAACACATGGAACATTGTCAAGTCATCATGATTGATAAAAATTGTTCACTATAACCCTTACTTCAAACTCAATCTTGATATCAGTGATGGTAGAGATTGATACACCTCTCTTATTCCATACTTCTAGAGTATTCACTTTAAAGATTTATTTTCTTTGACATCATATTGTTTTCTTCATGTCTATAATAGGGTAACTAATCACATGATGAATGATTTTCTTTGTGATCTTCATTGGTCCACTCTCCAACCATAATTTTATATCATGAATACTGTTCAACATGATTTTAATCTATTTTACTTTAAATTTTCTTGAGAAATTTAGGGCATGATTCAACCCTTTCTCAACAATGTTCTTATGTTGTTCCTTTGACACTCCCTCTTCATACAATTTTTTTTTTATGTAACCCTTAGTTCATAATCTCCTACTTTTCCTACTTTGCACGTGTATCATGATGTAACATCATGAATCATTGTGAATCTAGGAGAGATTGATGACAGGGCACCCAAGGGATCACCCTTCATCACAATACCAAGATATGCCTTGTACTTAGGAGGGGGGAAAACATAATTCTTCACTTTAACTCAATATTACTAACCTCTAAATTCACCTTCTTCTCAATTACATATGAACTCGATGCCATTTCTTTAAATTTAGGGTTTGAACATAATTCCCATGCAACTTGACAACTACACAATTTCTTCACAACTTACAAAAACTACCAATGTCATGCTCTGAATCTCTTTCAATCTCTACTAAAAGATCTCCAAAAGCTCAAACTTACCCTGCTCTCTAAAAACTAGAACACTATGTGGACAAAATGACTTGTAAAACACAATATATACCTTAAAAATCCAATATTAGTGGGTGAGATACAGTTGTCTCAACCATTATGGGATAACTTAGTTATTACATTTTCTAATTCCATCAACTCATTCAAAACCTTAACTCAGACATAACTACCATTTCAGCTCAACTTCTTAACACTTTAGAGCTTCATTACTGACACTTGGTCAACACTAGTAACTCAACTCACCACCAACATACATTCATTAATTGAGACTTCATATTTGTCCTTTTTGCATCCATTAACATGTTGATATGGATTTAATTTATCTAGTCTTAGGAACTAATGTAAGATTTATCAATTTGAAACAAAGTTCCAAACATACCTCTTTGCTTTAGTTTGAGGTGGGGGAATCACCTAATCCATTGGATTTTGTGATCACAACTTCACCATTTAAACTACTACTATCTTCAATTTTCTTCCTCCATGTCCAATTCTTTTGGCTTCTCACTTCTTTAGTATTGACCTTTCCCTTTCCATTATTCTCTTCAACATTAGGTGTTGATGCTTAGTTCATAGAGTCACTGCTAAGGTGATCGACCTTCTAAGAATGAAAAAACACTGGTCCAAAAGTCCTCTAATTTCTTGATCTTCCTTTGAGATGTATCCTAGCACAATTTTCTTTATTGTATCCATACTTTTCACAAAATGAAAATTCACCCAAGTATTATAATTCCAATATATTTGGTTACCTTTCCTAGGTGAATTTCCTTGATTCTTAGGTGTCCACTTCTATTTTGCATCATATTTACAACCTTGTGACCTATGACCACACTTTTGACATGTATAATAGTAACCTTCAAATCTAGAAGTAGCAAGTGCCTTATTGACCTTTGATCTAAACTCATGTTCTTTATGTTCTTATTTGTTGCAATTTAAATAAAAGCCATTGAATTTGAGCCTAAGATTTGACTTACCAATTTTTCTCTTGAAAACATTAGTTGTATAGCCTGGTTTTCCATAGTGATAGCATGTAGGCTTCTTGTTCTTTGGTTTTGTAGTTAAATTCCTCTATTCTCCTTGCTTTGATGACTCTCCTTGCTCAACACCTAATAGGAACTTGACATAGCCTAACCTAGAATTTCCATGAGGTCTCCTTGATGCATACATATATTCATTAAGAAATCTCATATCCTCTTTAGGTTTGTTCATCCTTTCACTGATTTATTTCTCAACTCTTAACTCATTCTTTAGTTTAACATGCTCTGATTCCATATTTGCAATCTGTAATTTGTTCCTACAATCTAATGATTTATAGTTAGTAACTGATTGACCCTATCAAATTGATTGCGAGTTGTCCTATGTACCTTTCTTTATCCTTTCATCAAGTCTTGTAGCCATGTGTCTTTTATCTCCATCGACCATTGTTTTGTCTTCTTCATATTTCTCTCTATCTTCTTCAACCTTTCTCTTTGTTCATTAACTTTACATAGTCCTACTACTTTTATCTCATGTTGTCTTTTTAGTTTTCTTACTTCTTCATTTAGAATCTTGTTCTTCTCCAATAGATCTACTATTTTTGCATTAAATTCACTAGTTCTGCCTTCATGAAATAACTCTTCAATAGTTTCTTTGTTGTATTGTTTGTCATTTTGTTAAATTGTCATCTCTTTCCTTCTCTTCAAATATTTCTTTAGAGTCTCCTTTGCAATCTTAACTTTTTCAAGTGCAATTTGAACATCAAGATTCTATTTTTTTAAATGATCTTTCCCATTTTGTAGGCTTCCATTCTCAAAGTCTTTGACTCTCAAGTGGTTAGACTTCTGCTAAGAGAACATAACTTTGATACCAATGGTTGGAAATCTAATAGGGAAAGTAAGATGTTCAGAGGGTAGGGGGGAGGGGGAAGGGGTGAATGAGGATATATAAAACTTTAACACTTCGAACATGAACCATATTTGATAACTTCACCATTAACCCTTATCTCAATTTATCCTTATACCAAATCAAACATTCACTACAATATAATATCATATCTAATATCTAATTGCATAAATAAAAATCACAAACACATGAAACACTCGAAACAAATATTTGGTAACATAGAAAGCCTCCAAAGTGAAGGTAAAACTATGGTGGGAATGACACCAACAAAGATCTTAAATACTGCAAGAATAAAGTGTGCCTGTTAGGGCTACAATGTTTGATCACTTATGATGATCTACCCTATGAGGGGTCCTCTTGATTAAGATCTTACAAGACTATTAAGTCTACCTTGATTAAATAATTTCAACTATACAATTAAGTGAGCACTCTATTAGGATATTTACATAGGCCTTTTAGGACCACTTTGTTAAGAGATTTACCCTAAAACACTTGTTAAAATGTATTAGTACATGATCCTTCAGTTTTCACTTGAATGCTGATAAAATATCTCCTCTATTCAATATTATATTATATCTTTGTGATAGATCTATAATAACTTTGCTCTTAACTATTCACTGAATTGCTTAGTTGCTTTTCCTGATTCACCTTCAACTTTGAATGCATCCAGATTCTTAATCACTCACAAAAAAATTAGGTCTAAAACCCTCCTTAAATAGTTGTTTGGTGAAGCTTCTATATCATGATTAACTATCTATATTCATACCTTTTGTTTCTTATTCCTTATAATTTTTTGATTGGCTAATCTCTCTGCATAAGGATTAATGATCTATAATTAAAGGTGTAATTACCTCTTTGACAAACTTCTTGATCATAAAAATACATCTCTAGCTCACTAAAAAATGTTTACATAAGATTTTGTGTCATCCCAAACAAATATGTCAAACTATCTTACTTGACACTAGTGTCTTGCTGATACTTGGCCATGTCTCTTCTACATGTTACTTGGATTTAACTCTACTCAGCATACACTATAATACACAATCTCTATTATACTCAACTTATGTATACAATCAAAAAAAATATTGTCTCTTGACCAACTTGGCTAATAATCTAGTACTTAGCAACCTCTGACTTGCACAATTGTTTGCAACTTGGTACTAACTTAAATATGTACAAGTCTTCATTACATTACTTGACCTATATAGGTTGAGTTAGCCACAGTGATGACCGACCAATCTTTCCTTGTGAATGACTTAGTGTTTGACACTAATAGACAACTTTTCCTTAGGGAAAAACATTGAAGATGATGTTGTACATAGGATGACATTTTCCTTAGTGTTTTGAATGCATATCCATCAAAGTTTTGACATTTTTCCATTAGAGTTGAAGCCAATGAAAACACAACCAACTAATGGATTTTAAACACTAACAGTTGTTTGCATATCTTCATTGTATATATCCTTCACCCTTGCATATAAGTTTTTATTAGAGAGGTTATATATATATACACAAGTGACAAGCACACACATTTTCATGATTATTATTAGGAGCATACCCTATAATAAATGTACTATTGTAAAATCGCCATGAATACATTTATCACAGGTTCAAGCTCCCAATAGTCATTGGGTAAATTTATGTGTTTGTGACTAGTGCATATACCTTCCCTAATCAACTCTTATATGCAAAGGTGAAGGTTGTATATGTTGAGGATATTCATAAAACTATACCTAGTCACAATTCATTGGTGGTTTTCTAATAGGGGATTTCTTAGCTATTTGGACTGGTAGTCTTCTAATATTTTAGTCATTTTTATTTCTTTTCTTGTTGATGGCATTCTCTTTCCTATAGAGGTCATAATTCAGACATCCACCATGGTCTATGACCAAGAAAAACTATAAATCTCTAACTGACTTGCACACCTATATTGTACCATGAGCACCATTTTCAAAATTTTGATGGTATATAACAATGCCTCTAATAGGAAATGTATATATGCAATCAACTAATTGTTAGATGTCCAATGATTTATAGAAGCCAATTATCGATGATGTTGTACATATGATGAAATTGATCTAGCTTTTTGAATTCATATCTTTCAAAATTTGAATGTTGTTCCATCAGAGTTGAAGCCCATGAAAACATAGATAGCTAAGATTAATGATATTGTGATTATATTATGGTAGATCCATTGCAAATTATGGAGATACCCTAAATTCATACATCAAATTCAAGATCTTCAACACTTTACAAAACAAATTCCTTATTGAAAAGGAATTTAAGAAAGGTGTAAGGCCCCTTCCCTAGTACCTTATTGAAAAAAAAATCTTAATAATAGGAATAAGGTTAGATCTAGGAGGAATAAAGGAGATAAGGTGTTGTGTTTTGTCTCTTGTGAATGCTAGACTATTACTACGCACCTTATGTTAGAACGATGGTAAGAAGTCTTGGAATCTAAGTATGCCTTGATTTATAATGAACCTAAAATCTTATTAGGACTGATGTACATTTTAGTCCTTGTTGTGCTAAGTATCATGTTCAAATTTCATTAGGTTGATAGGTTACGACCTTATGGAATAAAGACTTGAGGTGCCATAAATTAGAAGACTAGGTTGATGGATTCCTAATATTTAATGGCCTATTAGGATAATTAAATTGAATGGCTAGTATGGAAAGAGGAATTAACACCTTCCCTTGTGGGTATTAATAATAATTATAGATAGAAATTGTGATCAATTTAGATAAGGCCTACTCGATAGAGCTCAACATGATGTAAATATAATAAGTCAGTTTGTCATTGTGAATGATGATTAAGATGAAGATATGATATTACAACTAATAGACATAATGGGTTATCTAAAGACTAGTTTTGAACCTATGTAAACATGACTATGAAAACATCCCAATTCCCTAACATTAATGATTTTTGAGACATAAACCTTATCCTATAATATCTCATAACGATAACAAGATAGTGTTAGTAATCAAACTATATTTAATTAAATCAAGTATACTAAGTTGTGATGATTACATTTTGGTGGTTTCAACCTAAGGTATGTAATCAAAACTAATTTTCATGTTGGTTGATTAAGCAATATAGATCCAACATTTCATCATTTGGATACAAAATGAATTAGGATGTGGTTTGGAATGTTAGTTGGATCATTTGATTATAAAATTAATGTTGATATGAAAATCATGACATTTTAATATTTCAAAAACTTTATATGAAAATGATTGAGAAATAAAAGTTGATAATGACAATTGAGTATGCTAAAATTGACTATGATGATTTATGATTAAATGTGATGTGCAAAGTTTGATATCCTAACATTTTGAAATGTCTTATTTGAAATGATTAAGTAAAGGAATTCCATTGAATTATGTTAATATGGATTACTTAACATTTAAATTCAAATGCATTTATGATACGTATTTTATATAATCTCTGTGGATTACTGATGCTCGAGTTTAGTGTTCAGGAAGCAGAACCATGGAAATCTTTGGGGGAAACAAGTTCCAAACCTATGTGAACACAGTTTAGATAAGGAAAATCTTTGGAAAATTCAAAAGCCTTGCTGTGATGTATTTTATTTTGTAAATGTAAGCTTGTGTGTGTGTGAAATTTTAATCTTTAAGATGTAATAGGGATAGGTCTCACTAATGTGGAATGTGCCTTTTGTGTGTCACTTGACACTTGTAGATTCTGTATGATTAATGAAATATCATCTAGGGTTTTGGTTATGGAAGCATTTAACCTTAGAAATAATTACCTTCCTAATGAGTAAGTAAAACCACTTGACAAGGGCTAGGATGGGTCACAGTCAAAGGAAATTCGAATTTGGACTTGTCTAGGGTTTTGAGGGGTAATTAGGTGGTCCCAAAGTGTCTTTTATGTGAAAATAAGTTACCCATATGATAGTATATCATGTTAGGGGCCTAATTTTGACCATGTGAGTGTTTAGATAGCCTAGGGGCCCCCTTTACCCATGGATTCTTCCATCAATTCGAATTTGGAGTTGTCATATGTATTTTCTCCCATATTCCCATTAAGTCAAATATAGAAAATCTAGAGGAGACAAATTTGTAAGAGGAAGGTGTCTTTGCTAAAATAACTAGTGGGTGTAGAACAAGATTTAGTGTGCAAGGAACATTAACATTAAAGTAAACATTCACAACCTAAAACTAAATTCACATATATGCTTAGACAAAGAAAGAAAACAAGAAATGCAAACCTCAAAAGAGAAAATACTCCATGCTTCCTTGATTTTGTAGATGTGTCCTTTGATGTGGATGTATGCTCAATTGCTTGCCCAATTGCTTCAATGGTGGAGATGGGTAATGGCAAATTGGTAGCCTTGTGAGCTCTCAATTTGGCATTATAAGGTTAAGATTGATGACTTTGGTTCTCAAAATAGCATGGTAACTTTTGCTCAAAGATTGTGATTGAATGGCTTGGGAGGGGATTCAATTTATAGGCTAAGGGCTTGAGGGATGGAGGGCTAAGATGCAAGGAGAGATGAAGGCTTAAGGAGGGCTAGGATGCACTCAAAGGAGAGCACATGGATTGTGCTTGTTTAGCACCAATGGGAAGGTGGCACTTGTCACAAGGAGGATGAGTGTGAGAGGGTAGGGTAAAGAGTTGGTTAAAGGCATGATGAGTGGGGTTGAGTATGTAAGAGAGTTGTAAGAGGGATGAGTGTGGAAGAGGGAAGAGTGTGGAAGATGGATGTAAGAGTCATGAGTGGGCTTGTAAGAGTCTTTTATGGTTTGTAAGAGCACTCATGACTTGGTGGTTGGGATTTTTGAGGGGAGACTTTGGTTTGGTTTAGGAAAGTCTTAAACTTGTTTAGGGAATGTGACAACATTAGGGGGTGGATTAGGCTTGGGTTTAGGATTAGATTAGGGATGTTAGAGATGTGCAAGTGGATGGCATTAATGAGGGTGGGTGAGTTAGTGGCTAAGCTTGGTTAGTATGGGTGGATGGGGTGGATTAGGCTAAATGGAGGATTAGGGATAGGTTAGGGGTTTTTAGATTTGAGGATTTTATTTATCAAATAGATTTATTCAATAAATGGGGATTTTGGAATTAGATAGAAGAATAGGATTTAATTGATAAATAATAGGTTATTTGATTTATCAATTAGGACTATAGATGATTAATTAAATTAATCAGCTAGGGGATGGCAAAGGATTAATTAAATAGGAATTTAATTAATGATGCCTTTAGAGATGGCCAAATTAGATTACCAAAGCAGTGTAATCAAATTTAGGTGTCTACATTTTGCCCCTCTTTGACATAGTGTTGAGACAACACTATTTCAAAAAAGTTTGAGTGAAGACGACATGAGGAAGATGTTTTAGCAACAATGTTGCCCCAGTCTCGGATAAGAAGAGGAGAGACTAGACTTAGATGATGCCTGCTCAAGAAGGCGGCGAGGAGAGAAAATGAGGCTCGATGGCTTCTTGAAAAATACAAGAATTTGAGATGAGTTGAGACACAGGTTGGCAAAGAGAAGGGGCTGAATTAGCTCAAACTCTCACTACGAGAGAATGATAAAGGGAAATGAGAGGCACAATAGTAAAGCAAGCTTAAGACTTTCCAAGATTTGGGGGAGGATGGAGGAGCGGAGCGCTATAAAAGGAATCTATGGTAGGGAGATGGATGATGGGATGATAAAGCTGATGCAACAAGATTTCAAAGAGTCAGATTGGCGGAAGATGGGTTTTGGAGATCCCTAGGAATAGGATTGTGGATCTCGAAAGATGAGGTTTGGTGGATTGATTTGATTGGTGGATCCCTAAGACTAGGATTGTGGATCCCTAAAGCTAAGCATGAGGAGTGACTCAAAGAGATACTGATGCATAAGCTGGGGGAGGAGTGTCAGATGTGGATGGGGGATAATGGAGATGAAGGAAGTCCATTGAAGCTTTTTTGAGCAGGGGGAATACTTCAAAGAGAAGTACCACCATGTAGTTGAGCACTAGATTTTCTATAGGACTGTTGGTTAATTGCCAAGGTTACCAAGAACATCAAGGCCTTTTCACCAACCATCCAGAGGACTAACAAACTAACTCAAAACAAACACGCAAGGATTGCCCCAGTATCACACATGAATCCCAGAGGAAGCAATGTGGAAATGACACTAGGTAACTCACAAGTAGAAAAAGAAAACAAGCAAAAGACATGATCAAGACCTTACGCTCTAATTGCCCCATTCGCAGCATACCATGATATAGAAGATCATGGCAACCTTGAGGAGGGAACAAGGAGATTTCTTGGAAAAGATATTTTCAAGACCCAAAAGGGAAGATCCCCAAATCAAAAGAAAGTAAAAATCCAAAAGAGAACCATTTTCCAATGAGATGGGTAGGACGAGGTACTAACGGACCAAGATCAAACATGAGGAAAGCTATATCCTGTAAGGACCTATCGGAGAGCACCTAAGCTGGTGATATTGGATGAGTGATGCGTCTAACAAGCTGAACTAAGAAGGATAACACTTTGGTGACATGAGATCTAGCTAAAGGATGCATTGGAATAGCTAACCAAGGGTTGTGCGATGTGTGCAAGATGCTGATCAAGGACGAACTAACATGAACACTGGATAGATACAATGGTACTAAGCTAAAGAGGATGTACAAGCTGACTGACCAAGATATTTACAAGCTGAAGCTGACCAAGATAGTTACAAGCAAGCAAAAGCTCAGGATGATAGGATAGTGGGATGGTTCGATGCTATGCAAGATGCAAAAGCTAAGGATGGGGTGATAGAAGAAGATATGGATTTGGGGAGGATGCATCCCAATGATGATGAGAGATTTTGTGACCGAGGATAGCTAGAGGAGTAGGATGAGATGGCTAGATAGGATGGTAGATAGCTAGGATTATGATGGATATAAAGAGATGACATTGGGTTTGCATGAGGATAGCCTAGAGCTAGATACCAATGACAAGGGAGGATGGAAAAGACAAGATCTCCAAGGAATACAATGGCCCCAGTCAGAAGATGACATGCAGAAGGAGGTCTTATGATGGATGTGATAGGATTGAAGCTAGGATGGGAAAGCTGAAGGTGCTAGGGAGATGGATGATAGCTATGATGGTTGGCTGAAGCTGCAGGAGATAAGTGGATGGTGTGAGATGGAAGCTGGAGGGTGGAGGATAGGTGGATAGATTGGAAGATGGAGTTGGATGTCAAGAGATGACCAAAAGCATGAGGGTGATAGGCTAAGCTGGGGATGGTTGGATTACGCATGACACTTGTTTGCCAAGTTTTCATCATGGTACTTGTCCAAGGCGCTTGAATTGCCAAGTTTTTACCAGTGGACATTTTATTTATTTATTTATTTATTTTTTGACTTTTTGACTTTGGACTTAGCTGGAATGATTTTGGCTTTCTTAAGCTATTTTTGGCTTTTTCCTTGGGATTTTTCACTAGCTATTGGAATGTTCAATTTTGTTGCTAGCTATTGGTACACTAGATGTGTGATTTATGTAATAGATTGGATTAGATGGGTCTGATGGTAGGAGATGGAGGGATGAAAAGGATGGAAAGGAGCATGAGATGGGGATTCTTGTAGGATCAACATTGGCACATGTTGGGACAGGTGTGAAAAGAGCATATGGGGGATATATGGTAGATGTGGGCTTGATGGTGGATTTGTGGAAGCACGCTTGGGGATATAGCCACCCAAGATGGAGTTAGGAGATGGGGGACATGAGTCACTAGATGGAGGATTAGCAATGGTGGATCCCATTATGCATTGGGTTTTCAACTTTTTTCTTTGGGATCCACATGGTTTTGGATTTTCGTTTCATAGGCTTTTGCATTATTTTGCATTCTTTGATTGGATTTTTCCTTTTTGAAGTATGTCTTTTAAAATAGACATATGATTTCCTAGGATGTGGATTTTTATGCATTTTGAAGTTGGCATTCACATTGCTGTGGTAAGCTTTGGGAAGATGGTTAGGAGAAGCTTTCTGAGATGGAGAGGATATGGAAGAGTGTGTAGGGGGATGATGATGGATGATGTGCCTTGATATGTGCCTTTGTTGATCTTGTGTAGGAATGGATGGAATAGGATTTGAATGATGGCTGATAGGAGGATGGAGGATGGTAGATTTTGGGACATAGGGACCCAAAATGGATTTAGCAGATGAAGGGGGAATATGGTAGGTAGTTTTGGGTTGCAAGGATGGTGGAGGGGGGATGACATAAGATTTCTTGAGTTAGTGATGGGAGGCTGGCATGGTGGGCTTGGAGACAGGCTTGGGTTGGGGGTGTGGTGTACCAACACCTTTAGATGGTGAGCCTTTGGATACATATCCAAGACCATGAAATCCTAGATTCTGTTGTGCAATAATAGGCTTTCTGATTCCTTGTTCTTGTGGTCCTAAACCTTGACCTTGATAATGCCATTGATTGAGCATTTGAACTAGTTGAGGATAATTTTTACTTGTAGAAAATGGTGGAAGTGCTTTATTAGATGTACTACAATGGGGAGATACTGTTCTTAATTCTTCTGCTGAGAGGAGGCCACCATGGATGAATGTAAGTGAACCAAGAGGGTAGATTTTAGATGGTGGAATAGCTTGGATAGGTGGTAAGATAGAAGCATGGAGTGGAGGAGATGGTAGGATAGGATCTTGATTTGGTTGATGGGATGAAAAGATATCCTTCAGTAGAGGAGGTATGGCTTGAGTTTTTGGAGATGGAGGGGATGTGGACTGCACTATGGATGGAAGACATGATACGATGATATCTTTGTTTATGCTTTGGGGGATGTCAACATGCTTTTGTGTAGGATCTTGATAGGATAGGATTAGATTGGAGTGGATGGTGCGATAAGAGGTGAAGGGATGGATTCTTCAAAGGTAGCAGATGGATAGATGGGAGATTTGGTAGTGGAGATGGGTGAGTAGAAGATGGATGCATAAGGGTCATTACGAGAGATTTGGGAAATGCTTGGAGGGGATATGGATAGGATTTGGAGAAATTTGACAAGTGTTGGGATTTTGATGCTTGTGGGAAGTGGAAGGATTTTAAGCAATTTGATGGATGATATGGGGATGATAGCAATGGGAGATGGAGGTGATATTATAGATGGGGAAGCTTCATCACTGACTACTTCACATGGTTGGATTAGATGACATGGCTCATCGACTACTGGAGGTAGCTTTTCTTGTATTTCCTCTAGGAGATTCCTTGGAGACTCGTGTGTCAGAATTGGAGGTGGATTGATAGGAATAGCTAGTGTGATGGGGGTGGAAGATTGGAAGCTTGGTTGATTGGGTGATGGAGGAGAAGCTAGGATATCAGATGGAATGACTAGATAGTTTGAAATAACTCTTGGATTTTAGGGGATGGTTGGTGGAATGTTTCTAAGGCTCTTAAGATACCCTTCATAGTCAATAAGATTTTCATCATCATTGGAATAGGAGGTGGTAGGAGAAAGGACAATACGATCGAACACATCATGACAGGATTGGTACTTCATGCTTTGATGATGAGTTTGATGGGGATGGGGTCTTGCATATGGATGAACTTGGAAGCTCATGGTTGGATTTGGATTAAGCTCAAATTTTGGATTGGCTGATGAAAGATTTCTTAGGGAGAGTCAAAGCTGTATGATAGACCTAAGGAGGATTGGCTAGAGATTTTTGGCTTTCCTGTGGATGGAAGACTTTCAAGGGTATGCTGTCAAAAAGTGAGAGTTTTTCTTTCCTATGTGCAAGATTGGTGGAGATTGTGTCAACTTAAGGATAGACTAATGATCCTATGGGCATGACATGAGATTGACCACTTGTGGATCCCCAACTTTTAGCTCAAGGTGATGAGGGATACGAGTGACAAAGCTAGGTTACCCTAGACAATGCTCTGTCCGAGGGATAACCTTGGTGAGATTGGTTGATTGATAGGATTGATTGGATAGAAAATTCTAGTAGAGTGACAACAACTCTTTAAAGGCTTGGGTGTGATTTTGGATTGGGTTTCTAGTTGGCTGGGGCAGATGATTTGGATGGACTTTGGATTTGGGATTGTTCTAAGGCAGAGAACTAAGGGAGCTTGGATGATCTTCTGATGAGGTAGTGACTATGCTAAGTATGCCTTGAGCTAGGAGATTTTTTCTTTTCTAGGATTTTGACCAAAGTTGGCAAACATTCATTCAAAAGCTATGAATAAACAAGCAGACAAAATTTTGGAGCAAGCACGTCAAACACACCAACATTCTCGGAAGCTTTCTACAAGGATGAAATTTTGTTTAGCTAGGGAGTCCTCGATATATGCAAGGTACATGAGGCCCAAATCCGTAGATGAAACCAAAAAGATGTCACACAGCTGAGAGGAGTGGTAACCCACTTCTCCTCTTTCACTTCTCAAGGGTATAAAGTTAACTTGAGGCTTAGCCCGAGTGACAAAATCTTGATCCCAAGAGAGGTGTCTTTCAATTCACCTCCCGATTCTTATACTCCACTGGAACGCTGGAGTTGAGGTTGTCCCAAGGGGTGATGAAATCCCCAAGTAGGCCTCCTAAAAAAGAAAACAAGGTTTTGGATCCTAATCTTATGCACCCAAGATGTCCTCGAAAGATGACAAGGGGAGAGAAGACTTGGATGACCTTGGGCTAAAAAGCAGAGTTCTTTTCCAATTGATGATTTAGATTTTGTAAGCTATGATTGAAGACACTCGTGATTATGGCATACAATGTTCATTCCAACTTGATAGCGACATCAACATAATGGAAATTGAGAATTTGTCAACGTAAGAAATGCGAGTGTCATTGAAAATGCGTCAAAACCATGCGATGTTCATTGATTGTTAGGCATTCAAGATTGTGTTAGAGTGTTTTAAGCCCAATTTGGAAGTGTGAGATATTGCAATGATTAGTTGATTTTTGGCATTCAAGATTGTGTTCATTTGTTTTAAGCATGCATTCCAATAAAAGGTTGATTTTTATCCATGGCATTCAAGAGTGTGTTTTTGAACAACATTCATTCAAAGAAAAATGCTTAAACATTCAAGTTCATTCCAAGGAAAACCTAAGAAACATGATTAAGTTTGTTGCTCCAACTTGCAATAATACAAAAAAGCAATTTGATTAGTTACCCAAAATCTTCTAAAATGAAAGCTTAACTATGGGAAAAAAAAATTTAAATTTTTTTGTTCGTTTTGATATGCGTAAAAATGCTTAGAATGATCTATTTCCTATGGAACCACTAAAAGTCAAATTTTGATTTATACTCTTTTTAAAATAAAAAAACTACAGGTTCATTTGTTAGAGTTTTGAAAGCATGCAAAGACAATGATTTGAACAAGATAGCCAAAAACTAGGCGACAAATCCTGGAAAACAATACAATAGGTAGAAATGCCAATCTGCACAAACACTGATCTGCGTAGATGACAATCTGATGAAGAAGGTAGCTAGCGATATCAGAGATGATAGTTGGCAGATTGTGGCGGCAGAGACAACAGTTTGACTACTAGCGACGGCGGAGATGACAGTTTGAGTTTTGGATTGTGCTTGTTTAGCACCAATGGGAAGGTGACACTTGTCACAAGGAGGATGAGTGTGAGAGGTTAGGGTAAAGGGTTGGTTAAAGGCATGATGAGTGGGGTTGAGTATGTAAGAGAGTTGTAAGAGGGATGAGTGTGGAAGAGGGAAGAGTGTGGAAGATGGATGTAAGAGTCATGAGTGGGCTTGTAAGAGTCTTTTATGGTTTGTAAGAGCACTCATGACTTGGTGGTTGAGATTTTTGAGGGGAGACTTTGGTTTGGTTTAGGAAAGTCTTAAACTTGTTTAGGGAATGTGACAACATTAGGGGGTGGATTAGGCTTGGGTTTAGGATTAGATTAGGGATGTTAGAGATGTGCAAGTGGATGGCATTAATGAGGGTGGGTGAGTTAGTAGCTAAGCTTGGTTAGTATGGGTGGATGGGGTGGATTAGGCTAAATGGAGGATTAGGCATAGGTTAGGGGTTTTTAGATTTGAGGATTTTATTTATCAAATAGATTTATTTAATAAATGGGGATTTTGGAATTAGATAGAAGAATAGGATTTAATTGATAAATAATAGGTTATTTGCTTTATCAATTAGGACTAATATAGATGATTAATTAAATTAATCAGCTAGGGGATGGAAAATGATTAATTAAATAGGAATTTAATTAATGATGCCTTTAGAGATGGATAAATTAGATTACCAAAGTGGTGTAATCAAATTTAGGTGTCTACAGTGGGAAGGCCTTATTAGAGAGTCTTGGTCAAAATAGTGGGTTTTTCACGCACTCTCTAAGTTTGGAGACAATTAGGGTTTTGGAGGGAGGCTAAGGGAGCTCTTCATCAACTATCTTTCCAATAGCTTGGACCAAGATTGGTGCTCAAACCATGACCATTTTTTTTTAGCTTTGCATAATGAATCTACAAGTATGGAGTATTGTTATGGATCATGTATTGTATTATAATCCTTGTTTTTTGTTGAAATTGTGCTTTGTGTATCATACATTTTCTTGATTCTTTCTCCTTGATTTCCTTGTTTTGTTTGAATGTGAAAAATGTTCATGGGTGTGAAGGCTTCACTCACCCTTGGGAGGGAAGACAAGCCTTGGGTGAAGGGGTTAGTTGGGCTCAACATTCTAGTTGAGAAAATCTACCTCATAGTGAGGAGTTGTTCTTTCTTTTATGGAGTATGGGCTCCATTGAAGCCATATGCCTTTTGTTGCCTTTGGAGGTATAAGTGTATGTGTAAGAAGGAGGAGATTTTATGATATCCTTGAGAGGCAAAAATTTTTAAAAAAAATGCAATTACAATTTGATTTTTGTGTTATGGATATGGCACTCTCCTCCTTGTAGAGTCCACCTTCACCCAACGTGTTGATGATTCCAATGGTGAAATAGTGTGCAAACTTGGGAAGGGATTGTTCTATGTTGTGTTGTATGTTTCATGCATTGCAAAATATTGTATGTGTATATCTCTTTTGGACTTTGTTTCCCCTTCTTAGTGGGTGGCTTCATAGAAGCCTAGGATGGGAGGTGAGCCTCCTTGGTTCCTAGTTTTTGTGTTGTTTGTAGGTTCTATGAAGATGGATTCCTTTGAAGAGATTAGAGTTTCACCCTTTGGCAATGTTGAAAAAACTAGGTGTTTGTGAAGAGATAAATTTTTACCATGTCATATTATGGTTGTGTTGTGTTATCAAACTCCCATTGGGGTTCCTTGAAATGTGAAAGGGATTTTCCTTCCTTTGCATATGGTTATAAATTTCCAAATTGAAGTTGCCTTGCAAGAGAAATATTATGGCACTATCATAGTTGTGGAGTAAGGAAAAGTAACATTCCATGCAAGGGAAAAATTTATCAAATTTTGTGATGAACCATATTGAAGTATGTAAACTAGCTTGTTATTCTTGGTTAATTTTATGTATTCAATCAATAAGCCTAAGGAACTTCTCATGTGAGGAAAATATCATAATGAACATTTTTTGTAAATCTGAGTGTATCATTATATGGTTCTTTGTTATGGAATTTCTATAATCAAAATATGAGTTCTTGTCTTTCAAATAGATCATATGAAATGATTTAATATGTTTCCAATAGCAAGCAATTCCATGTGTAATCCAAGTCATAAGTAAAAAAGAAAAACTTTTTGCATTAATATGTTAAAGATTAAGTTAGATTAAAACAATAAATCTCTTGACTAGCCAAACATATCACTAACTCTATGCCCTAAATTGTATAATAGAAATAGGAGAAATTTGACTTTGGCATCATACATAGTCTAAAATCTAGAAGAAAGGGTATGTTGTAGGTATACATTTTAGTTCTTTGGAATTTGTATGGGAGAGGCTATTAAATCCCATCCCAAATACAATCCAATAAAATAAGAAGGGAATATTCTTTGGTATTCCTAGTTGGAGTCAATAAACCAAGGGATTATAACATAAATTGAATAATATTATGACTCCTAAAGTTTTTCCATGAAGGGTCATGTGATCCTTAGAGAGCATATACATGACCTATTCATAACACAGTACAAATAAACTAAGAAAATTAAACTTAAAATACTAAATAAGAAAATAAACAAATAAGTAAATAAAACACTTATCTAGGTGTCCATCAACAAAAAGGGGGCAAAGTTAAAATTTTCCAAGCTTATGAATGGCGAAATGGTCCCAACAAAGCAACATTCCTCCTTTGAAAACTTTTTTTGGGTGTTTAAATGTATTTGGGATGAGTTCTAACATAAGTTCTAACCACATACCTACGTGCCACATACTCCTTGCAAAATTTGGTGCATGTGAAAGGTCATAGGAATTCTCATTTGTCCTAACATAAGCTTTGGTGTAATGCCTCGCTTGGAGATCCTTGGAAACAAGGATGAAATACAAGCAAGATATAAAAAATTTAGTGTAAGTGAACATGCCAACAACATACATGGATCACAAAGATCGCAACGAAAGAATGGTAATCATCCAAACACCAACGGATCTCCAAATGCCACAACAAAATAAAATAAAATAAGAAATCATAAGAGATCAACCAAGCTGACAGAAAAATGTTGACTCCTAAAAATTGGCTAAGTTTGAAATCTTGAAGCCCTAAAATTTGGCTAAGTCTGAATTTTTGAAGCCCTGAAAATTCCTACAATCTTTATCTTAGCTCGTAGAGGTCTGAAACCTATCTCAAATGAATCGTCGCATATATTAAAATATATCTTAAGTATAAGTTGACATAAATATATGTCAACTTATACTTAAATGATATATTTTAAACCCCTTAGGAAATCTGTTTTGAACTAGGAAGGTAGAAAACCAAAAAGGGTATCCAAAACCAAATTTTGAACTTTTCTTTGATAAGCCTAGATAGCCCTATTTTTCACACTAAGCCAAAGAATACTAGATTCTTGCACAAACAAGTACCACATGTTGCATGAAGAAGTGCATTTCCATGTGAGGAAGTGCATTACCAACAACTTAAACTAATTTTGGTTTTCATGCGAAGAAGTGCATTTCTGCACGAAGAAACCCAACATGTCGCATGAAGACTTGCATCCTCGCGAGAGAAAGTGCAATCTCGCACAAGATCCCAAATTAGTACACAAAAAAAAAATGCAATAAAAAGCTAAGGAAACTACGAAATAAATCTCCTTCACACTAGGGAGTATTAGATCCACATTTCAAGGCAAGAACACTCAAACCATAACTAAAGAATGAAGATCTAGAAGTAACATCTAACCATCTAATCAAATAACAAAGGAAAGAATAGAAGGAAAACATTGTAGAGAATGGAAAGAAATGTTGTAATAACACAATTAACATTGCAATGAACAAAATAACCAAACTAAGTATGTTGTTCCTCCCAACTATCAATGGTATCATAAGACCATTGTAGGCCCTAGCCATCCCCTGCACATAACATCCCAAACCACTAATTAGATCATTGGTACTATCATAATAGGGATGTCACTACTAAACATGCTACAACAAGCATAAGGAAATCTAACATGCTAGAAGTAAACCATAACATAATCCTATAAGTAGATAAAATCATCTATCATATGCTTATCAACATCATTAGGAAATACATCAAAACTAACATCATCTAACATGATATACAAGCATCCCAACGAAAGCATAAATCACAAGAAAGCATACTCTAGAACCTAAAGCACCAAGTGAAAAAATCCAACAACAATCACACTAAGATACGAGATCATCTGTGTACATCGATCCCTTGTAGTGGTGAAGGTAGCTATGCCTCCCAACTACATGGCACCCATAGGTCCACACTTGCCATGTTGATGGAGATAATGATCGAACCACAAACAAATGCAAAGAAAACATCTGTGGCTAACACACACGCCAATCAGTATGATGACTGAGTCTAAGACATAAACAATGCATAAACTACAGGTCTTAGTCAAACATCTCAAAGGGCTACTAAGTAGGGGTTGACATCAAGGAGAGTTGCTTGGCATTGACAATCCCAAGCTCAGATCTATGTGGACTCAATTCCCTCAATGAAAGGCTCACACACTAAAGTACTATTTTATTATCTTTAATGTTGTTACCACCCAATGTTTTATTTAGTTACCACTTATATAAAGCTCCCTCTGCCAACCTTCGGTGCCATGAATGCATTGTTTGACTTACATTCAAATGGATAGTCCAAGCCCATGACCAAAATCTTGCAAAGAAAACTCAAGCAAACTGGATAGCATGCAAATTGATGTAAAAACCCCAAATTTTGGAAAAATTATGAAATTAAAACCCATTTGGCTTGTGGGTGCAAAAACCTCAAAAATCCAAAAATAAAAGAAATCAAACATCATATGAAAAAATGACCAGCATAACGGCTCCAAATCCCACACCATCATCCTAAAAATAGGGAAAATGTTCATACCCAACCAACCAGGTACAACCAAAAAACAAAAATGAAGGGGAATGCTAGTTCTTAGCCTCCTAACATACTACTAAAAGAAATGGAAGTTGAAAGGGAGAAAAAACAATAAAACAAGAAGGCCCTACCTAATAGCAAAAAGGGTAGAAACTGAAACCTGCACAATAAAATAAATAACCCATCAAATCTGCTGAAAGTGATGGCAAAGCATAAACTCCCTAAGTCAGATCCAATGAGTCTAACCTCACAAAAAACCCATGCTCACAGCTCCTCGAACAAGCAAAAATCAAATCTTTTATAAGAGGATTCACAAAAGAGCTCTCAATTTTCTATTTCAAAAATGTGAGAAGTGAATAATGAATTCACTTTTCCAATACTTATTCACTTTTTGAGTGAATAGTCAATTAATGAAAATAGCCAGCTGGAGTAGCTAAACTCTGAATTGACCCAAACAAAAATAGGTTATTATCCATAACAAAAATTAACCTAAGGAAAAGCTAGAAAAAATTAAATCCAAAATGATTTAAAGCCTAGAAACCCAAAACCATAGAAAATCACTTAACACTTTCGCTATAGAGTGAACCTCTAAATGCACAGACATGCTCACTAGTCTAATCACATAACGCAGATGAGTTTGGATTTAGTAATCACTGAAAGGTTTTAATTTAAAACAACTAAATAAGGATATGTCGACCATATAGGTATGACATTGGTAAAATATGAATGGTTGAATTACTAACTCCATGTGCTATTGCCAGGGATATATTTCCTCACACTAAAACACACGATCAAGTGCAATTGCATATAACATAATAGCCGAAGAAATTAAAGCATAAATTAACTAATTAATCCACTTACACCACACACATTTGCAAAAAGCATAAAGAACAAGAATGAAGTAAATAACCATAGCATAAAATCCATCTTATAACATAACCAACAATTATGTCCAATAAACCATATAACTAGATATCATCATAGATCTATTGTCATCTCAAAATAGCATCAACATGCAAAAATGATAAACTGAACAACATATCAGTATAGCATCTATGGTACTAAATCAAAATATAACATCCAACCCTTAGGTCATCTGAAGGTACAAATAATAATAAGACTATCAAGTATCTCTTGAATCAAAATAGATGAGGTATAGACTACAAACATGAGAGGCACTACATCCTCCCTTGCTAGCATAAGCTTACTCCTAGAAGCTAGCAAAAAGGTAGGGGTACAATCCCCTTAGTTGTGTAGCATCTTCCCAAGTTGTAGAGGTTTCATTGCTTGGGTCCCATTGGAACCTTACCTGCTCTACATCCCAACCTCATAAGATCATCTTACATTATTGTAGGATATGAATGGGCTCCAAAGTAAGCTACCTGTCTACTACTTGTACAGCATCCCAATCAAGAACATGGGTCACATCCAGAATATAGTACCTCAAAATAGAAACATGAAAGGCATTGTGGATGCATGATAGGTTAGGTGGAAATGCTAGTCAATAAGCAAAAAGACCAATCCTCTCAAGAATCTCAAAGGGTCTGAAAAAAAGTGGCACCAACTTAGAGCCTTTCCCACAATGAATGGGGCTCTTCCTTAGACGCACTCACAAAAATACCTTGTCACCAATAGAAAAGTGACGATCCAACCTGTGGGCATCTGCATACTTCTTCTGTCTATCCTGAGTAGTAACCAAATGCTCTCTAATATGAACAAATTGTTGCTCCATGTCCTAAAGTAAATCTGGACCCAAAAGAACTTAGTCATCTAAATGATCCCAACTAAAAGGAGTATGACATGGTCTATTGTACAAGGCTTGATAAGGTAACATGCTAAGAGAACTATGGTACCCATTCTTGTATGAAAACTCAACAAGGTACAAATAGTACTCCCACTTCACCTACCTATCTATAACATACATGCAAAGCATATCCTCTAGAACCTGATTCACTCTCTCAGTCTAACCATCAGTCTCTAGATGATAAGCTAAACTAAAATTGAGCAACGCACCCAAAGCATACTGGAGAGATGTCCATGGTATAGAAGTAAACACTAGATCTCTATCCAAAATAATCTTACGAAGAATTCCATGCAAATGAACAATATCTACCAAGAAACCATGCACTACAAAAGAAGCTATGTAGGACACTCTCATGAGTGAAAAGTGTGCTACCTTGGACAATTTGTCCACTTTCACCATGATACAATCATGTCTCCATGACAACATAGGTAACCCTATGATAAAATTAATGGATATCGTATCCTACTTCCACTTTGGAATGGTATGTGGCTACAAAAGACTCATCAGATGTTGACATTTTTCCTTCACTCTCTAGCACTCAAGACATTTAGCAATGAAATCAGTAACATCGCACCTCATCCCTACCCAAAAGTATAGTTGTTTGAGATCAACATGCATCTTCTTGACTCCAGGATGTGTAGAATACGGTGTACGATATGCTTTTGAAAAAACCAAGGTACAAAGATCACCCACCATAAGTACATAGATACATCCCATGTGCCACAGTAGTCCATTAGACTCAAGCAAATAACCTGAAAAATTTCCCCTCAAGGGTACATCTAGATTTGATCTTTTCCCTCACCTCCTGATACCAAGTGTCACCAGGAAAAGCCTCCAAGATAGAGCATCACAAATCCACTATCAATGACATCATTGATACCTCATGTCACCTCTTACTCAAAGAATCTATGATGAAATTCTCCTTCCCTTTAATGTAAGGAACATCAAAGTCATACTCACACAAGAACTCCATCCAATGATGTTGTCATGCATTTAGGTTTGGCTGAGTAAAGATATACTGCAAGCTCCAATGATCACTATGCAACTCAAACCTTTGTCCCAAAAGAAAATGCCTCCAATTGACAAGGGCATGCATTATGGCCACAAGTTCCAAATCATGTGTGGGGTAGTTAAGCTCATGGTCTTTGAGTTTCTTAGACTCATATGCAATTATGTGACCATCCGACATCAACACTGCACCCATGCCTTCCAATGAAGCATCTACGCAAACCATGAAATTACCTACAAGATTAGGCACTGCAAGGACTAGTGCACTAGTTAGACACTCTTTAAGAGTATTAAATGCTACCTCATACTGGTCTAACCAAACAAAATTCTTCGCTTTCCTCTGAAGAGAAGTGATGGGATGAGCTACTCATGAGAAATCCTTTATGAAGCGATAGTACTAACCCGTCAATCCAATGAAACTAAAAAATTTTGAGACATTAGTGGGTATCAACCAATCCATGATAGCATTAATCTTCTTTGGATCCACTATAATTCCATCACCAGTGATGATATATCCCAAATAATTCACCTCAGACTTGAAGAACCCTCATTTACTCAGGTTTCCATACAACTGATGGTCTCTCAAGCACTGCAATACCTAATGCAAATGGACTTCATGCTCCTCTATAGTCTTTGAATAGATCAATATGTCATCCAAGCATAAAATGACATAATGATCGAGGTAAGTGATGGTGCATTGGTTAACCCAAAGGGTACAACCATGAACTCATAATGCCCATACCATGTACAAAAAGTTGTTTGATGAATATCAGCCTCCTAAATATAAAGTTGATGGTATCCTAACTTAAGATGAATCTTTGAGAACACTCGTGCTCCCTTCATCGAATTGAACAAGTCATCTATCCTCAAAAAAGGATAACAGTTCTTCACCATCACTTTGTTCAACTGCTAGTAGTCAATGCACAGCTGCAAAGAACCATCCTTCTTCTTCACAAAGATGACTGGTGCACCCCACAGGGATACACTAGGATGAATATGGCCTTTGGCCAACAATTCCTCTAGCTACAATTTGAGCTCACTCAACTCCTACGTAGTCATGCAATAAGGAGCTCATGAAATCAGCTCCACTCTTGGTACAAGATTAATTCAAAAATCAATGGCATGCTATAGTGGCATACCTAGAATCTCATCAAGAAACACATCTACATACTCACAAAGGAGTGAGTGATGATCAATTGTCACTGTATGGCTCTCAGCTTCCTTGACATCACTGAGAGATACTAGAAACAACTGGAAACCTTTTTGTACACTACTTCAGCTAATTAGCTGAGACCATATGAAGTGAGACTAGTCTTTAAACTCCCAAAAATTTTACTTGCCCACCTATGTCATCCACACACTATACCACCTTGTGATGGCAATAGATATTCACATGATGGGTTGCTAACCAATCCATGCCCAACACAATGTCATACGATCCTAGAGGTAGAATACATAGATCCACTATAGTGGTGAAGGTTCCCAAATTTAAACTACAACCCCTAACCAAAAAGTCAATAGCTGCTTTGGAACTCATGGCTAACTCAACCTACCACCTATCAACCTGATGTACTGCCACTAGCCCACATCACTAAACAAGAGATGTTGATATGAAAGAATTTGAAGCACCAGAGTTAAATAAAATTGAAGTTGAAATACCATACAACGTACTTGTAGCCTCAAGTACTATACATTGATGCTTAGCTTGACAGTTTTTAACCACCGCAAAGACCCTATGATTTTGACCTACATCTCCTACAATGGGCTCAGATCTCAATGCACCCTTACCAGGTCCTATGGCTAGCTTGATTGAACAATCATAAGATTTATGGCTAGGCTGGCCACAAGAATAATAATTCCTAGAAAAGTTGGGTCCTATCCCATGACCACCCTGGGTAGCACTAGGATATTGTGCACTACCTCTAATAGAATTTTGTTGAACACTCCAAGGAGGATGATCCTATTGAGATTTCTATCCCCAGTTCTTGTTATCACCTTTCTTTATAGAAGTACTAGAAGACTGTCCACCCTTTCCCCAAAATCCCCATTCATAGCCATGGCATTGTCCACCCTAAGAAGGTTCTAATTAGGCTTGACCCTTTTTCGATGACTAGATAAAGTATGCATCCTACCTTGAGTTCTGAGCACCTTGGTTCTAAGAACCAAATTTACCATTGAAACCTCTAGCTAGGTTCTCCTCTACAATACATGCCTTCTCTACAATGAGAACAAGAGTCCTAGGCTGGTGCATTTAGACTTCTCCAATGAGGTCATCCTCAAGGCCCTAAATGAAATGGTGAGAAATGATCAAGTCATCATGGTTATAATAAGAATATTGCTTGAGCTCAAAGAAGTAGATTTCATATTGATCCACTATCATGTTTCCCTGTCAGAGTGAGTGAAACTCATCATCACGGGCCTTTCTGAACTAAGGAGATAGAAATCTCTCTTAGAACCTCTCCTCAAAGATCTCCCAGGTGAGATCTACAATAGAAATCTAAATCTTCTGACTCTCAATATACCACCATATAGATGCATGGTCCCTCAACTGCATGATTACACAATGGGCCCTCATGTTGGTTGAATATGGATACATGGTGAAGTAGTGCTCCATGTCCAACAATCAAGTCTCAACCTTGAGGTCACTTCCCTTTACATCATGCACTGGTGGTTTGGATTACTGAAGGGACTTCATAATATCCAACCTAATAGAATCTTTTGTATTGTAGTCTCGACCACCTTGACGGTGCCCTCTACCACCTAGTGGAGTAAGAGAATGGTGACATTCACATTCCTCCTCTCTATACTGCTATTTATGGGAATCCCCACGATGGGACCCCTCTTCCCAATTTTGATCATGTTGGTGCTCCTCAATACGAGGGCCCAATTGAGATCAATTATCTGCTAGAGTACTGGCATCAATGCCCCCATGCCATTCTGACTATCGTTACTACCTTGCTCTCCCCCTCTTTCTTAACATCCCTCTTCCTGGTACTCATCTCCATGATTACCACTATGGGTACCACCATAGACACCAAGTCTATGTGCAAGAGGCATACTCTGGAAGCAATCAAGATAATGTTAGAACACTCAAATCACAAGTATAAGAGTCAAAACCATGAATTAATAGATATCAAATAATCAACATAATATAATGATACACAATAGAAACAAAACCATAGTGGAAGAATAACAAAAAGATCCCAATGTTTCTCTGATACAATGTGTAATGCCTTGCCCGAAGATCCTTGGAAACAAGGATGAAATACAAGTAAGATAATTTATTAATTTAGTGTAAGTGCACATGTCAACAACATACATTAATCACAAAGATCGCAGCAGAAGATTAACAATCATCCAAACACTAATGGATATCCAAACACCACAACAAAAAAAACATAAATAAGAAATCATAAGAGATCAACTAAGCTGACAGACAAATGTTGACTCCTAAAAATTGGCTAAGTCTAAAATCCCAAAGCCCTAAAATTTGGCTAAGTCTAAATTTTTGAAGCCCTAAAAATGCCTAGAATCTTTATCTTAGCTTGTAGAGGTCTAGAACCTATCTCAAATGAATCATCGCATATATTAAAATATATCTTAAGTATAAGTAATATATGTCAACTTATACTTGAACAATATATTTTAAACCCCTTAGGAAATTAGTTGTGGATTAGGAAGTTATATAACAAAAAAGGGTATCCAAAACCAATTTTTGAACTTTTCTCTAACAAGCCTAGATAGCCCCTATTTTTCGTGCAAAGCCAAAGAATACCAGATTCTTGCATGAAAAATTACCACACACCATGAGAAGAAGTGCATTTATATGTGAGGAATTGCATTATCAATAGCTTAAATTGATGTTGGTTTTCACATGAAGAAGTGCATTTTCATGTGAAGAAACCCAACATGTCACATGAAGACTTGCATCCTCGCACAAGAAAGTGTAATCTCACATGAGATCCGAAATCAACATGTAAGAAGAAAACACAAGAAAAAGCTAAGGAAAAATTTCCTCCACATTAGGGAGTATGGGATCCACATTTTGAGGCAAGAACACTCGAACCATAATTGAAGAATGGAAATCTAGAAAGAACATCTAACCATCTAATCAAATAGAAAAGAAAGAGTAGAAGGAAAACATTGCAAATAATGGAAAGAAATGTTGTAATAACACAATTAACATTGCAATGAATAAAATAACCAAACTAAGTACGCGATTCCTCCCAACTATTAATGGTATCATAAGACCATCGTGGGCTCTAGCCATCCCCTGTACATAACATCCCAAGCCACCGATTAGATCATCAGTACTATCATAATAGGGATGTCACTAATAAACATGCTACAATAAGAATAAGGAAATCTAACATGCTAGATGTAAAGCATAAGATAATCCTATAAGCAGATAATATCATCTATCATATGCTAATCAACATCATAAGGAAATGCATCAAAACTAACATCATCTAACATGATGTAAAAGCATACCAATGAAAGCATAAATCACAAGAAAGCATACTCTAGAACTTTAAGTACTAAGTTAACACATCTAGCAATGGTCATAGTAGGATACAAGACTGTCTCTATACACTGGTCCCTAGTAGTGGTGAAGGTAGCTACACCTCCCAAACACGTGGCACCTGTAGGTCCACACTCACTGTGCTGATGGAGATAACGATCCAACCACAAACATGTGCAAAGAAAACATCCATGGCTAACATACATGTCAAGCAGTATGATGACTGAGTCCAAGACATAAACAATGCATAAACTATAGGTCCTAGTCAAACATCTCAAAGGGCTATCAAGTAGGGGCTGACATCAAGGAGAGTTGCTTGGCATCGACAAGCCTAAGCTCAAATTTGTGTGGACTCAAATCCCTCAACAAAAGGCTCACACACTAAAGTACTATTTTATTATCTTTAATGTTATTACCACCCAATGTTTTATTTAGTTATCACTTATATAAAGCTTCATCTGCCAACCTCTGGTGCCATGAATGTCGAGCTGTGAGATAGAAGCCCCCTTCATATGCTACCCTACCCTACCCATGCTCATCTAATGATAAGTTCCCATAGGCATGCAAATTCCCAACCCATCCCAAATGATTGCAACTTTTAGAAGTACCACAGAAGATTAGGCCCTACAAGTCACCTAATAGAAGTAATCATGTGTGGTGTAGCACCATCACGAAGATCATGACAAAAGGACTAGATGAAAACACAAAGAAAAAAGTCAATCAACTGAAAACATAATCAGGATGACAAATGCTACACACATCCCAATGCAAAACCAAAAAGCAATAAAGGTCCGACTGACATCCAAGTAGATCATCCAAGCTTGTGACCAAACTCATGCCAAGAAAACTCGAGAAAACTGGGTGACATTCAAAATGAGGTAAAAACCCCAAATTTTGGAAAAAAATTGAAATTAAAACCCATTTGGCCTTTGGGTACAAAAACTCCAAAAATCCAAAAATAAAAAAAATCAAACACTGTATGGAAAAATAGCCAGCTTAATAACTCCAAATCCCAAACCCTCATCCCAAAAATAGGGAAAATGTTCATACTCAACCAACTGGGTAGAACTAGCAAATAGAAATGAAGGGGAACACTAGTTCTCAACCTCCTAGCATACTACTACAAGATAAGGAAGCTGAAATAGAGAAAAAATAATAAAATGGGAAGGCCCTACCTGATAGCAAAAAGGGTAGAAACTGAAACCCATGCAATAAAATAAATAACTTGTCAAATGTGCTAAAAGTGATGACAAAGCATAAAATTCCTGAGCTTGATCCAATGAGATTGACCTCACAAAAAACCCATGCTCATAGCTCCCACAACAAGCAAAAATTGAATCCCTCAGAAGAGGATTCACAAAAGAGCTCTCAATTTTCTATTTCAAAAAGTGAGAAGTGAATAATGAATTCACTTTATCAATACTTAATCACTTTTTGAGTGAATAGTCGATTATGGAAAATAGCCAGCTAGAGTAGCTAAACTCTGAATCAACCCAAATGAAAACATGTTATTATCTGTAATAGAAATTCACCTAAGGTAAAGCTACCAAAAATTAAATCCAAAAATATTTAAAACCCAAAAACCCAAAATCATAGAAAATCACTTAACACTTTCGCGATAAAGTGAACCTCTAAATGCATAGACACGCTCACTTTTCTAATCACATAATGCAGATGAGTTTGGATTTACTAATCACCGAAAGGTTTTAATTTAAGACAACTAAATAAGGATACATTGACCATATAGGGACGACATTGGTGAAAAATGAATGGTTGAATCATTAACTCCATATGCCACTACCAGGGATATAATTCCTGCACACTAAAACACAGAATCAAGTGCAATTGCATATAACATAATAGCTAAAGAAATTAAAGAATTAATTAACTAATTAATCTGTTTACATCACTCAAGTTTGCATAAAGCATAAAGAGCAAGAATGAAGTAAATAACCATAGCATAAAATCCATCTCATAACATAATCAACAATTATGTCCAATAACCCATATAACTAGATATCATCATAGATCTACTTTCATATCAAAATAGCATCAACATGCAAAAATGATAAACTGAACACCATAGTAGTATAGAATCTATTGTAATAAATCAAAATATAACATCCAACCCTCAGGTCATCTCAAGGTACAAATAACAATAAGAGTATCAAGTATCTCTCAAATCAAAATAGATGAGGTACAGACTACAAACATGAGAGGCACTACATTTGATCCCCTCCACCTTGGGATAAGGGAAGCCCACCCTTGTTTGAAAATTGTTGCCCATGTTCTGACATAAGTCAGAATCTTTTCCCTCTAGGAAAATCCACTCTTGACATAAGGATTTGCACCTTCCAAGGTAGATAAACACTTGGAGAATGTGCAACACTTTAGGAGGGAATAGTGTAGGTGCTAGGGGGTAAAAGGGGTTAGTAAAAAATCATTCCCAAATGATAGGTAGGCATTTGGATTTTAGTAGATTATGTTTTAGTTTTCTTTTTTGTAAATGGAGGGATATTTATGTGTTGGGTTGGATTGTTTTATGTAGTCTTGTGAAGATAGGTGAGTGGTCAAGATATAGAGGAATGTTAGTATGTTAGGATTTAAGTTTTCTAAGCCCAATAATTATGTGCTATTATCATTTTATTTTAGTCTTGGGAAGTGGTAGGGGTAGTAGAAAACAATGTTGCATTTCATATTAATGTTTGGAGAGGAGGGGAATAATATAGGATTTAGGGATGGTAAAAAAATAAATTAAAATTTAGGAAATAGTTAGTAATTATTATTGGAGTCTTTATATCTAATTAATTTCATTAAATTATATGGTGTGATCCCTAGTTGGGTGTTGGGGTTAGTGAGAGTATCATGAGATAGAACTTATTAGGAAAATTACCTCAACTTAGCAATTAAAATACATATATATTCAACATGACTTTCTTTATATGTGAGATAAATACTATGTTGGATCTAGATTAATAATATGAAATTAGAAAATAATAGAATATAAAATAATATGGATACCTCTAGTTGTTTTCTAAATCTATAAATTTTGTAATATGAACATAATAGATTGAAGTATCCTACTAGTGGTAAGTTACGTAGAAAGAAGTTGATTTACATGTTAATTAATATAAAAGAAGCTAGCGGAGTTTCCTTGTCATAAACAAAAGTTATTAGATGTGTGTATGCCTAGTCAATTTTAGAGATTGGATTATTCAAATGTGAATTGTTGATAAAGGATTACTAAAGGGTAAGACATTATAGAAAAATCGAGAGAATAAATAATCAAAAATTGATTTAAAATACCTAGTCATTAAATTAAAGTTCATCAAGGATAAAATGTATGAAGTTCATTAAAGTAGTAGTACATTTAGACCATAATAGAATTGGACATAGAATGTAGCCAGTTAAGGTTATGTGTATTTATGGTAAGGTGACCTAAAAGGAAACATCTAGTGTTGGAAATATTCAAGATATGATAGGTTACTGAGAGGGGAGGGGTGAATCAGTAACCTCAAAACTTTTAAACAATTCAACACTTTAATCATATATACTATTCACCATTCATTCATCTAATCTACTACATATATGAGAGATCAAACATCCATAACACATGTACATAGTGATTTGGTAACCTAGAAACCTTCCAAATAGAAAGTAAAATTGGGGTGGGGATGATACCCACAAAACTTCAATACTACAGTATAAAGTTGGCCTGTTAAGGCTTACATTGACCACTTCTAGTGATCTGCCCTATTAGGAGCACAAAGGACTGCTAGGTCCACCTTGTTAGAGGATTTACAAACATACACTAAAGTATGCACTTTGTTAGGAGATTTATACAAAGGCTGTTAAGTCTACCTTGTTAAAGGATTTACAAAATTGATTTACCTATTAGGATAAAATAGTGGATCTACTTACAAACTTGATTGGTGATTAGATCCTTGAAGTATAGATCACCTCTTGTGATTGATGAATCATTATTGCTCCTTGTAGACCTTTCTGAATGTTCTACTCTACTACTAATTCGCATTTATTCTTCTCAAAGCATTACATGTCCATTCCTTGATACTCTCATGCATACATTGTAAATGATACAATACATTACATATATATCATTCCAATAATTATAATTGCAAGGTTGGCTAAAACACAAGTGAACAAAACATTACTGAGTCGGCCCAATTGTAAATAACTCAGGTTCACTGAACTGACTCGGTGACCTTCTAATACTCAGCATCCACTACATTACTTGGCATCATCATGCACTTGGTAGAAGTAAAGGCTCGGTCCATACTAATCACTCGACATAGTTCTGAACTCAGTAACCACTAGTGACTCAGTAGATGTAGGGTTACTCGGTAGATATAGTGTTACTCGGTAAGAATTGAATCCTTCGTTTACCTTGATTTCATTCAGTAAACACTATACTTTCATCACTTGGTAAACATTACACTTCCATCACTTGGTAAACATTACACTTTCATTACTCAGTAAACATTACACTTTCATTACTCGATAAAAATTACACTTCCAATGCTTGGTTTACACTGGATTCCCATGGCATAGTCTAATTGCTCGGTAGATACTGAGATGCTTGGTGTAAACTATGAAGCTCAGTGTAAACTGTGAAGCTCAGTTAGTGTAGGAAACTGAGTGCTGAGCTCGGTAGCTATACTAATATAGATAAGTGTTGTCACTAATGACAATAATAACTTAATGCCAACATCTAGGACAATCATAAAACACATTCACATTCATGTACAAAATGTCTTAGTTTAAGGATAGGATGTCAAATTCGAAATGATAACATCATCTACTCTTATGTTTTCACAAATGTTAGAGAACCTATTGGTCTTCCTTGAAAACTTGAATATAGTATTTTTGTCTAAACAAAATTCTCCCATGTCAACTAGAAGTAAGTATCCCCAACCCAATGAATGAATGAGTTGACACCCCATAGTTCAATAGTAAGTTTGTAACCATGTATTATCTGTTAAGTTCACATTTTAAAAAAAATTGTGTAGTTGTGTTTTGTCCTATAAGATTTGGGCATGACATAAGGTGAATCCTATTTTTTTCTTGTTTTAGTCAATTAAATTTACATTTATCATCATAAGGTTGATTCCTCAATCTAGGGTTTGACCAAGGAAAGCCCTTACCCACCAACAAAAAAAATCCTCTACTTTCTATGTATATGAATAGAATATCAAGTTTTTGCATGTGTATTTGGAAATTACTCCCAAAGATATTTTTGAAGAAGTTGCTTCAACCTTGTTAGAGTGCCCCACTACATGTCAACCTCACTGGCATATAACTGGCAAGGTCAAACTTGACCTTTCTACTTTTTCAGAAGAATGATTTCTAGGTTTCATTCATTTCATCATATTATTCAAAGATTCACAATTAGAAATTTGAAAATAAGCTCAAATCCATGATTTTTGGAGCTAAAGTACATCTTCTAATACATATTTCAAGCCGATTATTTCATATTTTATTTCCTTTCATGTGTGTGTGTATATATATATATATATATATATATATATATATATATCTTAGATCTATATTTTAATTGGGCTTATTGTGTACACTTAGCACCTAGATCTACATTATTTAATCAACTAGTTCAATTTTGCACATTATCATACATATTTCAAGGCCCAAAGAGTGTATTTCCTTATATTGAATTCTTCCTTACAATCCAAATTTAAAATGCGAACCCTTTTTCCTTTGAATCTTTTCTAATCTAATTTGGGTTACAAAGAGTAATTGTATTTGAGAATTATCTCTTTTCCTTCATGCATCCTCCTTTCTTAATGTTTTGCTAGCATAAATTGGAGGTCTACATCTTATTAAATAATCTCCCTTTTAACATTAAATAAAAAGTACCTATACGTACATACGTACATACATACATACGTACATACATACATACGTACATACATACATACATACATACATACATACATACATACATACATACATACATACATACATACATACATACATACATACATACATACATACATACATACATACATACATACATACATACATACATACATACATACATACATACATACATATATATATATATATATATATATATATAAAGTGTTTATGTAATCTATGAATGTCTATAAATGCAATTAAAAAAGCTATGGATTAGCACCATGAGTCTCATTGTGATGACTCCTCACTATGATGTTTGAAGAGAAACTATCAAGCTACAAAGGATATGTTGACCCCTTTTATTAAAGAGAAAGTGATATCAATGTCTAATCATATATAAAATAAATATGGACACAACTTTTACATATTATACATGTACGGGTGTTTCAAACATTAAAAACTCACCTATCCACAACTGATGTCATCATCCAGTAAATCTTGATGACACATATGATCAAGCATCAAAGATGGAGTGGCAAGTGGAAATAACCTCTAAAACACATATGTATGTGCACACATGATATCATGTAACAAATAAAATTTAAACAATATATTTACTTACACATAGTAGACATATATTATTAAAAGATTTTGAAAATTTGTTTAAAAACAAAATAAGATTTACCTATGTAAATGTAGGAATCTGATAATATACTCAGACTCCCTAGCATTGATGGTGTCCATAAATGCAACAAGATATTTTTGTGCCTCATCTAGCCCCACCTATACATCTGTAATATGACTGGTTGGTACACATCCTCATAATGGAAAACTAATTTCACTGACTAGGTGAGATGGCTTGAAAGTAGAATTATTGTGTGTCAACAAATATACCCAACATGTGGTCGACAAGTTGAAATTGACAATGTCATCAATGCTCATATCTGAACTCTAATCATTCCCTACATTAGCTAATGGGTATGTAGGATATGTCTCTCCCTCTATAGTGATAAAGTGGTTAGTAGGTGGATCATGATGTGCACTACCATTATGGCCACCACTTGTGTGAAGAGAAGAATATGATTGGGGAAATGACCTAATACTACCCAGACAAGCTTGAATATTTTCTATGGGTATACCATGCTTTTTTTATATGAGTGTGTATGCATCTAGTAGGTCATCATCCAAACCATTTGATGTGTCTCATGTCACCTCTCCATTTAGACCCTATAAGCTAGCCACTAAAGGGATGTCATGTGCACTATACATGTCTATTAATGATAAAGCATCAAATGATCTAGAATGTCATCATTGATGAAACATCAAGTACTGACCAACCTCATCATTAGATATGGATCTAACAATTGTTGTAATGTCCCCAATTCCCTAAATCACCCCTACAACTAGGTACTATGCATAACCTCATCTATCAAGGGGCCTAATGTAGGGGCAATAGTGAGTGACCTCTCCTTGAAAATATCCTTCTATATTGGTATCGAATGACCCTCTTAGCAAAAAATATCCCTATTAGCTAGTCTACTATGCCCCTATGCTAAATATTGTTGTAAATTAGTGTAATTCACCACCCTACCTAAGAAAACCTTGACAAAAAGATGTTGTGCAAAATAGAGTGGAATTTGGTCATTATTTGGATAATTACCATGAATAGATCAAGGAATTGTGGGTATATAAATACCATAATATGTGGATATGTACACCTTATAACCTAATACCCCTTTACAAACTTTTGATCCACATAATGAGGTAAATATTCCCTCTTCAGAGTCTCTTTGGGCACTAAGACCTATACCTCTACCAAATAAATACTTGAAGATACCTCTCATCTCTTACTTTCAACTACTAGCTATGTGGTATGAGAATCATATGGAGCAACACCATGAATCTAATTTTGAATGTGAACTTGGTTACCTAAATTACTTTGGCATATACTGTTGTATACACTAGAGTAGGTACCACTACTCAGGGAATCCACTAGTCTCTAAATTTCATGATTAGTGTGATCATATAGATGTTGGGGTTGTATAGGATGCTGGGGTGGAATAGGTTCCTTGGGTGGATAGGTTGATCTATCATGATGAGTAAGATGGACCTCTAGTATATGTAAATGTATGTATGCATTTATGTGTACTTGAAATATATTTTAATTTAAGTATACTTGTATAGATTTATTAAATTGAATTATTGCATACATAATTAAAATGAAATCAATCTAGATCACAACTTTCTACTTCTAAACCATAAAATTATAATCTATGAAATTTATTTTATCTAGATAATTTATTGAACACAATCTAGATAATCTATCCAAAATAGGCAAAATAATGTCTAATAAATATACACATGGATATTTAAAGGGGTCTTAATACGATTACTTAAAGGGATAATCTAAAATTTAACATGTATAGATAGGTCATAATAATAAAAGGGGTCTTAATAAGATGTCCTAATAGGAGAGCTAATATCAAACCTTAATCCATCTTAATTTTCTAAACTAGGTCATCTCTAGTTCATATGTATGTGTATGAAGGGGGACTAATAGCATGCCTTAAGGAGTTAATATAAAATGGAATATCAATAAATAATAATTTTGAAAGGGGAGTTAAAAGGATTGGATTAAAGGGATAATCTAAAGTTGAGCATCAATCTATGTCAATCTATATTTCAAGGGGTCCTAATTGAGGGTGTTTGTTAAGGGGAGAATTTTTAATCAAACATTAAAATCTATAAGAATATTGAAAGTGATCCTAAAATGATAGCTTAAGGGGAGGATATAAAATCAAACATTAATATAGATCATACTTTTCTTAGATAGGCCATGGTTTCTAGCTCACACAGACATTTTTAGTAGTGTCCTAGTAGGATGTTTTAAGGAAATCATCTAAAGAAAATAATGTAACTCCAAAAAGGAAGGGGCACAATTTGGGTTCACAATGTATTTTAGGGGGGAGAGGGAGACACTTTAATAGGATTATAGATCTCATCTTTTTTGGGCCATGAAGCCATTCAAATATGTGTGTGAGAGAAAAAGGAAAATCTCCAAATATGATTGCTCTTTATAAACCAAATTGGATTAGCTAGGACCCAAAGGAGAAATAGAGCTAATACCAAATTCAAATTATAAATGAGAATGCAATATAATAAAATACACTCTTGAACCTTGACCCTTATAGGATAATGAGTGTGTAAAATTGAACTAATTGCTTAAATAATGTAGATCTAGATGCTAAGTGTATATAATCAACCCAATTAAGATATAGATCTAGGGTAAAGATATGGAAGGAAATAAAATATAAAATACACCTTAGAATATGAATAAGAATATTTATTTTAACTCCAAAATTCATGGATATGAGCATGTTTCTAAATATTTGACTGTGAATTCTCAAATGAAATGATGAAAGGAACAAAACCAAGAAATCATTTATCTAGAAAAGTAGTTAGGAATAGGTATCTAGAAGTCTTGATTCCCATAGAGTTGACATAGTCCAATGACACTATAGAAAACTTGAACCACTTCTCTATAAAGATTTTATGAATTTATCTCCAGATATGCATGCAAAATTTTGCTATCCTTCTCCTACAAACAAAAAGTGAAAGATTTAATTTTGTTGGATGAGAGATTACCTTGGTCAAGCCATAGATTGAAGAATCAACCTTGTAAATAAAAAATGTAAATGTAAATTATTGAAAATATGATAGATGTTAGGATTCATCTTGCTTAAAACCTTTTTCAATAAGGATTTTTCTTTGTAGGGTTATGTAGATATTGAATTAGGTATAGAATGTTGATCTCTAAGCCCAAGGTGCCTATTAGTGTCTAACACTTAGATATTTTCAAGACAGCATTGGATGGTTATTAGTGTGATTGAGTCATCTAGAGAAGGCTGAGTTACAAAGGTCTTGTTTATATTTTAATGCATGTCAAACAAGTCAAAGGTTGTCGAGCAACTCAGTAGAGACCGAGTCAGCATATATGTCGAGTAACATACTAGAGACTGAGCATTTGGAAAGTTAATTAATGCCAAGTGAGCTAGTATATGCCAAGCATATAGAAGCTAAGTGACAACATTAATATTAGTTATGATTGAGTGTTAGAACATTCAAGTGCCAAGTAAACCAGTTTTGACATATGATTTTGTAATGGCACAACCACTTATGTAAATCATTTTAGCCAACTTTTACAGGATATTTAAAGATTATAGAGATAGTTAAGGAGAAGATTATGCATTTTTTTAGAAGGCATTAATCTCAAGAAAAGCATATTAACCAATTAGAAAATAAAAAGAGTGAAATATGGATCATTGATTAAGATCTATAACTTTCTACAATTATCTATTTAAGAGTTCTAAACCTAAGATCATAATGGTGAGTAGAAATGAGTGTGAAGGAACGAACAAGCTTAGAATAGAGCAAGGAAGGAAAAGTATGAAAGGAGATCAAATAGAGAAACTAGAGAAGTGAAGGATAGAAAAAATCATATTAGATGAGGAGATTAGATTGAGAGAAAAGGAAAATTTGCATGTCCAATTTGTGGTCCAAAGGTGAAATCTTGTCATTCAAGAAGTTTAGGAAAGAAGGTGTTTGATGAATTTAGACACTTTCTCCATAATAATAATAAGTATCAAATTACTAAAAAAACATCTTTTTAATGAGAAAGAAGAGACAATATCAAGGCCTTGAAGAATGACACCTCATCAATGGAAGTTGGAATACGATCAACAAAATCGCTGAGGTGATGCCCAGTATGTGGTTCAAAGTTTGAAATTTATATTTTGAAATTGTCTTTTATTTAGGAATGATGTAATTGATACTCATGAAGGTCATCAAGGCATGAATGACCAACTTCCTAGATGAATAAAATTTTATCTTACTCAATTTAGTAGGTTACCATACTACAAATATTTGTCAATTATGCATTTTTTTGATGCTATGCATATTAGAAATATTGTAATAGAGACACTATGAAAATAATTGTATGGAAGATATGATAGAGAAAAATTTGCCAAAATTTATAATGACATTCATGAATCTAATCATGCACTGAAAGATTTCATTGATTCAAATAGCAATGGAGACCGCATAAATACAAGTGCCCTTCCTTGGTTATGAACGAAACAACAAAGTGATGCATTAAAAGAAGTCATAAAAAAAGAAAATTTTCCATAGGATTTTTTGCAAATATAAGCAATCTTGTATCAAAGAAAGGTGATTTTGGGCCAAGGTTGAAAATACATGATTGACATACCTTCATCAAGGTAATTCATGTTCACTATTTACAATATATATGTAAAATTTCATGTAGTACCTATTGTATTATTTTATAATATATTAAAAATATTATTTTTTAATGATTGTAGTATGTCCTACCTCTATCCCTCCCATACCAGTTTGGCAATAGTATTAAACAAGTTATGTATGATCTTGAGAAACACATGAGGTTAGAAATGTTATTTCTTAGATTTGTTGTAGATGTTGGAAATCCGATTGAAAAGATCATTGTTGAAGAAAGAAGATTGTTTACAAAGAGGGAGATTGTTGATAAAGAATATTTTCAATCATTGTTTTGTCACTGATGTCAAACTTGCTATTTGCTAGAATGACAATTGCTTATAAGATCCAAGTACTATCACTTAGTTGATTGAAGAAGAGGACTTAATCAAAAGATGTAAGAAAAGTACCTAAGGAAAAGGTTGAGTTATGGTTTTGTAATGAAGTGTAAGGATTAGTTAAGACAATGATAACATGATGTATTAATAATACACTTAAAGATATAGAGGTTGGTCACACTTAGAAACCTTAGAAGTATAAATTGTAACAAGGTTGTATGCAAATCTTGACTAAGTTCATTAGTGAGTACTGAGCTAACTAGTTCATGTTGAGTAGATTATCAGTTAGTGCCAAGCAAATGCAAAATCTAGTGTGTGTCAAGTGATACAGAAGGAGCTGAGCAAGTTTAGGAGCTAAGCAAGTAATAAGTGCCAAGCATCAAAAAAACTTAGTGGATGCTATGTGAATCCATAGTAGGTGTTGAGCATTAGTAAAATGTAGTTGGTGCTGAGTAACATAGTATGTGCCGAGCACTAGAATTTCAATAGTGTCAAGCTATTGCATTATTTGAAAAGTCAAAGATTCACCAACTTTGAGATGAAAAGTTTGTTACCTTGAATTTTGTGAACTAGATGGAGGATAAGAATGATGAGCTGGTGGCACAAAATTTTAGGTAAACCATTTTTGGAAAAATTTAAGAGGATTCTTCATGATGTTTCTAGAAGGAACAAGATATGGGGTAGATTTATTGAATCCTACCTAATCCATTCAATCTAAAATCAAAAGTGGGAAGAATCGAGTGGGAAAAAGGATTACAAACTTCTATTTAAGGAGTCACAAGCCAAGAAGCTAGAGTGGTTGGGTCGAAGTTGTTGAAGGGTATCAAGGAAAAGGCATTGAGAAGAAGGAAGAATAGATCACCTAGGCTCTACTATCATAAGTGGCCATATAAGAGATTACATTGGTATATTGAGCATGGAGACTCAAGGAGACAAAGCTTGAAAGAAGGACAAGTTGTCAGAGCTAAAGAGACTAAAAGCCAAGCAATGTTGTGAGCTAAGTAGAGATCTAAATTCTACAAGTTAAGTTGTTAGTTGTATCAGGTCAAAAGCTCTTATTGTTACTCTCTAACAATTATATCAGTTAGGGTAAAATCCTATGGACTTAGGTTGGTTTAACAACCATTTGTAAATCCTTTAATAGGGTGACATTCAAAGTGAATGTTCTAAAGTCCTCTAACCAGGCCCACTTTTAGCAGGGTGGTTAAATCCTTTAACCAAGTCACATTTAACAGTGTGTTGTAGCCTTTAATAGGGCAAGACTTTCACATGGCATCACTTTAGAAGAGTGAGAATTGAGTAGCATGTTAGTGGTGGTTTTTCCCAAATTGAATTTCCATGCAAATCACTATGTTATGTGTTGATTCTTCATGTGTCATTCTTGCATGTTGATTTTACTGTAACTTGCTAAGTAAGAAAGTTTAAGCTTGGATGCATGACTAGTTTAATGGGCTCACTTTACTTGGTGAAAAAAATATTTATTAAGACATCTAGACCTTGAATAACTAATTCACTCCCCCCACCCCCCACGCCCCTTAGTTATTCTAAAGAATTTCTAACAATTGGTATCAAAGCCATCTACTAATTTAGTTTAAAAGTACTAGAAGTAGGAAGATCAAAGATGTCCAAGAGAGAAGTTCCCAAGCTCAATAGAGATAACTTCACTACATGGAAAAAGTTGATGAAGTTGCACCTTGGATCAATAAGTGATCATGCAAAAACCTCAATTAAAGTAGAACATGTTGATCCAATTGTATCCACTACAAACGATATGAAGAAAAAGAAGGACCACAATCAGGCAATGCTGGAAATTGCCTCTACCCTCAAGTATGTTGAATTTGATGACATTGAGGGATGTGACTCTACATTCAAGATGTGGAAAGCCTTGACTGATATTTATGGAGGAGATCAAAATGTTCAAAGAGAAAAAAGAGAAAGCCTCAGAGGAAAGTTTGATGACATGAAAATAGAGGAAGGTGAGAATGCTGCTTAATATGCCTCTAGAATGAAAGTAGTAGTTAGTACAATAAGAAATTTTGGTGTTCATTTAGAAGATGAAACTATCAATAGAAAATTATTAAGAACCTTGCTCCCCATATATGCTATTAGAGTTTCAGCCATACAAGAATTAAGATGTGTACCAAGAAACTAGTTAACATTTGAAGGTATAGTAGGAAGACTCACTGCATTTGAGTTGTCCAACTTTGACAACTACAAACCTAAAAATCTTGAATCTAATTTCAAGGCCAAGATATAAAGTATGCATCTAGTGATAGCAGGACAAATGAAGAAGATGTGGAACAATTAGAAGCATTGCTGGCTAAAATATTTCATAGAGTCAAAGGTAAATTCAAAGGTAAGATTCTTATCATTTGTTTTAATTGCAATGAAGTAGGACATATTGCAACAAGATGCACACAGAAAAAGAACTACAGAGAAGGAAACAAGAACAAGAAGAGAAGAGAAGATGATAATAGAGATTACCAAGACAAAGGAAAAAAGTGTTACATTGTTAAAGAAGAGGATTCTAATGAAAATGATGATGAGGTAGTCTATGTAGCCATGAAGGATGAGTTAGATGAAGATAAGGCAAAAGCACTGGTAACCTGTGTCAACAAAAATGACAAATGGATCATAGACAATGGATGCTCACATCACATGATAGGAGACAAAAGCAAGTTTGTTATCTTTACTCAGTATGATGGAAATAGTGTTAGATTTGGAAATGATGCTCCATGTAAAATCAAATAAAAAGGTTCTATTAAACTTATAGAGAAAATTTCATGTGATAATGCATACTAGGTTGAAGGATTGAACTACAATTTGCTGAGTGTGTCATAATTAGGCAATATAGGTTGCAAAGTAGAATTTGGAAACAAATCAGCCAAAATCTATGACATTAATGGAAATCTGATAGGAAAAGGTGAATAAACTAAGAGTAATCTATTTTACCTAGATATGAAAGATCCATCCTATTTTTTTGTTAGATTTGATGATGTGTGGTTATGACATAAAAGGCTATGTCATGTTAACTTTGATAATCTGATTAGCATTAGTAAAATGAAGAAAGTCTGAGGTTTGCCTAAGATGAAGAAGCCTAAAAATACAATGTGCAAACAATGTTAACTAGGAAAGATGACCAAGTCAAGTTCCAAAAGAAAAACCTACACTTCCAAAGAAGTACTAGAGATAGTGCATACTAATTTATGTGGCCTAATAGAAGTGCAAAGCTACCAAGGAGATAGATACATAATATTGTTTGTGGATGACTACTCTAGGATGATGACTACCATGTTCTTAAAACAAAAATCTTATGCATTTCAAATGTTTAAGTGGTATTTGGCCAGGGTAGAGAAATAAATAGGAAAGAGTCTAAAGTTCCTAAGATCAAACAGAGGAGGAGAGTTTACATCAAAGAGTTTGAGACATTTTGCAATGACTAGTGTATAAAAATTATGCCCAAGAAGAAGGACTAGACTATGGGGAAACATTTGCCCCTATTGCAAGAATGGAAGGAGTGAGAACACTACTTGCATATGATGCTTACAAAGGTTTCAAAGTCTACCAAATAGATGTAAAGTCTACTTTTTTGAATGATATACTAGAAGAGGAAGTCTACATATAACAACCAAAGGGATTTTTTGATGACAATAACAAGGATATGGTTTGCAAACTACATAAAGCACTCTATGGTTTGAAGCAAGCACCTAGACCATGGTATGAGAGACTATATAAATATCTTGTAAAGATTGGATTTGAAAGAATAGATGACAGCAATGATTTGTAGATCAAGACAAAAAAATTTAAAGATATTCTAATCTCTAAAATATTTGTTGATGACATAATATTTGGAGGAAAAGATGTCTTATGCAAAGATTTTGTTGATCAAATGAAACATGAGTTTGAGATGTCAATGTTTGGAGAAATCAAATTCTTTGTTGGATTACAAGTACATCAATTGAAGCATGGCATATTTGTGACCCAATCAAAATATATCAAGGAGATACTCAAGACATTTGGCTTAGAAGATTCAAAAAAAATAGTACACCAATGGTAGTAGGACATAAGTTATCCAAGAATTAGCTAAACTAAGTCAAAAAATGTACAAATCAATGATTGGAAAGTTGTAGTATGTTGTGCATAATGGACCAGACATTACATTAGTTGTTGGAATAGTGGCTAGATTTTTTGCAAATCCAAGAGAAAACCATCTTATAGTAGTAAAAATAATATTGAGGTACCTAAAAGGAATAGATGACTTTGGATTATATTACAAGAAGAGTGAAAAGTTTGAGTCAAAAGTCTACACTAATGCAGACTTGGGAGGTAATATTGATGACAAAAAAAACACCAGTGGAGGAGAACTTTTCTTAGGTAAAATATTGGTTACTTGGACCAGAAAAAAGATAAGTTGTACCTCAATCCACAGTAGAAGCTAAATATGTTGTTTCTACTATCAACTGCACCAATATTGTATGGATCAAACATCTGCGATAAGGTATGAAGGAAGAGATAACTAAACCTATGATACTCTATTGTGATAACATAAGTGCCATCAACATATCAAAGAATCCTGTGATGCATTCTAGAACAAAGCATATTGCAATTAAGTATCACTATGTAAGAGAATTGGTGGAAGACAAGCAAGGATGGAATATGTTAGCTAAAAGAAAAAAATTGCTGACATCTTCACAAAAGCACTACCTAAAGATGCATTTGAGTATCGTAGAGGTAAGTTAGGGGTGATACCTCTATCCAAGGCTATTTAAAGCAACAACAAAACTACCCTACATCAAGTGAATTGAATGATATAATATTACAAATTGATGTAGAGGATACTTACTTTAGGAATTTTGCCTAAAGTAATCAAAGTAATGAAGTTCCAAATTAGTCACAAGAAAGGTGATAGAGGTAGAAATTGAAGTTCCTAAAGATGCTACACTTGCATGTTAATATGCTGAAATAGAATGTCTTTGTCATTGTTGTCAAAGAGGGAGAATTAGTAGAAACTAATCAAATCTATAGAATCAAAGAAAGAAGTAGCTAATACCATAATAAAATAAACTGATCAAATCATACAAAGAAAGAAATAATGTGTTGAATGAGAAATAGTAGTTAAGAAGAGAAAAGCTGATCAAAGTGGTAAGCTAGAGAAAAGAGGAAGTCACATAGGTTATACATGTAGAAAGAAAAGGAAACACCAGCTTAGAGGGAGTAGCAAAAGGAAAGAAATCAAGAAATTAGGATAGCAAATTAGAGAGGGAGATGTGAAAACTGATGATATCACAATTTCTTTTTGGCATTTGATTTACTATTTTAACCTAGTTAGCATTTTCATACCTTGGTTGATCAATTTGGTTTGCCATCAATGCCAAAGAGGGAGATTGTTGGAAATTTGATTGAAAAGATCATTGTTGAAAAAGGAAAATTGTTTGCAAAGAGAGAGATTATTGATAAAGAATGTTTTCAATCATTGTTTTGTCACTGATGTCAAACCTACTATTTTCTAGAATGACAATTGCTTATAAGATCCAAGTACTATCACTTAGTTGATTTCTGAAGATGATTTAATCAACAAGAGGTAACAAAAGTACCTAAGGGAAAGGTTGAGTTATGGTTTCGTAATGAAGTGCAAGGATCAGTTAAGACTATGATAAAATGATGTATTGATAATACACTTGAATAAATAGAGGTTGGCCACACTTAGAAACCTTAGAAGTGTAAGTTGTAACAAGGCTATCTATAAAGCTTAACTAAGTTCACTAGTGAGTGTCGAGCAAGCTAGTTCATGCAGAGCAGATTATCAGTTAGTGCCAAGAAAATGCAAAATCTAGTATGTGCTGAGTGATGTAGAAGGAGCCAAGCAATTTCAAGAGCCAAACAAGAAATAGGTGCCAAGCATCAAAAAAACTTAGTGGATGCTGTGTGAATCCATAGTAGGTGTTGAGCATCAGTAAAACATAGTTAGTGCCGAGTAACATAGTATGTGTCAAGAGCACTAGAATTTCAATAGTGTCGAGTTGCTGCATTATTTGAAAAGTCAAAGATTCGCCAAACCTGAGTGAACAACTTTGTTACCTTGAATTTTTTGAACTAGATGGAGGATAAGGATGATGAGTTAATGGCACAGAATTTTAGGTAAATCATTTTTGGAAAAATTTAGGAGGATTCCTGATGATGTTTCTAGAAGGAACAAGATATGGGGTAGATTCATTAAATCCTACCTAATCCATTTGATCTAAAATTGAAAGTGGGAAGAATCAAGCGAGAAAAAGGATTACAAACTTCTATTTAAGGAGTCACAAGCCAAGAAGCTAGAGTGGCTAGGTCAAAGTTGTTGAAGGGTGTCAAGGAGAAGGCATTAAGAAGAAGGAAAAATAGAGCACAAAGACTCTACTTTGATAAGTGGCCATATAGGAGATTGCACTGGTATATCAAGCATGGAGACTCAAGGAGACAAAGCTTGAAAGGAGGACAAGCTATCAAAGCTAAAGAGACTAAAAGATAGGCAATGTTGTGAGCTAAACAGAGATGTAAAATCTACAAGTTAAGTTGTGAGTTATATTAGGTCGAAAGCCCTTGTTGTTACTCTCTAACAATTGTATCAGTTAGGATAAAATCCTATGGACTTAGGTTGGTTTAACAACCATTTGTAAATCTTTTAACAGGGTGACATTCCAAGTGAATGTTCTAAAGTTCTCTAACCAGGACCACTTTTGATAGGGTGGTTAAATCCTTTAACTAGGTTACAATTAATAGTGTGTTGTAGCCTTTAATAGGGTAGGCCTTTCACAGGGCATCACTTCAAAAGAGTGAGAATTGAGTAGCATGTTACTGGTGGTTTTTACCAAATTGAGTTTCCTCTTAAATCACTGTGTTATGTGTTGATTTTTCATTTGTTATTCTTGTATGTTGATTTTATAGTAACTTGCTAAGTAGGAAAGTTTAAGCTTGGATGCATGAATAGTTTGATGGGCTCACTCTACTTGATGAAAAAATGTTTTATTAGGACATCTAGACCTTGAATAACTGATTCAACACCCCCCTTTTTAGTTATTTTAAAGCATTTCTAATAGTACATATATTATATTTATGACTTTCTTTACTTTTTATGTAATCTATTATCTATTTTTATTTCAAATCTCATTTATATGTCCTTGCATGTTGAATCTCTCTTAGGTGGTTATAATCTAAAGAAATTGATAAAAAAGATATTAAATATTGAAAGAGAAATTTTTCATAGCTTATGTGTGAAATGAAAAAGTGTTTACATTCAAATTTTTTTAATGCTCAAGAACACTACCTCATACATCAAGTTGAGGAGATTGAATTGTGTGGACCTGTACAAACTAGGTCAATGTGGATGGTTGAGAGGCACTTGAAATTTTTGAAGGGTTTGGTTTGACAAAGAGCACATCTTGAGGATTCTATAGTAGAGGTATATATGGTATACTAGACCATGGTTTACAATAGTGAATATCTTCCAAAGATTGCAATAAATATCCATGTAGATCACATTTGGGATCCCAACTCTATTAACAAATTTGAAAGGGAGTACCTAATGGGGAAAGGTAGATTGAGGAGAGTGAGAAGTAATTATAAGATGTTATTGTAGTGAATTAATTCCTATCTATCACAAATATAAGTTATATCTAACTGGTCTAGTTATTTTCTTTATAGTTGATCATAAGTGGGATGTACTGCATTTGTATATTGCAAACAATATTGATTGGATGATGGCATGGATTCAATAGTCTCAAGAAAATGGTCACTCATTAACATGGTCAATTTTTCATCATTGGTTAAAGAAGGTCATCATAATGGATATCTCAATGTTATGCCAATGGTACTTGATTTAACATATGGCTTAAGAGATAGAAAGGTACATAGAAGATTACTAATCACGACCCATAAGTTTAATATCAACTCATAGATTGATGCAAATAATCTTGACATGTTTGAATAATTATAGACCAAACACCACAAAGCTATGTACTACCATGACCATAAATTTTGCATTAAAAAATTAGATGAAATGAAGAAAACTTGTGATCTAGGATAAGTGTAGTCTTCAAGGTCACCAATATTTTGTCTAGAAATGACATATATCCTCAAAATTTTGAAAATTGATACTATGATATTTTGGATGATATACTTGAGTATGACTTTAATTCAATTAAATTAGTTCTATTTGTCATCAAATGGTATAGGCTACTAGTGAATCAAAATGATCCTAATGGGACTTTTATTGAAAATGATAGTGGATTTAGAAAGATTAATACAAGGCCATTTGAGCTAGTTAGAGATGAGCCCTATGTTCTTCTAAGCCAATGTGATTAAGTGTTTTATTTTGGCATTCCACATAAACCAGGCTAGTCATTTTTTGTTAGATATGATCAAAGAGGAAGGTTGATAAAGTATAATGTGATGAAAGAAGAAGATATTGAAGAATCAGAAAATGAAGTAAATGATGATCACAAATGACTATTAAACAATGATGAAGAAGAAGCATATGATGATGATTTTGGTGATGCTAACAATGTTGGTGATGATGATGATCATGCTGATGAAGATGGTGATGATCAAGGCAATGATGCTCATGATGATGGTGGTCATGATAATGGTGATGAAGATGATGATGATAGTGGTGGTGACAACGATGATCAAAGTGACAAGTATGATGATGACATGGATGGAGATGACAATCAATTACATGATCAATGAAATGTCTATCGATGTATGATCAATGTCAAGAATAATGGGGTCATAATTTATTTATAGAAATTTGTTTGACCTGTATGTTTTTATAATTATGTTATTATGTGTTTAAGTCTACTGTCATGGAGTATATACAATGATATTACACAACTACCACACATAAAGTAGAGGTAAGGAATTAAAAAATATAAAATTATTTTGATGAATGCATCATGTAATTTGTGTCTTCTATGTAATTTGTACTATATTGATGGAAGGTCAAAAGCAACATGGAATATTGCAAGATTTATAAATAGTTCTCAACCTATGTCAACTAATACATGGCTGAATTTTATATTCAAGGGACATGAGGGAAATCATGTTTTTGTATGTGTGATAAAATCAATAAGTGCATGGGAAGAGCTTCTGATCGATTACAATTTGAATCATGTAGATACAAAAAAAATCCTATCATGGGACTAGTAAGTATAACATTTAAACCAATTGCCTCCAATTAATTTATTGACTCCAATATATAATCTACTATTTTATTAATAATTTTTTTGGTAAGTCCATTACTTTCATTTCACTACTGATTGCTAAGAATTACTGCTCTTTTTTCATAGGGTGGCATGTATACACCATAATTCATAGGTGAGGATGTACTAGCTCACACACCTTCTTCAATAAAGGTAAACCTTAATTATTCTAATTGAACAAATTATATAGAATTTTACTGATATTGATGTCACAACTTGACACTTATTGATAAGGAAAAATGAAAATGATAGTAGATCAAATGTGATCTAAAACAAATGTTCCATTTCTAGATGACATTTCTTGTAGTTCTGACCCCATATTCATGGCCCATCAACTCATACAAAAATATAGTGATGAAATTCTTAACATTATCCTCAAGAGAAACATAACTGAGGAGATAGAGGCACTGAAAGAAGAGTTGATACTTAAAGTCAATTCTTTGAAGGTAATTAGTAATTAATCATAAGAAATAATAGAAGTTCAATAGATGTTTATATTTTATAATATCTTATGGATCATGATCTAAAATATTATGTGTTCTTCTACAGGATTTTGTGACACTTGCAAGACCACGTGGTCAACATGGTGAAGGTTGTAGTGCACAACCTTCATCTAAGTAACACTTTTTATTTACAACATTACTAAAAATTACAGTATTATTGCATCGTTGAGTTCATTTAAGGTAGATTTAGTTATGACTAAGTGCTATTCCATATTTGGGTCTTTGTTTGAACTAGTCAGATATATGTCAACTTGGTATATATATTTAATCCATATATTCAACATTACTAAAAATTATAGTATTCTTACACTTTCTCTTTAATTAATACTTTTTCATATTCCTATGAGAAGAAAGACTGTAGTAGTTGTACACCTTGTTAAACAATATGGGTAGTAATAGGAGATTTTGGCCCTACTAGTGCAACATTATTATTTTCATCAACATTATAACACTTAACTTGTATTTTTGGATACTTCTAGCTAGTATCCCATTTGATCTTTATACATTACAAATTTATTTTCTAACAATGTATTCTTTAGCTCATGATGAAGTGGGGATGCCTCCTTCAGTCATCACTCTGATATTGCCAAGTGTATTGTCAAAAATAATGAGTTTGCAAACATCTTTGACTATGCCAAGTATAACTGGAAAAACCTTATTTTTCTATATTTTGTAATGTGATAATCATGCATTGTTTTTTTTTGGATGGATTGTATACTCCTAGACCTATTTTATGCACTAAGAGATAGACTTTAAATTGACAAAACAATAGAGAACAATACTACTGAAGCTGAACCATTTCCTGGAGCAACATGTGTGCCTAGTACTAGTTTGTTTGTGGGGATATTGTTGTTAAAGAATAAAACTATGTTTCCATTAAAATTATGAAAGCTTCCAGGTGTAATAAAATTGTTATTATTTATAGTGTAATTGTAGTTTACTTATATATAACTTGTTTTGGACTAATAATCCCATGATATTTTTGTAAGAAATGATGTATTCTTTGATCATCCTCTTGATATGACATTGAAGCTATTGGGACCCACCATACATAAAAGGTTCATAGTTTCATATCATTGCTACAATATTTTTCTTTTCTTCCATTTATTGTACTATATTAAATTTATTGATCTAACAATTTTATTTTTAAAAAAGGTGGAATGAGCAGGGTCTTGAATTAAAAAATCAACTCATTACATCTTTTGAGGACATTTTTGACACAACGTTACTTCTGAAAAGAGCATCCAAACATATAAAGACTATGAGGGACCAATATGGAAAGAATCAAAAGGATAACTCAAAGTATGATCATCCTCCTATGATTCTATCGATGGAGTGGAATGAAATAATAGAAAATGCAAAACAGATAAGGCTGTGTGATAAATGATTGAACCAGAAAAGGGAAAAAGAAGGTATTCATGTTAGTATTAAGTAGAATGTAATCATTCACTAATTAGTGATATTTCTAAATGTATAATCTAACATGTTTCAAACTTTTCATATATTGTAGGACACATCAAAGGCTACAAAAGTGAGACTACAAAAGGTTGGCAAACACAAATTTGGCTTTGTTGGCTATATGAATCTTCAATCTTGACTTTTAAGTAATAACAATGGAATTTCATATATATATATATATATATATTGCAAACAATTTTTTTAAATCAAATCATACATGCAAAATTGACAATATTAAGCAAAAAATATAGACACAGAATTTAATGTAGAGCCCACGAATGAAGAAATAAAAATTTCCTCCTATGCCAAGAATCTCAAAACCATACCCAAAAATATAGTACACCAAATGAGACAGGTAAATTGGTCAAATGAAAAGTAAATCAAATTGAATAGTTGAGAAATTTCTTTTTTGGTGCTAGTTTCCAACATAAATTGACTACATAACATTTCACTACAACCTTCATATCCTATCACAGAACCTGAAGATTATGAAGGCCATGATGTGCATCATAGTGGTGAAGGTAATAATTTTTTATTGGAAATTAATTATGCAATTATGAATACAATTTATAATCTTCAATTGCAATTTGATGTGTAACCTTTCTTTGAATATTTTAGAGCATGTTGAACATCAAGGTGAAGGAGTGGAGCATGTTCCAAGTGTTCAACATGTTGAGGTGGCAGTGGATCAAAATGTTATTGTACATGATGTGACATTTTTAGGTAAGAAAAATGCATGTTATGTTCTACTAGTTAATTAAATACTTGTAACAGTTAAAAGAAGAAAAAGAGTGCCAATTTAACCCATTTACTTGTGATTGCAACAAAGTCCCCTTTAGTGCAATAGCCTCCTACTCCTCACAATAAGAGGAGGTATCATAATTTGGCATTGCATGTATACAAGAGGAGGAGAATGAGGAAGATATTGATGCTCCTATCAGCCTTTACCTTAAGAAAGCTAAGAAAAACAAAAAGAAGAAATAATATTTTTTAAATGCTTTTTGATAAATAATGTTTGATAAACTTTGTTGGATAATGCAACAACATTGTTTTAAGTAATTATCTATGAATGTTGCATATCAATATTGATTTTTATGTCATGCTAATGAATATTTTGATGTGTTGATGAAGTATTAATTAGTATTGCATATTAATGAATTTTTATATCATAATAATGAATATTGTGTGATTGTATTGATTGAATGTTATAGTTCATAAATGGATGAATGAATGAATGAAGTATGTAATTAGATGATAATGGGAATTTAGATTGATGTTAGGAGGAGGGGGATGAGGCCAAATGATCTTCCACCTTCACGTGGTTGGCCTTGTTAAGTAGAGAATATTAAAGTATTCTTGAAACCAAGTGAAGCTCAAATTAACATACCTTTATTAATTAATCAATTTCATTCAACAACTTTACCACTTGCCTCATTTTGGGTCTTGCAACTAGATCTAGGGATGACACTAAAACAATAGTTTTACATGCAGGATATGGTTGTTGGTAATAATCAAATGACAATAACAGTGAGTAGATTAGTATGAATTTTACTTTGTTTGATTGTTTCAATTAGGGCTTCATTTTATTTATAGTTGGTGCAAATACAAGATACACATTAAAAAGTACAAATATAGTACTGTTGAACTAAGTAGATTAGTATGAATTTTACTCTATTTGATTGTTTCATTTTATTTATAGTTGGTGCAAATACAAGATCCACATAAAAATAAGTACAAATATAGTAGTTTTGTTCTTTCTTTGTGATGGGGACACAACCCAAGCACATAATGGACACAACAGGAAAGGAAAAATTTTATTAACTGTGAAAATATGCTAGTACACTTAGTGTAGAGAAATAGACTCCAAAACATGCCCTATGGGCTTACAATAGCATAAATCTGGAGATAAATTCTTCTCCCAGTACATTCTCTCAAACTCCACTCCAAACTACCTTTAACAATGCCAGAAATATTCTTAAATAGACCCCAAAGGGTTAAGGATTATGAATAAATTCTAGAAAGTGCTATTTGGCATCCACCAACCAAATAGAAGGCTCTAGAAGTCGTATTAGAAGTCAACGCAAAACTAGAAGAATCCAGAAATGGTAACCGAACTTTTGAGAGACATAACTTTTGAACCGTAGCTCTGATTGATGAACCATTTACATTTTTGGAAAGCTCTTGAAGTGCTCTATAGACCTATGGATAGCTTTTCTCATCCCCCATCATTCAACCCTATTCAAGGTTATTTAATGCCCCTAACTTGACTTTGAAGCATTCTTAGGAGGTCTCCAAAAATTGAAAAACTGCAATAAATTTCAAACCGTGGGGCCTTTTGACCTGATTCTTTTTTTGGAATGCTCTAAATTATAATTACCATCATCCAACCAATTTAAACCTTCTAGTTCACCAAAATGATGGCTCAATTACATACTCCTATTTTTTCAACATTTACACATATCCCAAGGTGATTAAAAACTCTAACCCATTACTCTAATAGTGGAACTGTGAGAGTTGGAACCTTTATTTGACCCAAATGGGTATCCAAAAATGAAAACACATGAAACAAAAACTAAGTATAAGTACATTTTTTGGATGACACAGGATTGCCCTTATACCTCTGGATGCTCCTGCATCAGACACCCAAGGTAGATTGAAAAGTGACCCTGTCACTTTATGAATGGTAGAGGAAATCTCAAATGGGAAACTTCAATTGCTGATATCCAAGTTGAGTCCTCTATCGATTGTCCTTTCCACTTGACCAAACACTCGTCATACTACCTATTTCTGGTACTCCTACCCACATGATGATCTAGAATGCCTTCTATCTCCTCCTTCTTAGAAGCCATAATTGGACATGACTCTAACATCGACTCCTCATCTGTACCATCATAATGATACTCTGTTAAGTTTGCGATGTTGAAAATAGGAGAAATGTGAATTCCATCTGGTAACTCCACTTCATATGCATTTCCTAAGTCATGTTTCTTCAGAATTTTGCAGGGGCCAAATTTCTTCATTTTCAGCTTGTTGTAAGTATCGGCTGGAAATCTTTCTTTTAGTAAGTGTACCATGACTAGATCCCCTACTTGGAATCCCTTATGTCTTCTCCTTTGATCAGCCCTAGCTTTATACTATTGGTTCATCTTGGTAATGTGTGCCTAGACCTCCTCATGTAGACATTTGATATGTTCAGCAAATTTTTCAGCCTCTCCCCTTGCTCTATCTTCCTCAATTTATGTGTAGTCCTTGGGCTACTTCCATATACAATTTGGAATTTTGATTTACCTGTACTCCTATGTACAAAGTTATTGTAAGAAAATTTTGCTTGTGGTAGAATCAAATCCCATCCCTTGGGCTTATCTCCAACCAAACTTCTCCGTAAATTGCCCAGACTTCTGTTTACCACTTTAGTCTGTCCATCAATCTTTGGGTGATGTGTAGAACTAAACTTCAAGTCTATTCTCAAATTCTTCCATAATGTCCTCTAGAAATACCCCACAAATTTAGTATCTCTATCAGAAACTATACTCCTTGGGAGACCATGTAGTCTCACCACCTCTCTGAAAAATAAGTCTGCAATATGGATAGCATCATGATTTTTGTGGCATGGAATGAAATGTGTCATTTTGGAGAACCTATCAACCACCACAAATACTGAGTCATTACCCCTTTTTGTCCTCGGCAATCCAAGAAAAAAATCCATACTTATGTCCTCCCATGGCTTTGATGGAACAAGAAATTGCTGATATAGTCCAGTATTGTGACTAAATCCCTTGGCCACTTGACAAACCTAGCAATTTTGTACAAACTTCTTCACATCCTATGAAATCTGAGGCCAAAAATAGTGTTCTCTAAGAATGGAAATGGTCTTATCTCGACCAAAATGTGCTGCCATCCCTCCACTATGTTTCTCCTTAATCAGATTTTCCCTCATGGAACTCCTTGGAATGGATAATTGACTGCCCTTGAATAGCATACCATCTTGAATAAAATAGTCTAACCACTTAGTTCTATCTACAACAACAGGCTCTTTACAAGCCTTCCATGCTTCAGCAAAATTAGGATCCTCAGGGTACAGATTCTTGTGTTCATCAAACCCAACTACTTCAACCTACATTACTATAAGCAACAACTGTCTCCTACTTAGTGCATCTACAACCCTATTAGATTTTCCACTCCTATGCTTCAACACAAATGTATAGCTCTACAAGAACTCTACCCTCTTCATATGCCTCTGATTCAATTTACCTTGGCTATTTAGGTACTATAATGCCTAGTGATCAGTATATAAAACAAATTCTTTTGGAAATAAATAATGCCTCCATTTCTTTAAGGCCTAAACTATTGCATAGAACTCTTGATCATAAACAGAATACTTCTTTTTCGCATCATTCAATTTTTCACTAAAATATGCAATAGGCTTACCTTCTTGGCTTAATATAGCCCCAATATCACTGCCACTAGCATCACAATCCACCTGGAACACCTTTATAAAATCTGGAAGTACCAACATAGGTTGTTCTATCACCTTCTTCTTTAGCAATTCAAAACTTCTCGCAGCTACCGCGGTCCATTTGAACTCTTTTTTATCCCCTCTTATTGTGTCAGTCAGGGGTGCACATATGCCACTGAAATTCTTAATAAACTTTCTCTAAAAACTAACTAGACCATGAAATGATCTTACCTCAGTAGCAGACCTTGGAGTAGGCCATTCCAAGATGGCTTTTACCTTCTCTGGATCCATTTTGAGACCTTCAGGTGATATAACAAACCCCAAGTAGACTAACTCCTTTTTTGCAATGATACACTTCTTCAAATTAATTAACAGTTTCTCTTCCATTAACCTTTCAAGGACAATATGAATATGAAATAAATGTTCTTCCAAAGTCTTGCTCAAAATTAAAATATCATCCAAATAGACAATAACAAATTTTCCCAAAAACTTCTTAAGTACCTCATTCATAAGCTGCATGAAGGTGCTTGGGGCGTTCGTCAATCCAAAGGGCATGACTAACCACTCATAAAGACCCTCCTTGGTCCTGAAGGCTATTTTCCACTCATCTCCTTCTTGAATTTGTATCTGTCGATAGCCACTTTTGAGATCTATCTTTGTGAAGTACTGAGCTCCACTTAAACAATCCATAAGATCGTCCATTCTTGGCAAAGGAAACTGATACTTGATGGTTTTCCTGTTTATAGCTCGAGAATCTGTACACATCCTCCACTCTCCATCCTTCTTTGGTGCCAGTACTACAGGTACTACACATGGACTCAGTCTCTCCTGAATCAAACCCTTTGTCAATTGCTCTTGAACATGTCTATTTAACTCCTTAGTTTTAGTAGGAGTCATCCTGTGAGTAGCCTTGTTAGGAAAACTAGCTCCTGAGATTAAATCTATCTAATGACTGATGTGCCTTACCAGTGGCAATCCTTCTGGAGCATTATCAGAGATGATATCTCCAAACTCACCTAGTAAATCTGAAACTTCAAGTGGTATTTCACTACTACCTTCTTTATCTTTCCTAGGAAGAAAAGCATAGCACATATGCTAATGTTTCATGCCATCTAAAAACTTCCTTCCATCAACAAGACAAATCCTAACACTACAACATACCTTTTCACCTTCCTTTTTTCATGGGCTTCAGTTTGTGGTGAACTCCATCCTTTGTTAGAGAGTATGTGTTTGCATGACCATCATGTACTGCATGCCTATCAAACTACCACGGTCTACCCAAAAATAGATGGAAAACATCCGTTGGAATAACATCACTAAGAACTTCATCATGTTAGCTCCCAATTTTGAATTTCATTAAACAATGTTCACTTACTAGGACCTTACGATCATCTTTCACCCAAGTAGTCTGATAGGGCTGAGGGTGTTTCTCCCTCTTGAGCTTTAGCTTAGAGACAATCTCTTCTGACACCAAGTTGTCAGTGCTACCACCATCAATGATCACATCACAATATTTATCCTCACACTTGTACCTAGTATGGAATAGACTCTTTCTTTGTGTTGGTTCAATCTCACCACTTAGTAGGACCCTTTCATTTACTAAAGTCTCTCCTCTTTCTGCATCCTCTAAATGTGATGGTTGTGCATCCTCATCCACATGAGCAACCCTAGCTTGACCCTCAGCTCTCTTATCTGTCCTTCCTTGTCATTGAGGGCATTCAAAGGTACAATGAGCTTCTTCATTGCAATGGAAATAGGTACCACAAAAGCCTCCTCTTCCTTTTCCATGTCCTCTACCTCTTCCTCTTTGATTTCCAAAGTCTTGATCATAGGAGTAGTTGAAAATCTCGTTCCTCTAGTTCTTGCTAGTACCCACATCTTCATTTTTCTTTTGGGTCTCATTTCAGCCTCTTGACAACCTACCACTACCCCTTCCTCTTTGACTACACCCTCTTTGTCTTCCTTCAAACTTTTTATTTAACTTCTCTTCAACTCGCAGGGCAAACTAGTATGCCTCTTCAACACTCCTCATTCTTATCAGACTTAATTCCTCCTGGATGCTAGGCCACAACCCACTAATATAATGAGCAACCTTCTCCTTATTTGCTTCTGCATGCCCCACTCTAATTAGAAGTTGATAAAACTCCTCTGTATATTCTTGGACTAATTTTCCTGCTTGCTTTAACCCATGCATCTTCTTAAACCAATCAAGCTCGTAGTCAATAGGAATGAACTGCTTCTTTAGTTTGTCCACCATGCGATCCCACCTTGTGATCTTATCCTTTCCTCTTCTATTTCTTTCCAATTGAACCTCTTGCCACTAGATTTTGGCATGCCCTTTTAGTTTGGCCTTTGCAAACTTAACCCTAGCTGGGTCCCTAATATCCTCATACTCAAAGTATTCTTCTAGTTCATTGATCCAATCGATCAACTCATCTGGTTTCAAATTTCTTGAAAATACACCCACATCAATTGTAGGTCTTTTTCCAAAATTAGTAATGGCCCTAAAAAGCCTTTCCTCTGCCTAATTTAGAACTTCCCTATCAACTTCCCCTTATGGTCCAATTTGTTCTTCTTCATTGTCGTCCTCACTTTCGTCCCTTGCAGCAACATTTGTTCCTCTACGGAGCTCCTCCTGCAATGCTTGTACCTGCCTTTAGAGGGCTCTAACCTCATTAGGATTAATAGCTCTGACCCTTCCACCATGCTCTCTTCATGGAGGCATCTTCTTAACTCAAACCCACAACCACACAGTCCTGGTGCAAATAGCCTCACAGTCGGTGCTCTGTCTACACACTCAGGAAAACCAGCTCTAATACCACTTGATGGGGACACAACCCAAGCATAGAATGGACACAACAAGAAAGGGAAAATTTTATTAACTATGAAAATATGCTAGTACACTTAGTGCAGAGAAACAGACTCCGAAACATGCCCTATGGGCTTACAATAGCATAAATCTAGAGATAAATTCTTCTCCCAGTACCTTCTCTCAAACTCCACTCCAAACTGCCTTTTACAATGCCAGAAATGTTCTTAAATAGACCCCAAAGGGTTAAGGATTAGGAATACATTCTAGAAAGTGTTAGTTTTCATCCACCAACCATATAGAAGGCTCTAGAAGTCGCATTAGAAGTCGGCACAAAACTAGAAGAATCCAGAAACGGTAATCGAACTTCTGAGAGGCATAACTTTTGAACCGTAGCTCTGATTGAAAAACTGTTTACATTTCTAAAAAGATCTCGAAGTGCTCTATAGCCCTATGGACCAGCTTTTCTCATACCCCATCTTTCAGCCCTATTTGAGGTCATTTAATGCCCCTAACCTGATTTTGAAGCATTCTTAGGAGGTCTTCAAAAATTGAAAAACTACAATAACTTTCAAACCGTGGGGCCTTTTGACCTGATTCTTTTTCTGGAATGCTCTAAATTACAATTACCATAATCCGACCAATTTACACACTCTAGTTCACTAAAATATGGCTCAATTACATACTCCTATTTTTTTGGCATTTACACATATCCCAAGGTGATTAAAAGCTCTAACCCAGAACACTAATCATGGAACTATGAGAGTTGGAACCTTGATTTGACCCAAATGGGTATCCAGAAATGAAAACATATGAAATAGAAACTAAGTCTAAGTACATTTTTTAGATGACACAGGATTACCCTTATACCTCTGGATGCTCCTACATCACTTTGTAATACTTTTGATTGTTTTGTCTAAAGAATATTTCCAAATCCTTTTTATATACCTTAAATAAGCATCCATATCTCCCTATTAAAAAAGCTATTAGAAGAAAAATAACCATTGAGAAAACTAGGGTTATATTGAAAAATTCATTCCATGATTTCCAATACTTAGAATGTAGGAATATAAATAGTAATAGCATAAATGATCTACATCTAGACTCAAATTAAATTTGGAAGTCCCCACAATAAGGGTCTATAACTAAATCATTCAATGTTCACTATATTCTTATATTTACAGAGTTGAATACAATATATGATTGACAAAATTTGGATTGACTGTGAATAGAAAACCCTCTAAATTATACAAACTCCAACCCCTCACTCCACATCATAGAAATCCTTATATAGATGATTGCAACAAGATTCAAATGGGAGGACATATGTCAAAAACTTATTGGACAACACAAAAGGCTAGATATTTGTAGAAAATTAAAATTAAAATATTCCATGCCTTTGATCAAAACACGTAAATAATTTCCAAATGGTAGGTGAAGTTTATTGTAGAAGTCTTCTAATTTAATTCTTTTGTCTTCTTCTGTCTTCTAGTAGTAACACTTTTTCCACTTCTGTCTAATCATCTTCCCTGGATGCTAAAGCCTTTATGTCTACTATAATTCCTAGATAGCAATATCTATGTCTACATTAGGCCAGGTGGAATCCCTAACTATATTTAATTCCTTGAGGTACTTGTTCCACTTGTCATCAATTATAGCTTTAACCTCAATAATTATCTTTGACATTTCAACTTCTAACTTATATATCATATCAACTAAATCATAAACTACCACTACATCTACCTCATCAATCCAGTATGCAACAAATATGGGATGGTTCAAAATGTTGTCAAAAGAAGATAACCATTCTATGCAGTCCTTAACTCTTCCAACATTATCTAGAATGGTGGGCACAAAATTGGGTGTTCTTGTGGCAATTGCTTTCATTTTATTCTGGACTAATTGTAACTTTCCAACAAAGAAACCATTTAGATCTCTTACATTATTTATCATTTTCTTGGTATTAATAATCACTACCTTTGGTAAATCCTTCTTTTGTGGTAGAAAAGGTAAAAGGTTATCAAAGAACTAGGTGTAAGGACCCCAAATGGTAAAAAGGGGGACAACAGAGCAACTACTTTAGAACATTTGTATTTTGCCCCTTGCAAAACCAGGAAGTTGTTGTGCACATTCTGTGAAACAGGTTTTAGTGCATTTACCTTATGGGTCAAATTTTTTTTGATAGTTCTAATTTCTATCTCCTTGGCACCATCCCACTCATCAATATCCATCTATTGGCTTTCTCCTATATTTTCTATATCAACATCTATTTAGGCTTCTTGATCTTTTACCTCTATGATGGACCTGGCCACGTTCCTTAGGCTTCTTACCTGCTCATCCAAAGCATCCACTCTCTATTATAGAACATAAGTTCTCTTTAATTTGTCTTCATATTTCTTTCTAGCATCAATTGATGCATTGTATGTTTGATATAGTTGCTCCTCCAATGTATCCATCTTGCTCTTCCCCATGAGTGATGATGTGTTCATTATGTTATGTATCTAGTCACTTGATATAGTAGTGACATTCTAGAATATAAAATTTCCTTGGGGGGATTCCTTTATTTCCATTAGGGTTGGCTATATTTCTCAAGAGCCATGTTCTATATTGCCATTGTTTTACTATCAATGTTGAAACTAGACCCCTACAGCTCACTAGTAATATTTGTCTCTTCAAAAGAGACTGACTTTTCCTACCTTCTTATTTGATCTAACATAAAAGATGAACTAAGTTCCCAACCTAGAAAAAGCATCCACTTCTCATCACCAATGCCCTAGCTTCTTCCACAGTGAGACTCTCACTATTTGGATCATATTCTTGCAACCTTTGCACTAGTTCAACAGTCTTCTTTGGGGAGTCTCCTAGTTATAGCTATACGGTAAGCTCATTTTGATTGACCTTGTATAGGAATGACTTGAATTCATCTAAGTTTATGAATTGATAATCCTTCATGAAGACCTGAGCCTGGATTATTCTCTCATCCAAAACTTGAATCTAAATTTTAGTTTTATTTGAGTTTTTCTTATTTTCCTTGGCCTATTTTATCAAAAAGTCGTGTCTTATTTATCAAAAAGTCATGTCTTATTTATCAAAGAATTGGGATCACTTGGGAAAAAATTGTAGTGCCTTCCCTTTGACTTTACCAAGAATATCAATCATCTTTTTTCTTTTCCTCCCTTAAGCCCATGAAGAGCTTTTTGGCTGATCATCATCCACTTCTATAGTTATGATATCATCCTATTGAGGGGATTGAGGCTCTACTTTGTTTTTGATTTTAGTAGGCACTTATGCCATTATTTAATCAAAATTGTCAAGGAACCTATTATATCTGTCCAAGTATGTTGTTTCATGATAGAAGACTTGGAATGATGGATCAACTACCTTCATGGCTTCTTCTATTTTCATTATCTTATTCCATTTTAAGGTTTTATCCCTATAGACCTCTGTACCTAAAAAATTCATTATACAATCTTCCTCCCAATTGGCTTGTTGTTAGGGAGGGTATACTTTCTCATCTTCTTGATAATATGTCTCACCAAATCATTTGGATCATAGGTCCTAGTAGGACTCGAGGGAAGCTAGAACTCTCTCATGCATTTATCTATCTCTTCTATGGCATCTTTTCCTATCACAAGATCACCTATCTTTATATTTCTAGCTACAAAAGAGGCTCTCTTGATAGTAGGACCTAGGTATTCTTTATTCATCATAAGTAGTTACCAAAAGAACTCTAATTGGCCTAACCTTTCATGGATATATTTTGGTAACACATGAGGGGGTTGTGGACACTCAAATACCCTCATAATTAATTTTTTTTCAAAAAGAAACAAACCAGCCCAATCATGGCTATATACCCTATCCCCATTTGGGAAATTAGATGGTATTGTAAGAATTCCTACACCTCTAGGTACTCTTTTAGTTATGTTTTCTAAAATATTTGTAATAGGAAAATCAAAATCATTGTAAAAAGAAACAACACTAGCATAGGGATAAAACCTTTACTAGAAGTGAGTCCACATCAGCATAGGTAGGGTTCTCCATTCTCCTTAGTGGCCTCAATGAAGTCTAGAATAATATGCCATATATTCTTAAAAATAATAATATGCATTAACATTGAATAGTGGAAAAATCTAAATTTTTGCAATTCTCCATTTTGAACTACCACAGTTTCATCATACATCTTGTTGATGATATATTCCACAAAATCATATCCAACATTATAGTTTGAAACTTGGATGTCCAAAGCCATGATATATATGTACCTTGGTCCATTCATGGTGCCATAAACTCCTACCACCTTGTCTATCCAAAAAGTGGTATACCTAAAACACTTGTGGAAGAAATCAAGTGGCATAAGGTCTCATACCTTCTTTGGCATTTCACACTTTTCTAGTTTTGATTTGGGAATGTTGCACTTCATGACTCTTCTATTAAAGAAACTCTTAGAACTTTTGAATGTTTCATTCATCTTTTCCCTCTCAATTTCCTTTTTCATAGGTCCTCCTAGGTCAAAGACCTTAGTGAAAGTCTTCCTATCTAATCTGCATAGGATATTCATATCCTTCTTATTTAAAGCTTTAGTTATAGGATTGTAGGATTTGATCAATGCCTTCATTAGATCAACTTCTATTATTACTTTTTCCATTGTCAATTTTTCCATGTTCGTGATCTACGGGTTACAAATTGGTGATTTTTCAAACCTATTCTAATCAAAATACCGGAAAAGCTCATTTTTGTTAGTATTGAGTACAATGGCATCTGTATAGAAGGAGTATACATCCTTGAAGAAATGGGTATTCATAGTTTGAGCATGGGAAGACCCTGGAAGGAGATACACCCATTCCTCTACATACAAAGTTGCCAACTTTGGTTTGCCTTGTTCAACAGCCTTTGAAGACCCTTCTACATCAACCTAGGCTATTATTTTCTCTTCTTCCTATGCTATGATTTTGTAATCAATTCTTAAAACTAATCATTATCAGTATTAGCTCTAAGAAAATTGAATGTCTCTACAATCTTTGAAAATTCTTAGTGCTCACACTCTTATCTCTGGGCTATGCAAATATCTATGACTCAAAAAACCATTATATCAATTCCTTAAATAGAGAATGAGTAGTATAGAAACATTTATGAGCCTTTATGTCAACGCATATAAGAATTCTCAAAAACTATGAAAGTGTCTTAAAAAGCTTTTTACTACTACCTCTTCAAATCTTTTTAAGAACCTTTTGACAAGACATTACTTTTCAATCATGATGAGACTCTTAACAGTCATTTTTTGCTTTAAAACACATGCTTGTGACCTAATGACATCTTTTTATCATTGTTTTGTGGTCATTTTCTTGCCTTGGCCTTTAAAACAAATGATCTGACAATCATAGCTTTAGACCTTCTATCACTTATTTTTAGCTTATTTCACAGTTTGGATGCTTAGCTATATGATTGAGTGCTCAAAGGAACTTAACCCTTTTATAAATGCAATCATGCAATCACCACTTCTTCTTAACATTAACACTTACTTCCTACAACCATGCGACTACCTTTAACCTTCTCAAAGTTGTGGTTTCATAGACATTTCTCTCCTCTAGACTTTTCTTGTTGTGATCTTGCAATCACCACTTATTTACAAACTATTCAAGACTTCACAAAGCTATGACTCTTCCAATATTCTAACAGCTTGACCTCATGACTATGCAGCTCGCTATATTCTTCCTCCAATCTATCTATTTGTGTGGTTGTGTTCAAAATCTTTCTTACTCATCTTAACTATGTGACCATGCAAACAAGCATATTTCAACTATCTTTGCCAGGTCACATCCTTGCTAGCTTATGATCACTTAAAAGTTGTGACTGCACGACTACAGAGTAACCCTTAAAGTTATAACTTAGTCACTCCTTCCCAATCAAATTTCATAACGATCTAGTAGCTCTTGCAACCATGTGAACAAAGGTTCACTACATGCCCTTACCATTTTCACCTAGTCACAATCAGTTTAAAGACCTTATCCTTTAAGGCTTTGACCTTGCAAACAAAGGTTTGCTAGGTTTCCATTGACATTCTTTATACTCTTTTCAATAAAGTAACTACATAACTGAAGTCCCATTGACTACTTCACTAGGTTGTAGCCTTTGTATTCTATACCCATCTTAACTATGCGACCAAGCGAACAAGTACTATATTGAATCTCTTAGCACATGATTATTTAATCAATGTGACTACGTGACTAAAGAATATCCCAATTTCTTTGAATTGGTTGCATCTTCACAGTTAAAACCTTTCATTTCCTACTCATCCTCATGACTTAGTGAACAAAGGTAAACTTAGCCTCTTCACAAGGTTGCAACATAAATTGTTGCAATTTGTAAATATGTCCCAACCATGCAAACATACTTGGTCATAGGGTCGTACACATACAAATTTTAAGAGATTGCATTAAAAATGAAAAATGCCAAAATACAAAGAAACACTTGATTTTCTCTTAAAATCAAAAGGTCACAAATTTAAAACCCAAGGGTTTCTTAGGGAAATTAAAAAATAAAATATCAAGCTAAGGTTTTTCTAGACAAAGGAAAACAATTGTATAACAAACCCTAACTACATAACACAAATCAGGGCACTCTTACCTTAAATTTTTTAGACAATCGGCAAATTAAAAATGAGGGCTATCACACCTTAGGGATGGAAATGACTAGTTATTTGATAGTATACTTTAGAATTCATTCACTCACACTCTTTTCTTTAGATCTATCCCCTATTAGTAGTGGGCTAGCATCCCTCATAGGATTCATGATATGGCTTAACAACCTCTTATGGTTTTATAAGACTATTGGTTGTATTGGGCATTAACGGGTCAATCTTTTCATGCAACAACAACCCTGTCCTTTCTAACAATTGGTATCAAATCTTGGTTACAGGTTCAAATCTGGCTACCTATGGTGAGTGACACTAGGAGGGGGATTATTGTCAGTGGTCCAATGTCCCTCATAGGATTTGTGACATGGCTTAACTACCTCCTATGGTTCTATAAGACTATTGGTTGTATCAAACATTAACAGGTCAATATTTTGGTGCAACAATAACCCTATCCTTTCTAACATCCCCTATAATAGAAAATGGTCAATAATTTTTCTTAGATTTGTAATGGCTCCTTGATTATAGTAGCTAACTATAAATCAAAGGGAAAATAATACAATTAAGTGATGTCCTGTAGTTGATTGAAAGTAAAATTGATTTTATTTCAAATGTGTTTTGTACAACCACATGAACCTTTCAATTTTCATATGAATTGATGATCAATGCATTATCTATTGCTACATAGAGTATCACCAACAAAACTTGACCTATTTAATTACTTTGCAATAAAAATATCAGCAATTAACTCTAAATCCCATTCTTATGATATCCCTTTCATATGACTAGAAAACCTACTAATGTATTGAAGCATTTAATTAATTCCTTGAATTAAAAGTAACAATAAATTGATATACAACCTATCCTAGTTGCATTAAATTGCATGAACCTTACTTATTTGATCCCAAAATAACCAACATATGAAAAATGAAGATAGAATTTAGAGACATAGATATTACAAAATTTCCTCCTTATATTAATATTCTATGAAACTAATACATTACTAATATAAAATTAGGAGTAACTCAAGATATGATAGAATTTTCATTCAAGATCCATTTGTATTCTCAAAATTGCACAATTGAAACATCACAAAATTGACACAAAGACTAATTGGACCAACAACAAAAATAGCATAACACTAGAAATTATATAGACTTTGGATCTTCATCTAGCCTTGGGAACTCACTTATATAGCATGAGTTGCAACAATATTTAGGCATAGAGGAAAAATTACAATTGTCCTTAGCACAAAAAGATTTACAAAAGAGGATAGAAATTTTCACTATCGCAAATGTTGAAGTTGATGAAATATCAACCCCACAGCTCTCAAGAATCACCTGTATGAAAACACTTGTCACTAAGAAAGAGAGAAGGAAAAACCTACAGAGGCTAGAATTACTAGATCTATAGATGAGAAATTCTTGATGAGCAAAAAAAAAATTGTTATGATCAAAAGTGAATTAATACAATTACAAAGAGATCAATCCTTATAAAAGGAGATCAAAACCCTAATAGGGAAAAACCTAGGTTGCATGATAATATTTAATAAAAGAATTAATTATTATATGCCTAAATTTTAGCTTAAGAAAATTAGAGATAAGAAGTGACTTAATAATTAAATAAAAAGATTTAGTTAATAAGGAAATATCTTATTACTCTAACAACCCCCCTTATGATAAAAAACCTAGAAGCAACTGTTGAAAGCAAATGAGTTCCCAACAACAAGGCCTAATGAGGTACTTAAGCATAACAAAATCACTATAAAAAGGAGAAATAGATAAAATCACATGGGAAAAAACCTACTCCAAAAAGAGATGGAAAGAATGTTCCAAAAGACAGGAATAAAAGATGATCATGAAGAATACCACTAAAGCATGAAGTTATAAACACTACCAAACTGCTAATCTGAAGAACCTCCACTATATAGAATATGACCAGGTAGAGAAGACTAAGTCTAAAGAGATGATCAATTGAGGATAAAATTTATCTTCATGGCCTCCAAAAATAGGAATGAAAGAATGTCTATATGGTAAATGGTCTATCTCATCAAAATGCATAGGTGTCTAGCTACTGCAATCACCTAGTACATAGGATCAAATACTAAATACACAAATCACTCCATCAAACCAATAAATAAATAGAACCAACATAAACCCCTCTAATATTGAGAGGTAAGACATGAATATTGCAACTAAATGCAATATCTCCTACAGAAAGAAGAACCATGAACATCAAGAGTGCAAAAGAAGTACAAATACCTATAATGGCATGTGCCATTGACACATCATGTGGCTAATTTTGTGGAAGAAACACTCACTTGAAAAAGGAAGATGGAAAATATGGCCAACATGAACCTCCCAAGGAAATTATAATATAGTGCAAGTATAACAAAACACAAAGATGATCAAGATCTTGAAATGTAATAGTGTGACACTTTATCTCAACGTGTTTACAAAAATACTACAAAAGGATGTCAGAAAAGATCAAAAGAGATATAAGGCTGATATAATAGTAACCTATGAAAAATTATCTAAAAACTAAAAATTGATCCCTAGACCTGAAACAACCAAAATACCCACCAGAATGTAGAAAATAAAAAAAACATTGAATGTGATGTGCCTGGAGAAAAATCTAAAAAATAAAATGTCTCAAAATATGTTTCTTGGAGTGAAAAATATAAACTCTAACTTTGATAGCCAAAATAGACCACCAAACAACATAAAAAATTCAAATAAACTGCACTATCATGACGGGCTCAGAATCAGCTTTTTGACACTTCTTTTAGATCAAAAAATAGAGTCTGGATGACCAAGTTATGGCCAGAAAACCACATGCAAGTCAAAAAAGAATTGATGAAAGATCAACCCCACAGATCCCAAGAGTCACCTTGATGAAAACACCTATCACAAAGAAAGAGAGAAACAAAAAGCTATGGAGGTTGGAATTGCTAGATCCATAGATGAGACATTCTTGATGAGAAAAAAAAAGAAATTGTTATTATCAAAAGTGAATTAATAAAATTACAAAGAGATCAATCCTTATAAAAGGATATCAAAACTCTAACAAGGTAAAACCTAGGTTTCATGATAATATTTAATAAAATAATTAATTATTATATGCTTAAAGTTTAGCTTAAGTAAACTAGAGATAACAAGTGACTTAATAATTAAATCAAAATAATTTAATTAATAAGGCAATATCTTATTGCTCTAACAACAAAAAGAAAAAATTTGGTGTTTTTTTGCTTCTTTGTAACAAAATGGCCTTCTCATTGATTTTCCCTTTCCCTCACCTCAAATATTCCATGTATTTTTCAACAATGGAGAGTTTCATTAGCTAATCTAGCACACATTATTATAAAAACCTAAACCAATCACTAGTTCTACACCAGTCTAATCCTTTGTGTTGTCAACAATAAAAAAAGGTAATAGAAACATGAACAAGTAAAATCATAAAATAATAAACATTTCTACATCTACCTAAATCAAAGATCACACTCAAACTATTTTTTGTTGTCTAGACTGTACCCACGGGCAGTGGCTTCCAAATTTGCAGAGAATTATACTTTTATTGTTCAAAACTATTTCAAACTTGTGTTATTACATATCCATATTGATCTCCCTTGTCCACTCACATGGATGTCTATGAAATAGACCCTAACTCTTCTAAATATTGACTAACTACTTCCTAACTATCTTTGTACTAGTCTAAACTAACTATTACCAATTAAAACAAGTAATTTGTTGTCATGAAGTTGATGCCAACTTAAAAAACTTCAAAAATTTTTAAGGAAAACCTTTAAAACCATTCCAAGTCATCTAAAAAAAATTCTATAAGGTTTAAGGATAACCTTTAAAACCAAACTAAATTATAAACCCTTACTACTAAGCCCTGCTAACTCTAATTAAGCATTTTTAGGTTAATATGGCCAATATAGGCATTTCATAGCTTATTGCACTCTTAATGCTTTTAACCCTAGTTAGAGGCTTTAATAGCCTTATTACATCATTTAAAACTATTATTGATCATTTCTCAATCATCCTCCATTCAAATGGGCATTGGTAGGAAAGAATAGAAAAGAAAACCTCCAATCTTGTTTGGGATTGAAGTCCTATATTATTATAAAAATAAAAAGGGCATATCCCAGTTTACAAAATCTCAGCTTTAAAACTATTTAATATTTTTTATTTATATTTCACATATTACAACCTTCCACTTTTGGTATTACAAAGTGAAGAATTTAGAGGAGGGATGAAGAAGAAAATCTAGAAATTTGCTCCTGTGAAATCTACAGGTGAGAGGTGGGGGTAATAGAAAGAGATGCCAAAAATAAACCTATCAGTATCTTGCAAGAAATAATTTCTACTTTCCTACTAAGGCAAGTTAGATATCAAATAATGTCATAGTCTTTCTTTGATGTAATATAAAAAATAGATAGATTACATATTAAATATGTGAATTTATTGAGGAACTTGAACCAAAAGTGTCAATAGGAAAGAATAAAAGGAGTAGGAGGATAAACAAAGAGTTGTAACCTATCAACATCCTATAGTTATTGAACCACTCCTTTGATGCATAAATAGATTAGATTCTACCAAATTATATTAATAATTACTAGATCTAACAAAGGGTTAAAACTGCCAATTTAAACTTCTGATTTATTGAGCATATCCCAGATATCAAACCTATCATAGCATAAAGGAGATAGCAAAAAGTCACCATAACCCTAAAAAAAATACCAATTTTATATTGATGTTTATCTATTACCACTAGAATCTTGAAAATGAGTTTAAATGATTTGTAAAAGTAAAAACATACTACCTTCTCCCTAAGACAAAATGGGAGGACAACCAAGCTAAGGAAAAGATAAGAAACTAAAAATAGAGACTAGCCAAACAAAGTCATATACAAAGATCTAATACTACTTATGCTACTCTGAGTCTTCATCGAACTCCTCTCCAAGTTCTTGCATTGCTTCCTTCATTCCTTCATCTTCTAGCACCCCATCCTCATAATGTAATCTTTCTACCCAATTGAAATTTGTTGGATCAAATACTCCATGATAATGTGCTAAGAAACTTACTTGTTTCCCAAAAACCTACCTTATCTTCTATGAAAATGATCATATATGTTGGAAATTCTTCCCCCTTGACATATAACATTCCATATGTTGGAAATATTCAAGACTATGCTAAGTTATTGAGAGGGGAGGAGTGAATCAGTAACTTCTAGAACTTCTACCAATTTCAGTTCTTGATCCAATAAACCAATTACCATTTAATTCATCACATCAAACCTAATTGCATGCATGAGAAACTAAAAATATAAAAGTATCCACAACACTTGAACACAATGATTTGGTGACCCAGAAACCTTCCAAATAGAAAGTAAAACTAGGGGGGGGGGATGAAACCCACAAGAAACCTTCCAAATAGAAAGTAAAACTAGGGTGGGGATGAAACCCACAAACTTTACTACTATAGTATAAAGTTGGTCTATTAAGGCTTACATTGATCACTTCTAATGATCTATCCTATTAGAAGAAAATAGGACTACTAGGTCCATGTTGTAAGAGGATTTACAAACATACAATGAAGTATGCACTTAGTAAAGAGATTTAGAAAAGACTATTAGGTCTACCTTGTTAAAGGATTTTGACTAGTTCACCTATTACAATGAAGCAATAGATCTTTGAATTTGCAACTGAGTTTGCTGATAGAGATTCCTTGATGTACTAGTCACCTTTCTATGATAGATATGTCTCTGCTACTCATTATGCTAATATGGCCTTCATAAATCTTTATCTATTGCTTACATTCACATTCCTGCACTTGCATTAAATACACATTACATTCCATTCTTGTTTGATATGATATAATACATCACACACACACACACAGATATATATATATATATATATATATATATATATATATATATCACACCAATTTATAGAATTACAAAGTCAACCAAGATAGAAGTTAACAAAAATATGACAAAGTCAACCAATATGAAGATACTCTAGTTTTGAAAATTGACTTGGTGAGGTTCTGATACTCAACATCCACTATCACTACTTGGCATCATCATGCTCTTAGTGAACATAGAAGCTTGGTCCATACTAATTACTTTCAAGTAGTCTTGAACTCAGTCTGTACTGGTGACTTGGTAGATATTGTGCAACTTGGCAAACACTGAATCACTTGGTTACCATTGAGTGGCTCAATCAAAATTGCCTTCACATTATATGAATTGAGAACTCAATAGACACTACAATGCTTGGTAACCACTAGCTCCACATCACATGAACTGCGAACTCAGTAACCACTGATAAATTTGGTATACACTGAACTACTCGGTTTACACTTCTGAACTTCACATTAACTGAATTTGATTGGTAACCACTAGAAATAGTCTAAAAGACTTGGTAGTAATTGTAGAAGCTCAGTGGCTACTGAATTACATGGAAAACATTGTAAACTATTCAATGAGCTCGATGGCTATACAGAATCTAAATAAGTATGTTTCACTAATAAGAAACTTGATTGATATGTCAACAATCTCCTCCTTTGGCATTAGTGACAAAACACTTATTAGCCCAAAACTAAATAACTTATATTCATCACCATGTGATAGTAGCTTGGTCTATTTTTGAGATTTTTTTTAATTTTTAAATTGATATTTGTAAGATATATATAGACTCTATTATGTACATGAAAATTTTTTCTTATTTACATATCTCCCCCTATAATTCTGCTCTTCTCCCTCTTTAACTTTTCTCCCATATCTCATTTCTTCCTCTAAGTCTACTCTTCTCCCCCTTTTTGATAGTAATGCTAAAGGTTTATTCAACATATTTACATGGAGACACCAAAATGAGATAAGAATTTAGAGTGTACCTTGAGGGTGATTACCAATGTTTTATCCCATTTTTCCTATAAGAACTTACATGTCTGAATGATAATTTGTACTTTTGTTGAGAGTTCAGTCATGTGATCAACAAAAAAGAAGTTGTTGTCTTGGATCAGGGTCTTTGCATAGAACCCATGATAGAAAGTATCATATTTTGGATATCAACCAATGTGGAATGGATCCTTATTCTTAACAACTCTTCCTACATAACAAACAAAAATCTAATCTTCTTAAAATGTGCAGAGCTTGAACTTGGGTCAAGTTGCAATTGTTGAGAACTTGCCTTAAGATCAATATCAATTTTGGACAATTTGTCCTTAACTTCTTTAGTATACTCCATGACATCACATAGCTTAGCAAAAAGTGATGACACATTAGAACAAGATGCCTCAAGATTGACCAAAATTGTTGGTAATTCAACTTGGTTAATAGAAATTTGATGAGAAATGTGCTCCAACACTTTATTATTGGACTTCTTTTCTATTTTTTTAGTCAATTTCTCTTGTTCCTTAGTATCCTCTTTAAACTTTTGAGCTACCTCTTCAAGCTAGAAAAAAATTGGTTGAGAAGAATCAACCTCAACTCCAATAGCCTTAGTCAAAATTTTAGTAGCTTCATCTAATATCTTATATTATCTATCCCTTTCTTCTCTCAATTTTTGCTACCTAGCCTTTTTCTAAAGAAGTTCACCAACCATTTACATTTGATTTGTAGAAAGATCGTAGAAATCCCATTTAGGAATTTCTATTTCCTCATCTAGATCTATATCTTCTTCTATTTCCTTTCCTTTTGAAAACTTTGTACTTAGTTGAAAATTAGGTTCAATTATCCTTTTACTTATTGCCTTGGTATTTGGAATGGAAACAATGGTAGACATACTTGGGCTTGCAGTAAAAACTATTAGTGCACTGACTAGTGGAGTACTAATAGAGATGTGAGAAGAATCCAAAATTGATGAAGCCAAAATTGAAGCAGACAAAATTGGAGTGCTTACCATGGATGAACTCAAAATTAAAGAAGTCAAATTTGGAGAGGAGATGGCTGAAGAGCTCAACTCAGTAGAAGGAGTAACCTATAGCTCAGTTGATGAAGTGGAAGTCACTTCTGTCATTGATATGCTGAGCAGTGTTGGTGCAAAGAGTGATTGGACATTTAATGTTTATGATGTAGTCACAACCATACTTCCTAAAATTTCCTCCATACTTGATGTTGTCAATGGTCTTCTCAGTGAGTGAGGAAGTGTGGCAATGACTGTAGTTTCTATCTTTATTGGGTTAGTCTCCTCATCATCTTCCTTATCTTCCTCGATAGATTCTTCTCCTTGCTTCTCTTCTTCTTCCTTTTCTTTAGCTAATTTCTCCTTATATTCTTCATAATCAATAGTAACATAATGAGTTGTTTCTTCATCATCCTCTTCATCCTTACCTTCTTCTTCTTCATCATCCTTTACATCTATTGGAAAGTCACTTGGTTTATGTAGACGATAAATGTTCTTCCACATGTTTCTAGCATTCTTAAATCCATGCTCTATATCTTAGATCAAAATTACACATGTATTAAACCTAAGAGTCATTTTATCTTCATTTTTCCTTAATGACTCTTTTACCTCAGCATCTGTCGTGCTCAGTAGTAATTGCCTCAGGGTTTGTGCATGTATGTCTTTTTCTGTTTGCATTGTAAAGTCCCATCTTTGCTTTATTTTCTCTAACAATTCATTATAGACATGAGAGATGATCTGGTTTGGTGAATACTTCCATTTACCCATTTTGGTAAACACTAGTTCTTCAACCTATTTCTGCTCAACCTTTGTCCTTGTTCATACTTCAAAGATTTGAAGCTTGTTATACCATCACCTTCTTCCATTTGTTTCAAATTTTCCTAGAAGGTGGGAGGAGTTCTACTAAGGACAATATCACTTCCTTTCTTCCTGGACCTCCTTGTGAAGACTACAATGGATGCCTTTGGAGGCTTGGTGATGATCACCTTGCCCTTTTTCTTCAAAGGTTCTTCCTCTTCTTTTGTTTCCTCTTAATCCTCTGCCTACTCTTCATCTTCACATTTTCCCTTGATTAACATAAGAGGTGCACTAGATTTCAATTTGGCTATCCTCCTCTTTCCTTTGTTAACTACCTAAGGTAGCTTTATTTTGAGCTCTATTCTTGCCTTGGCTTCATCATAGGTACAAAAGTAAGGGGCCTTGGGATCCAAAAGTTCATTAACAAGGGCTTCAATGATATCCTTGGTCTCATCAATGTTTACTTCATAGCTAAGAGGCTTTACCCATATACTTCTAGGCTTGACTGTCTGGATGTATACTTTCTCACAATCAACCATAAAACACACATTATCCTTGTAATCCTCAACTAAATTCTTAGGTATCCTAAACCTATTGTTCATTTTTTCTTTAAACCCATTAAAGTAGTTGTTCACAATGATGTCATAGTTTTCTCCCATTTCTGTAATGTATTCATTTATTTGGTACAATACTGGCACATCCTTTCTCCAAACTATAGTGCCTTTGGAAGGGAAAAACTTTTGAACATGGAAGAATAAACATGTTAACAAAGGGCCAAATTTGCATGGGTTAAAAAGTTTCCATTAATTCTTGGTATGGTGGTAGATGAGTTAACATAATGCTCAATAGGCTATCATCCACTACTTTGTCTTGATCACTCGACGAAGTCTTCATGACTTGGTAACCATAAGTTTCTATGTTACTCTCAACCTTGCTCGGTGGAGTCTATGACCCAGCCTCACTTGGTAGAGATGGTAACTTGGTAATAACTAATACAAATCTTTCTTAGTGATCCCTTTGTATCTTTAATATGGATTTGGATCTTTGTCACCTTTCAACTAGAACTAATTATAATGTCTTCTTTGATAGTTTGGTTCTAGTTCTTCCTTAAGAACTTAATTAGAAGTGGTAGTGTCACCTACTTCTTGAGTGACTTGATCATAATTACTCAAACCAATATCCTTGGTAGACTTAGGAATTCATTGTTGTCTCATCTACCTTCAAATGTTATCATCTTTTGCATTCTTCTCATCTTCTATCTTACCAGTACTCATACAATTTTTGGCAATATGACTAATTTTTGTACAAATGTAATATCTTATAGTGGTATCCTTTTTTCTCATATGATGTTTAACACAATTTATACCAATGTTTCCATATTCTCCATAGTAATGACATCTACGCTAGATATTGTAATCCAAAACAAATATTGCTTTCACAATTTCCTCTACAAGATTCAATGTCTTTGTTTTTCATTTTGATGCCTTGTGTCCACATTTCTTCCATTTATGACAGTTATCTTCAAATTTTGGTTTCTCTTTGCAATCATTAGCCTTGTGACCACGCTAATTGTAGTTGTAGCATTTTCCATTGAATTTTTCTTTTCCATTACTCCAACATTTGTTAGATGTATGACCTATCTTACCATAATGATTGCAAGTAGGTCTTTGATTCCTTTGAGCACATTGCTCAGAGGATTCACCCTCTTCTTTGTATCCAATTTCTACTTTTCCTTTTTTTCTTATAGAGGTTTTTCTCATTCAATTGAACCATGTCTAATTGAGATTTCATCATTCTTTCATTGATTTACTTCTCAATGTTTAGGTCATTTTTCAATCTTTCACTGATTTTCTTTTTAGATCTCAGCTCATTTCTTATTCTTTCATTGATTTGTCTTTCTAAATTTAGATCATTTCTTAATTTTTCATTGAGTTGTCTTTGGCTCATGATTTCCTTATTTGCATTGGAGATTTGATCCATAAGATCTACATGCTGAAGGGATTGGTTTTGGATCTCATTGTTCATTCCATCCACTTCTTATTTTATCTTGTTCCTCTATTCCAAGATTTCACACAACTTTACTAACTAAATTTCTTGTTCTCCTTTCAACTTTCTTACTTTTCTTGCAGGGAACCATTCTTCTCTAGAAATTTTTTGATTACATCATTTGCTTCATCTGAACTACTTGAAGGAAAAAAGTCTTCAATTCTATCTTAAATGTATAGATGGTCATTCATTTGATTTGTAAGTTCCTTTCTTCTTTTTAGGGATTGGGAAAGTTGCTCCTTAGCTTTCATGAGTTGTGCAATGGCCATTTCCATGTCCAATTTTTCATTATCAATTGCCTTGTCAAGTCTAAATATCTCGATATCCTTGATCTTTTGCTCAAGCTATTATACTTTCTCTTGAGAACCACAAAGCTCTGATATCAATTCTTAGAAATATTCAAGACTATGCTAAGTTATTGAGAGGGGAGGGGTGAATCAATATCTTCCAAACTTCTACCAATTTCAATTCTTGATCCAATAAACCAATTACCATTTAATTCATCACATTAGACCTAATTACATGCATAAGAAACTAAAAATATAAAAGCATCCACAACACTTGAACACAATGATTTGGTGACCCAAAAACCTTCCAAATAGAAAGTAAAACTCGGGTGGGGATGAAATGCACAAACTTTACTATTGTAGTATAAAGTCAAACTGTTAAGGCTTATGTTGATCACTTCTAATAATCTACCCTATTAGGAGAAAATAGGACTGGTAGGTCCACCTTATGAGAGGATTTACAAACATATAATGAAGTATGCACTCGATAAAGAGATTTAGAAAAGACTATTAGGTCTACCTTGTTAAAGGATTTTGACTAGTTCACTTGTTAGGATGAAGTAGTAGATCTATGAATTTGCAACTGAGTTTACTGATAGAGATTCCTTGATGTACTGATCACCTTTCTATGATAGATTTGTCTTTGCTGATCCTTATGCTAATATGGCCTTCATAAATCTGTATCTACTACTTACATTAGCATTCTTGCATTTGCATTACATACACATTACATTCCATTCCTCTTTGGTATAATACAATACATAAATATATATATCAAACCAATTTGCAAAATTACAAAGTCAGTGAAGACACAAGTTAACACAAATACAACAAAGTCAGTCAATATGAAGATACTCAAGTTTTGAAGACTCACTTGGTGAGGCTCTGATACTTGACATCCACTATCACTACTTGGAATTTTCATGCTCTTGGTGAACATAGAAGCTTGGTTGATACTAATCACTTTCAAGTATTCTTGAACTCAGTCTATACTAGTGACTCGGTAGATATTGTGCAACTTGGAAAATACTAAATCACTTAATTACCATGGAGTGGCTTGATCAACACTGCCTTCACATCATATGAACTAAGAACTCAGTAGACACAACAATGCTCAGTAACCAATGGCTTTGCATCACATGAACTGTGAACTCAGTAACCACTAATAAACTTGGTATACACTGAACTACTCAGTTTGCACTACTAAAATTCACACTAAGTGAATCTATTCAGTAACCACCAGAAATAGTCTGAAGGACTTGGTAGCAATTGTAGAATCTCAGTGGCTACTGAATTACATGGAAAGCACTATAAACTATTCAATGATCTTGGTAGATGTAAAAAATCTAAATAAGTGTGTGTCACTAATAATAAACTTGATTAGTGTTGAAGAGAACCTTTTATCTTGTTTTTAAACAATTATCTTGCAAGAAATTTTTTATGACTTTATGGTTTAAGAAAAAGAACTTATGTTTTATGAATATACTACCTATATATTAAGAAATGAAGATTGAAGTATAGATTGTTTAGTTATGTTGTGTTTTCTTGAATCTATGGCTTTTTATGTTTTAATGAAGGAATATTACATCTGGATAAATATTTCCTCATCCATGCTATGTTTTCATAGGTTCCTTCCTACAGCTGTAGGATCTACAAGAGTGATTATTTGAACATTATACATTTTCTAACAATGATGATGAAATGAATGCATGTATGTAGAAGTTGTTGCATTTAATGCTATATAGGTATTTGATGTGCATATTGACATTTCAACACTGAATCAAAGCCAACTAGATGATTGATGAATCACAATGTAAGTAGATCATGGTGTAAATTGTGTTATGGTGATGCACAAAGATAGCTTCCTCAACCTGCTATATTCTAGGGGGATGTAAAGCACAATTAATAGCTTCTATTGTAAACTTTATAATCTGTAATTGATCCTCATTGATGGAGTAGGAAGTTGTTGAAGCTTTCCTTTAAATAATTTCTATTGTAATCTTGAAAGGGATTTTCATCTTTTCCTAGTTTTGACCAAAGGGAAAATAGAGTAGATTATTCTGTTTAATGGGCTAGAATCTTGTTTTCAAATGCAATCTCTTATTATGAATGAATAGAATATAGAGTTCAATTTTCTACCTTTAGACTTGATTGTTTTCTATTTACTCATCCAAGGGGGGCCACTTGGTGAGTGAACTACTTTAATAGAATAGATTTCCTTTCTTAGTTTGTTTCTTTACAAAGTAGGCTTTTGTTGTTCCTATAGCCATTGATAATAGAATCATTGAACTATTCCTTTAGCATAGGTGTTTAAATAGATTTACTATTTGCAGCATTACTCTAAGCTTTAAGGAAAATTTTGTTTCAGTTCCTAGCTTAGTTTTCTTCAACATTTCTTTCTTTTTGTAGTTGTAATGACTTAAAGAGAAATCAAACCGTATACTTTGAAGCCACTCCCTCAAGCTTATGCTATTGGGTTGAAAAATAAAATGAATTCAGTATGTTATTCTTAGGAAAATACATGATTCTATCTAGTCATGGAGTCAATGTAGAAGGATTTCCAATCATTTATTACTAAGGTATTTAGCTACCGACCATTTTTGGCATTGTTTTCAAGGAAGGGGTCAATCTAATTCAACCCTGAATTCATTATGTTAGATTAGATTTTGCATTATTTTGCATGCATAGAAGAAGAGACCCCTTTGGGAGATTTCTTCCCCGTAATATTTAGGAAGACATTTTTAATCCTAAACCTAAAGAACCACACAATAAGAATGAAGAAGAGCCTTTTGAAAATTTATTTGTTGCTGCAAAAGAATGAATACCCTCATTCTCTAATGAATCCTTGCATCTAAATGATCTCTTTGTTGAACTTGAATACCAAGATAATCCACTTTCTCTTGTCATACATCAAGCACTATTAATAGTACCTCCTCCAAGAATGGCTCAGCCTTAGGCTCAACCAAAATTTCCCTTTCCTATCCCTCCTCAGCTAGGTAACAAAAATTTGAAAAATAGACCTACTGCTACACTTCCCAATTTTTATGGCTTGATCACTAAAGACCTTGAAACCTTTCTCTTTATGGTTGACATACTATGTAGAAGCTATGACTATAAAAATAATTCCCACAAATTGAATTTTTTTCCTTCTACCCTCAAAGAAGCTACTCTGAGATGGTTCATGGGGTTGGATGTCAATGCTATAGCAGATTGGCTTGTAATGAGCAATCTATTTCTCACAAAGTATAAGGAATACTGTAGGGGATAGGATTTAAAGGGGGATGCCATTTTAAAAATGTCCCAAAATGATGATGAAACATTGGAAGACTATGTTTCTTGGTTTATGTTCAACCTATAGCATAACACATAGCATCGATTGAATGAGGAGTCAAAGAAACATCTTTTTCCAAGAGGTGTAAATGAAGGAAGCATTGAAGCTCTAGACCTTATGGTGGGAGGGGACATTACTCAAAAGACTTGGAATAAGATACAAAGTATATGCCTAAACTATTCTAGAGCTACTATGAATAAAAGTAGGGGACTTAGAGACCTACCACATAAGTCCAATGGCAGTTCAGGAGTATCCAAGATGGAGTTATCTAATTTATTATCAAATTTCAAGAAAGACATCATTAACGATGTAGCCACTCAGCTAGACATCATGCAAGCCCAAAGAAAGAAAGATGAAGCTAATGTCATGTTGACTGAATACTGTCCACATTATAAAGAAAATAAAAAACATTGTAGATGTAAGTGTATTGCAAGTATGGAGAAACAACCAATGCCAACCAATTTCAAAGCCTTTGATGAAAATGGAGAGGTACTCTATGTCACTCAAAGAATGCCATGGGCTCAAAGATAAGGTATGCCACAAGATCCTCTTAAAATTTATCATAATAATAATTAATGGAAAAAAATTTCAAAATACTAGTTTTAGTGGAAATCGTAGTTGGCAACAACCCCAACAGGGTTGGCAGCAACCTCAGAATTGGAGTCCCCAATCTAGTCAACCAACCATATTGCCACTAGCTTAGTAGCAAGCTCTAATTACTCCTCCTATAGCCACTAATAATCCTTCTAAGAAGACCCAACTACTAGTTCAACCTAACCTAAATCCAAACAATACTAAACAACATACTCAACAGCAAAGCTATGCCATATCATTGAATAATACTCACTTAAGGCCATACATCACTCTTCCTGCACCCAAAAATCTATAATAACTAAATTTGAGGATCCTCTAACTGAGCATATAGATGATTTAAATTAGCATACCTCTCTTGTAGCCAAATAACCTTCATTTCCCCATAGGTTGATAGAACAAGGCCAGTCTAAGGAGAACCAGTCAGTCATTAATTTTCTTAATTAACTGAAACATATGACAATAAAATACCATTGATGGATACTATTAAAGAAGTCCTTGCCTATACTAAATCTATTAAGGAATCATGTAGTAAGTAGCCAAGAAGGAAGAGGAAAGATCCAAAAACCATTCATTTCCTAGGATAGTTGTTTGACTTAATGCTAGAGGAATTAGTTGTAGCCAAATACTCTGACCCTGGGAGTCCTATAGTTACAAGTATTGTTCATGGAATCCAAGTTCAAAATTCATTGGTTGAACTCAGAGCATCTATTAATGTCATGAAAAAGGAGGTATTTTCTTGGTTACATATTTTTGGCCTCAGAGAGACACCCACCATCCTTCAACTTTTTAATAGCTCTACCATTAAACTAGATGGGATGATAGAAGATGTTATAGTTACCCAAAATTCCTAGGAATATCTAGTTAATTTTGTTATTCTCTGTCCAAAATCTAATATGAGAGGATATCCTTTAATCTTACGGATACCATGGTTAGCCACTGTAGATGCTTATATAGCTTGTCGATCTAGGAAGATGAAAATATCCAATGGAGTTCATACCAAGAATCTGACTTTATACTCCCCTACTCAACCATTATTACTAGTTGACCAAGTAGTTTGGCCAAACTTGGGTGAGGATGATCTAGAAAACAATTTCATCCATTATTTGCTGATGATAGGAAGAGAATCATTCATAGACACTCGAGAAAAAGATGAAATAATTTCATCCATTATTATAAATGAATATGGAACACAATCTCCAATGTCTCCTCAAGCTAAATGTTTCTTAGAAACTATTGTACCATCTTTGAATTCAATACATTATTCACAAGCTTCATAGTTTCTCCATTTTTTATTACCTCAAGAGATGGATTCTTCTCCTATTGCTCAATTATTCATGGTAGATATGGTTATTAAGATGGAGATTGGTCTAGGTAAGGAATTGAATGTAAACAATGCCTTATCACACTCCCAACAAGAAGCTATGTTGTAGCTACTATGGGAGAATAAAAACACATTTTTTTGGGATTACATGGACATGAAAGGATTAGATCCTATGCTCTACACTCACAAGATTTATATCATCCATGGCTTTAAACCTATTAGATAACCTTAGAGGAGAGTTAATAATGTCTTAAAAGATATTGTTAAGAATAAATAGTATAAACTATTAAGTGTTGGTTTTATATACCCCATCTTTGATAGTCATTGGGTCTCACCCTTGGTCATAGTACCCAAGAAGGGAGGAACATGAAAATTTTGTGTAGACTATAGGGAGCTTAATTTAGCCACCATGAAGGAGCATTTTCCATTACCATTTATAGACCAAGTACTTGACAACTTAACTGGTAAAAAGTATTTTTCTTTTCTGGATGGTTTTAGTGGTCACAATCAAATTCAAATAGCCCCAGAAGATAAAGAGAAAACAACTTTTACTTTCCCATGGGGAAATTTTTCCTATTTAGTATTACATTTTGGCTTGTGCAATACCCCAACCACATTTCAACAAGCTGTCATCAATAATTTTTCAAATATTTCTGCTAACTATATGGAGATCTATATGGGTGATTTCATTGTTTATATTGTTACTTTTGAAGAAGCAAAAGAAAATTTAGATACAATACTTAAAATATGTTAGACTATAACCTATCTCTAAACAATGAGAAATGTTTTATGATGATGGAGGAAGGGGTAGTCCTAGGCCATTTCATTTCATCAAAGGGTATCCAAGAAGATCCAACAAAGATTGAAGTTATCAATACCTTGCCAACAATAGAGACGAAAAAGGATGTATGTAGTTTTTGGGGACATGCTGGATATTATAGAAGATTTATTAAAAACTTTAGTCAACTTATAACACCTCTCTACAACCTACTCAAAAAGAATTCTAAATTTGTTTGGGATTCTGACTATGCAACATCCTTCTTGCAACTTAAGGATATTCTTTCCATAGTTCCTATTTTGAGAGGACCCGATTGGGGCTTATCTTTTCACATTCATATGGATGCCTCAGACTATGCTATTGATGTTATGCCAGGATAGAAAGTAGACTCTATTGAACATGCCATTTATTTCATTAGTAAGAATTTGCAAGGTGCAGAATTTAATTACACAATCACTGAAAATGAATTACTTGGGGTTATTTATGCTCTTAATAAATTTAGGCATTACATCACTAGATATGAGATATTTGTTCACACTAACCATTCACTAGATATGTCTTGAAGGCCTATCATGATGAACCCTATGAAGGTCATTTTGTAGCCAAAAGAATAGCCTTCAAAATCTTAACAACTGGGTATTATTGACCAAGCCACATAAGGATGCAACTAGATATACAAAGAAATATGACAAGTGTCAATAAATGGAAGACCCACTAAGTTAGATGAAATGCCTCTACAACCTCAAGTAGTTGTCACACCCTTTAACAAATGGGGTATTAACTTTCTAGGACCCATTGAGCCTACTTCACAAGGTAAATCCTACATTCTAGTGTACATTGACTATGTCACCAAATGGGTGGAAGTTAAACCCATGAAACACCCAAGGGATATCAACATGGATTTTTTTTTTATATGAATCTATCTTTACACAATTTGGCATTCCTAGGCAACTGACATCTAATCAAGGGACTTTGTTTACATCAAATTTGATAACTACTCTTATGAAGGAGTATACTATTAGGCATGGTAAATCATCACTTTATCATCCTCAAGCTAATGGCCAAGTTGAAGTTACTAATAGGGAGTTGGAATCTATTCTCACCAAGATTGTAGCACTTCATAGGAAGGACTAGGGAACACACCTTCTTGAAGCTCCTTGGGCTTATAGAACCACCTAAAAGTCCACAACTGGTCTTACTCTATTTGATCCTGTTTATGGTAAGTCAACCATAATGCCTATTGAATTTGAATGCAAAACATTGAATACTACCTTGGAGCTCAGGAAAAAACTCAATATTTCCCAACATGATAGAATACTAAGTTTAAACAATTTTGATGAATGGAAGAAATCTACACAGAACAATATTGAGCTCATTTAACACCAAAGGAAATCGTGGCATGATAAGTTTATCAAGTAGAAAATGTTTTCTATAGGCAATTGGGTATTCCATTATGACTCAAGATACCAACATAATCTAGGGAAGTTCCACACATGTTGGATAGGACTATATGAGATTGTCACTATATTTCCAAACGGTGAAGTTTAGTTATCTACCATTAATCTCATTCACTTCAAATTACTAGTGAATGGGCACTACCTCAAACTTTACCATAAACTAGCTATCCATGAAGAGTTTCTACAATGATTCCAACACAATGAGGATATTATCATTCCTATAGTCACTATTTGTGGGTATTCTACCCTCACTCCTACTAATTCTTGACTCTAATCAAGAGACAGTTCCTTTTTAAAAGTGCTTTCTTCGCATCCATTCTACTTCAACTTTTCTCTCTTCCATATTACCATTCAATACCATCATTCTATCAATTCTAATGATCATTTGAGAACATCTTTGCTGTAGCAATTTCTAGTTAGCTTCTACATAACTCTCCATGCATTTTAATTTATTCATGCTTTGTTACGATTTGGTATTGTTTATATTTGTTCACTCTTTCTTATTCTAACCTAGTGGGACCCATGCCTTCATTTAGTTTGGGGGAAGGAAATATTTAAATGGATGTTCTATTGTCTTTTTAAAGCAATTTTCAAATTGCATGTACCTTCAAAGTGCATTGAGATGACTAGAAATAAGTGCATATTTGATATCACATGTTGGTGACTTGTCCTTTTGTGGTTGTGTCATTACGCAATTAAGGACATTAAAATTAGTTATTTAACTTTTAATGATGATTTATAACATTTTTAGGTGATGGAATTTTATATGCACAAAAATCATGAAATTTGATGCAAAATGATATTATAATATATGGTGCATTTAACTTCTCAACTACATGGCATTTTCTGAAAAACTAGAGCCGACATTGTAAGCCTTGATTTTCTAAGCTTTTTACATTAGAGTTTTTCCAAAATTTAGCTATAATTAACCATGGGTGGAGGTATACAGAGGAATGAGCCTATTGATCATTGAGTTTTTTTTTGCAGATGCAACTAGCTATGACATGTTTAGGAGAAGGGGATGGTTGGATTATTGCCTTAGTTTGAAAAAATTTAATGAAGAGTAGCTCTTCAATTTATGACCACCTTAAGAGATGGAGTTGTAGTGGTTAAAGGTCTAAGAATAGAGTTCTTAGAGGAGGTGATAGCCGAGGTCACTGGGTTGCCCCAAGAGGGCAAAAATTGGGAGAAAGAGTTTGACTTGAAGATGGCTAGGGCACAATTCAGCATACACCTAGATCCAATAAGTGCTAGTGTTCAATTTATTCTCATGAGAGATGGGTTCATGTGAACCACTACTCATGAAACATGGGTCAATGAGTTTGACTCAATAAAATACAAAGATGAATCCTAATAGAAATATCACAATTCGACTTGTGGAAAATATATCCTAATTATCTATTTATTTATTGACAATTTTTTGATGTATTTTAAATTTATGTACCAAAGTTGCGGTTAATATATTTTTTATTTTATTATTTCTAGTACTATTCTAAATAGTTTTGTATATTGTAAGAATAAATACATTCATGTATATATGCATATATGTAGGTAGTACTATTCTAAATAGTTATATATATTGTAAGGTTAAATACACACATGTATGTATATTTGTATGTAGGTAGGTATATACATGTAGACTATATGGCTAAACTCAGCAAAAATTTACATAGCAACATTGGTCAACCCATACCAACATCTTAGAGCATTTTAGTCATAACACTTGGTAGAAGGCATGACCTCATCTAGCCAAAGAGTAGACTAATACTAATGCATGAAACTCAAGTATTCAAACAAAACATGCAAGATTAATGCACGACATAATATTACACACCATATTATTCAAAAAAAACATGAAAGATTAATGCATGACACAATATTATGCACAACAAAATCCATGCTAAGAGAGCGAAGTGAAGTGAGGAAATGAGAAAGAGAAAGAGAAAGAAAAATTGAAAGTGAACGGCACCTTCATTGCTAAGTGGCTATAATAAGTTTGTTGGCCTTTGCCTCCCTCTTCCTATCCTAGTTGGAGAAGTTGATGGGAAAGCAATTCAATGTTTTGAGGTGGCAAGTAGAAGTATGTAGATGGGTTCATCAAATCAATCTTTTAGAATCATAGGCATCCTTGTGTCTTATATACTAGATTTTATTATTCTCAAGTTTCATTTGAGACAACACCCACATTGTTCAGTATTGTGTCTTTTATTCTCTAACTAGAAAAGATGGGAATATGAAGTGACCATAGTTTGGATTACAATCACTAAAATCTAGGTCGTCAAATTAATCTTTTAGAAACATAGGCATGCTTATGTCTTACGTACCATATTTTATTATTCTCAAGTTGCATTTGAGACAACACCCAAGCTATTCATTATTGTGTCTTTCATTCTCTTATGTGAGTACACTTATTCTAGCACCAAACACAGTTGAAAATGTCAATTAGATAGAGTCTCTAAATACATATTAGCCAATGAAATAGGAAATCTTCAATAGTTGAAATGAACCTTTGTTACCTAAAGTAAGCTTTTCATAATACAGAGACTAGACTTTTGGATGGATGGGTGTGCACCATAAAAATTCTTCTAGCATCTAGGCTTCACTACTATCTATCAGTAGTTCTCATGGGACAAAACCCAAAATAGCCATCTAAAGATTTCAATGAATATTCTCTACACTGGAACATTGAAACACTAGCTAAATATTTTAAATGATACAAATATTTGACCTTGATACATATTGACATTATAATAAGAGAATAACATACTAACTTTGTAAATATTGAACAAACAACCAACTCTATCATCTTGGACCAAACAATTCAACTACATGAATATTATTTGTAGAGTCTACAATCCATTCTGAGTTTCTATGAGGAACAAGCTCTACTTCTTGGCTTTGCACAACTTCCACCTTTTTCCATTCTTCCCATCTCTTTGTTAAGCCATCTCCTTCAAACATGTGTACCACTTTAGACATGTTTGGTCTATCCATTGGTGACCCTTGTGTGCAAAGTAATGCAACCTGAATAAGTTTTTCTACCTTTTCCTTGACATAATTGTTTTAGAGGTTAGGATCAACTAACATATCAAGTCTTCTCTCTCTTAATAGGCCTTTGACCTATCCAATAATCGACAAAATGTCAGTGATGGATTTAATACACTAAGGACATAACCACCAAATTTATGTATCTTACATAAACAATCCATTAACATGTGTAGTTTATAAAAAGCTCAACTCTCCTTCCAATTCACATTATAAATTAGAAATGCAAAAATTCCAACAATTTTAGACTACTTGGATAAAAATTCCACATAAATATCTTGGAATAGATATAAAGATATTGCAATAACACATGCATTGACAATGCAAATTTTAGATTTGATTTGATAAAATCTTCTGCTAGCACAAACCACAGATAGTGCTTTCCCAACAAATAAATGAGTATGTTTTGCACAATCATCTAAATGGAAACCTAAACAGAAATGCAACCAAAACATAATATATAATCATTAAAGTGCTTATCACAATCAAGCTATAAAATGTCCTAGAAAATAAATCGGTATTGTGTGCACATTATTTAAAATGGAAATTAAGAAGTCACCCCATAAACGAAATGCAACTATCTAAATGTTACATTTAAAAATTTATATTCTTTCCATGCTTCAAATGACAGGTGATATTGTCAACAATATTTATATTATAGTAAATAGAGTTTCTAAATACTAGTCTATGAAATATCATGGTAGTAGATGGCATAAATAAAGTTAAGTACTTGATGGAAGCAAGTCAAGGAGTGGAGAAATGTCAAACACAGAGAAACTTCCTAGAAGCATAAAAAAGTAATCTATTTGAAAGTAAAATTTTTTTTAGAAAGACAAGGTTTTACTCGGATTTTGGGAGGTTGCAATTGTAAGCCAGTTAGCAAGTGGAATAAAAAAGTAACCTATCTAAAAAGTACTATTTTTTCTAGGAGGACAAGGTTTTACTCAAATTTTGGGGGGTTGCAATAGTTGATACTGATGATATCTATTTATATATAATTTTTTTTTTTTAATTCTTAAGGAGAACTATTGGATGTGAACTATCATATATAGTTTGATAAGCATAAGTACTATAATTTATATACAAATTGCTTATTGATAAGGTTCTATTAGTTAATTAGTTATTTAATAGAATTCAAATGTTGATTGTCCCTGTGTTGTCATAACCTTTCCACATTCCATTATGTACTTACAAGAATGCTTCAAGAAGAAACTACATATTTTCTATTTCAACATTTCAGATTGCAGTTACCAAATGATCATGAAAAAGAGGAAAAATAAACAAAATTATAATATTGATTGTCCTCATGTTGCTATGCTTATACACTATAATAGCTTGTTTCCACTTTTAATAGATTCATTCTAACAATTTTTAAATGATGGGTCTCTATCAAGACTCAAAGTTTTAATAGCCACTCTAGAGGTCCAGACTGTGTTGAGGTTTTTTATAAGGTGTCATATTTTTTGGGAATTTGCTATATTGTAATGTTTTGTTTTATTTAGAAGTAAGTCCATTGTTAAGGAATTGTTTTCTACATTAGTAGAGATATCAAAAATTAAGTTGTGTTTTAAAAATGGTATGGAATTTGAATGATCAACACCAAGCATCACAAGAAGGGCTAGTTGGAAGAGATATGTTCAGGCCATGCAAAAGCAATTTTTTTGATAATGTACATAAATACTTTAATACAACACAAAACTTGAAGAGAATAAGGATTGGATAGAATGCACCTTAATAGGTAATGTATTATATTACAAAATCCAAATTTTAGATTTTTATTCTATAGCACATGGAGAAAAGGATGCACAAAAATTGTCACAAGATAGAAAAAAAGATACTACCTAAATAACAACAAAAAAGTTGAAGAAATCAAACATTAGGACCATGACAATACTTTAGAAGCATGCACTATGTTCAGAAATTCATGATTTAAGTGTCCATTAATTTTTAATGCAAGGGGTTTGAGAGCTAAGATCTACCACTATTGTCATGATTGATCAGTTGAGATAATTCAACTTAATCAAATTTGTGAAAATTTGAGTTCTGCTCAAACAATTTATAGTACTAAACTTTAAGTCTTGAACAACAAGTCTAAAAGTACTAATAGATCAACTATCACATATTTGTTTAAATAAATTGTCTTCCACATACATGTATTCAAAATTAAAATAAAATTTTGAATGCCATCATGTTTCCTCAATGTTATTGCACTAGACCTACAACATACTGATAATTATATAGGTTAATTTTCTCAATGGAATTGTCCAACTTCCAGTCCCTTATTGTGTTTTGGATATATGATAATAATACTTTTGTATATGGGCAAAAATATTGGAAAAAAAATTAAAATATGCAAGATGGAATTAATACATTGATCAAACAAACTTTTTGCACGTGCAAGGATATGCAACGAGTACTAATCCATAAAATTATATAAATTTCCCTCCAAAGTAATGCCAAAATTTGTGAAATGCAAGACAATATAAAGGACCAAAATTTGATTCTTACATGCATCTTAAATAAATCTTACCTTTTTGTGAAATCCCAAAACCCAAAATCAACACTGCCTACTCATTACAACATTCTGCCTCTTTATCATAACTCACATGTATTGCTTTCAACCACTCTTCATATTCCTTATCCAATTGACTATTTGATATTTTCTTACCATCTCTCTCTAAATCAACATGCACTGAAATCAAACCACATCAAACATAATAATGTTCATCTTAACAATTTTTTTGTTGTTAAACTCTAAAATCACAAAAATGAAACACCTACTAATGTAATCAACAAGTAAAAAGATCAAAAAAATAAATTTAACTATTTATAGTAAGCTACCTACTTGGAGAGCTACCATCAAGCTTGTTGCCAATATTTCTTAATGCAATAGTGAATTAGTTCTTGTGGACAAGGTCAATTTTCAAAAGGAACATACAAATAATTGTTGAGATACAGTAAAGTTATGTGTCAAAAAGTTATTATCCACAGAAAAAGGTAGTAACCAAAGTAATATTTGTGAGCTCTTATGGCTTCTTAAAAGTTCCCACAATCCAGATCCAATATGCCATGCATTGTAATTTAAGTGCAAGGAGATATCCATTATAAATTAATTTTAATTACAAACCTAGCTAAATTGGGACATTTTGAATCAATATGTGCACAATTTTGGAATTTGAACCTATCAATTCCATTATGCCTATGCCTTAAAATACGGTAGGAGATATTGACATGCATTAAGTTTTATAAATATATATAAAAAGATAAAATTCTAAATTAACATTCTTTTGATGTTTCTAAATTAAAATACAAGAATTCTCTCTAATTACGCAAGTCATTATTAGACTGTAAACATTGGCATGAATAATTTTGGATTCAAAATATTATACACAACTTGCATCTATCAAATGGCTACATTTTAATTATACAGATGTAAATTAAAAGGTGTGTGAACATCTTTATATTTTAACAAGTTCTTGTGTTATAAAAATAGGTTATATAAGCTATTCACTTTTGTTAGGCTTAAGAAAAATTGTGGCACTAACTTGAATTAAGCTTCTTACTGATGCCTGATGTCAATTTTTTCTTCTTACATGTAAACATCATCAAAATATATTAGAAAGGGATCCTAAGTCATTCTTGAGGAAAAAATATAATAAGGATCAACCTCATCCAATACTTCATCAGGCTTGTCCATCCTCATCCAACACCCTCCCCAAAAAGTCTCTCATTTTTAGTGAAGGCAACAATGGAAGGAGTAGTTCTATTTCCTTGGTCATTTGTTATGATTTCAACTCTATCAAAATGATTTCATGAGTAACGTACTCATGACAAGATCAACACTTACTACTCTATAGTCACAACCATTAATACTATATTGAACTATCAAAACCATTGAAAAATGTTGTGCTACTAGATCATTTCCACTACAACCACATCAATAATAATCAATTCAATATGTACCTACTAAAGCAATCTGTGAGCTAACTTGATTCCATTAGAGAGACTAAATTGTGATTTTGACAAGTCAAATATTCTAAGAATAGAAAAGTGATTGAGGAACTAAATTTACTACTCACATGGATGGAGCTAACTACAATGTTAGTGAGTACTCAGAGTAGCTAACTATAATATCAACAAGTATTCAAAGCACTAACCTATACATTTATTAACCTAGAAACTCTTTGTTGATCATATAGGATCTTCTTACTCTATTTAATGTCAACCAATGGTTTTCTTCATTGGCGTCCTTTTTATCACTTTGATTGGAGTTTTTTGTTTGACCAACAGTAAATGTATATAAAGATAAAATAAATTGATAGGAAGAAACAAATAAACAAAATAAATTTCATTTGCATGTACATTGATGAACATAGCAATCATGATTACTTGTAATTCTTTAATAATTCATGTTCTTCCTCACAAGTTTGTTCTTTTACCTTAGTTGAGAATTTCTTAGGCCCTACTAGTTGCAACAACTATAAAATCTTGAGTCATTGGTGATTCTATTCCATGCACTTTTATCATGAAGAACAATGCTCATGACATTAGGAGGTAAGTAACATTGATTCCAAAATCGCTAATGAAAGAAAAGTATGTCTAAAGAAAGCAAGTATCTTTTGAAACCAAGTGGGATGAAATAAAAGGTTAGACAAGCTTCATGGTGTTAGATGAGGTTTTTTTCTATCCAAGCTAATAAGGATCTTTTATGAAAATAGGTTAAAAAGGGATCTTAAGTCAAACCCTTGGAGACCTAGCTTAGGAAAGGTCATTGTTTCCAATGTGTTTGCTGATGTTGATACCATTTAAGCTATAGCTAGTAATTACAAATTTAAAAAAATGATTGTGAGAAGAATAGATAGGAATTATTTATGAGTCATCAATAAATCCTCTTTGTAGGAATGCTTTGGGTTAAATACTCAAGCCTTGACAAAAGTGGATAGGGAGTAGTTCCTACTAGACTATGAAATAAAGGTGAAAAGTATAGGTTTTAGGGAAACAAATTATTTTATGAGGAGAGAAAATAGTAATATGTTGGTTAGGATTGACAAAAAAGGCACATATCTAACCAATAACTTCATGTATTTTTATTCAAAGACCTACTATGGACGAGCACATGTATGTAGAGAATATTATAGGGAAAATATGACACTCAACTTAATATACTTTTCAATTAGGACCCAATAACCTAACTTTTGTTTTGAGTTTGACATTGTTTCTGAAATTGAAAGGATTTTGTATAATATGATGATGCATAGGAAGAAAAATAGAAGTTTGAAGAATTACACTTTGTTATGTTAGTTATTATTATTTCAAAATAGTGTTATCTTCCATCATTCAATGAGATTAACCATGTCAGAAGGAAGTGGAGTGAGGTTACCAATTCAACTCTGGTGTAGAACTTGAGACAAAGATAGTAAAGGTCATAATTATGGGATGTTCCATGAATCTTTGTATGTCATAATTATAGAAAAGATACTCTAGAATCTTTGTATGCATGTAATGGTAGAAAGGTGAAAGAAAAGGAACTTGGATTCATCCTAAGTTGGTGATCAAAGAATCATCATCAAGGTTATAGAAGTAGGAAGTAAGGAAGAAAGCACCTAGAAAGAAGTAGGAAGTAAGGAAGAAAGCCTTGTTATTACATCAATGATGCAAAATTTTAATAATGGAGAACATGACCTATTTCGGTCAAACTATTAGGAAGGATAGACACAATACAAAAAAATAGCCAACTTTGAATTCTCTAAGACCTTCTTTGAAGCAAGGTGGGGAAAATATGTCAAATATTACATTGAGTTAGTGGATGGGGTCATTTCTAAAGTATGGAGATGGAAGTCTCTAGACAACATCAATATCCCAAATAGAGAAAAAGAGGAGTTGATCAAAATCTTAGGATCTAAAAAATGTCACGTTTCATCAAGGGTGGGATAAACTAGTTTTGGATGGCTCAAAGATTGGAAACTATAACACTAAGGAGGGTTATAATTACCTAATTAGAAAATAGATAGGACAATAGACAACCATCTAATTGTGACTATATTGGGATAAAAAGTGCTTACCTAAGGCTAGATTGTTCTCATGGCTATAACTACAAAATAAAATCCTTATAGCTGATACATTCAAAGAAAAAGGACATGTAGGTCCAAGAAGGTACCCTTTTTGTGAAGAGGATGAAGAAAATTTGGACCACATATTATTAACCTAAAAATACTCTCACCAATGTTGGAGTTGGTTACATAACAAACTTGGATGGAACTCAACAATACCAAGGTCAATCCTAAGCATGTTTCAAGCTTGGTTTATTAAAAATAAGGACTATTTTTATGGTGGCTTGTGGAATACAACACCATCTATTGTCATATGGGAGTTATGGTAGGAGAGAAATAGATGCATTTAAAAAAATAAAAGGATAAGATAGAAATAACTTACCAAAAAGATGGAGGCTAACATTATCAAGATTGTGAATAATAGAATATTGAATATGTAAAAAGTGGTAGAAAATATTACTTATTGGGATGAGAAGATGAGAGGTAGATGGATTGGGTTTAAGATTCCTTGGTATGTTAGTTTGAGCTTCAATTGGTTTCAAGAATACTTTAATATTCTCTACTTAACAAGGCCAACCATGTAAAGGTGGAAGCTCATCTAGCATCACCCCCCTCCCCCTAAAATCAATCTAAATTACCCATTATCATCTAATTACATACTTCATTCATTCATCCATCCATTTATGAACTATAAAATTCAATCAATATAATCACATAACATTCATTAATATGATATAAAATTCATTAATACATAATACTAATCAAGACTTCATTAACATAACAATATTCATTGACATGAAATAAAAAATCAATATTAATATGCAACATTCATAGATAATTATGTAAAACAAAGCTCTTTCATTATTCAACAAAGTTTATCAAAGAACATTTAAAAAAAATCATTCCTTCTTTTTGTTTTTCTTAGCTCTCTTAAGAAAAAGGTTGATAAGAACATCAATATCTTCCTCATTCTCCTCCTCTTATGGCACATGCAATGTCAAATTATGATGACTCCTCCTAATTGGAGGAGCAAGAAACTGCTACACTAAAGGGGGCTCTGTTGCAAGAACAAGTAAATGGGTTAAATTGGCGTACTCTTTTTCTTTTTTTAACTGTTACAAGTATTTAATTAAGTAGTACAACATAACATGCATTTTTATTACTTGACAACACCACACTATGTGCATCAACATTTTGATCCTCTACCATATCAACATGTTGAACACTTGGAACATGCTCCACTCCTTCACTATGATGTTCAACATGCTCTAAAATATTCAAAAAAAGATTAAATGTCAAATTGCAATTGAAAATGTTAAATTGTATTCATAATTGCATAAATTAACTTCCAATAGAAAATTAATACCTCCACCACTATAATACACATCATGACCTTCATCATGAGCAAGTTTTGTGATAGAATATGAAGGCTATAGTGAAATGTTATGGGCATTGTTATGCAGTCAATTTATGTTCAAAACTAACACCAAAAAAGAAATTTCTCAACTATTCAATTTGATTTACTTTTCATCTGACCAATTTACTTGTGTCTCATTTGGTGCACTAGATTCTTGGGTAAGGCTTTCAAATTCTTGGCATAGGCGTGGATCCACAACTTTATAGCCTTCCTTCAAGGAAATTTTTAATCTTCATCTGCGAGCTCTACATTGAATTTTGTGCCCTATATTTTTTTCATAATATCATCAATTTTGTATGTATGGTTTGATTTTAAAAAAATATTTTCAACATTATATTAAAAAATTATATGAAATTCTATTGTTGCTACTTACAAGTTGAGACTAAAGATTCATATAGCCACCAGAGTCAAGTTTGTGTTGGCCAACCTTTTTTAGTCTCACTTTTGTATTCACTAATGTGTCCTATAGTCTATGAATAGTTTGAAATATGTTAGATTATATATTTAAAAATATCACTAATTATTATTACATTCTACTTAATACTATCATGACATACCTTCTTTTTCCTTGTTCTAGTTCATTTCCTTTATTATCACATAACCTTTTCTCCTTTGCATCTTCTATTATTTCATTCCACTCCATCAGTGGAATCATAGGAGGATGGTCATACTTTGGGTTCTCCTCTAGACCCCTTCTATATTGGTCCCTCATATTCTTTATATGTCTTGATGCTCTTTTGAGAAGTAGGGCAGTGTCAAAAATGTTTTTTCCCAAAAAGGTCCTCAAAAGATGTAATGAGTTGATTTATTAATTCAGGACCCTATTCATTCCACCTTTTTTAAAAAATAAAAATTGTTAAATCAATAACTTTAATATTGTACAATAAATGGAAGAAAAGAAAAATATTGTAGCAATGATATGAAACTACGTACCTTTTGTTGGAAATTTATTTAGCACTCCTCTCAAGATTTGTGGCAAGGGCCTAACTGCCTCCTATGTAATATAAGTTGAGTGGTTGTAATGAGCATTGATAGATCATTCTTTTGGTGCAATGACAACCCCACTCTAACAAGTGGTATCAAAGCTTGATCACAGGTTCAAATCCTCAGACCCTTGGGTAACATTGAGGGGGATATTGTTGAAAATTTGTTTGGTTCTCCCCTTAGGATTTGTGACAAGGGCCTAACCACCTCCTATGTACTATAAGTTGAGTGGTTGTATCGAGCATTGACAGATTGATCTTTTGGTGCAATGGAAACCCCACTCTAACACCCTTTATGTATGGTGGGTCCAAATAGCCTCAATGTCATATCAAAAAGATGATCAAAGAAAACATTATTTCCTACAACAAACACCTTCCCCTACTCTTCTATAGGCATGAATCAATCCATCGAACAAACATCAATGCACTTGGTGAAAGCACATGTATGGATTATCAGTCCAAAATGAGTTATGTATAAGTAAACTAAAATTACACTTTAAATAATAATAATTTTAAAGAACCTTGAAGCTTTCATAATTTTAACAGAAACATAGTTTTCTTGTTTAGAAACAATATCCCTACAAATGAACCAATACTAGTCAAATGGATTGCTCCAAGAAATGAATCAACTTTAGTAGTACTTGTCTCTATTGCTCTGTCAACTAAAAGTCTATCTATTTGTACACAAAATAGGTACATGATTATAAAATACACCCAACAAAAAAAGAAGAAGCATGATTAACACATTAAAAAATAGAAAAACAAGGTTTTACCAGTTGTAGTGGGCATAGACAAGGATGTTTGCATGCTCCTTATCGCCAACAATGCAACACTTGACAATATCAGACCATTGACTGAAGGAGGCCTCCACACTTCATCATGAGCTAAAGAATACAATATGGTTAGCAAAGACATTTACAATAGATAAAGATCAAATGGGATACTAGCTAGAAGCATCCAAAAATAAAAGTTAAGTGTTATAATGTTGATGAAAACAAACAATGTTGCATCAGTTTCACTTTCAACATTAGATGTCCTATTTCAACATTGATTAATTTCCTTAAATAAACTCAATAGTGTAATAATATTATAATTTTCAGTAATGTTGTAAAGAGAAAATGTTACTTACACGAAGGTTATGCACTACAACCCTCACCATGTTCACCACACAATATTATATCTATCACATATTGTTGTAGAAGAACACATAATATTTTAAATCATGATCCATAAAATAATATAAAATATAAACATCTATTGAACTTATATTATTTCTTGAGATTAATTATTACTTACCTTCAAATATTTGACTCTACGACCCAATTCTTCTTTCAGTGCCTCTTTCTTCTCGCTTGTATCAACCTTGATGATAATGTTAAAAATTTCATCACTATTTCTTTGTTTGAGTTGTTGGGTCATGAACATAGGATCAGCACTAAGGGTGATGTCATGTAGAAATGATGCTCGTATTTCAAATTACATTTGATCTACTATAATTTTAGCTTTTCCCAATCATTCGTGACATCAATATCAGTAAAATTCCATCAAAATAATTGCAAAGCCATAAATAAAAAATAATTTGTTTCTATATAATTTGAACAATTACAATAATTAAGGTTTACCTTCACTAAAGAAGGTGTGTGAGATGGTGCATCCCCGCCTGTGGGTGGTGGTCTATCCATGTTGCCTTGTGAAAAAGATTAGTAATTCTTAGCAATCAGCAGCAAAATGAAAGTATTTGACATATTGTACTTAATGTTTATATTTGCACATATGGTTTTCAAAGAAAAATTTGATGTAACTAATGTGTATATTTGCAAAATCCAATATCAGCAAAATTCTATCAAAATAACTCGAAAGCCATAAATAAAAGAACATGATAATACGACATTTATTTCTATATAATTTGAACAATTACAATAATCAAGGTTTACCTTCACTACAAAAGGTGTGTGAGATGGTGCATCCTTGGATGTGGGTGGTGATCTATCCATGTTTCCCTGTGAAAAATATTAGTTATTCTTAGCAATCAACAACAAAATAAAAGTAATAGACTTACCAAAAAAATATTAATAATAAAGTAGATTGTTTATTGGGGTCAATATTAATTGGAGGCAATTGGTTTAAATTTTATACTTACAAGTCTCATGATAGGAAATTTGTTTGTATCTACATGACTCAAATTGTAATATATTAGAAGCTCTTCCCTTGCACTTATTTATTTTATCAGACATACAAAAAAATGATTTCCCTCACGTGTCTCAAATATAAAATTCACCAACTTATTAGTTGACATAGGTTGAGAACTATTTATGAATCCTATAATATTTTTTGTTTCTTTTGGCCTTCCATCAATATACATAGCGAACATTTTACTTTGATCATTTTCTTTGAATTGTATAATGCATACCTATGCATACTTTTTTTATATTGCGCAATCTGCATCCAATTGTTGTAATTGTAACAAGGTCCTACATACTCCATCAACTTAACAACTTTATTGTAACAAACCTTTATGTCATCCATGGAAAACAGGCCCAAACCATGTAATAAAGATGGAGCTATGCAATATATCCTTTCATTAATAGAAAGATCAGTGTTAACTAGAGGTATTCCCTTGGGTACCTGTTCTTTCTGAAAATGTGTGTACCTTAAGGAAACTTTCCTATCACCTTCACTTTCATTATCATAAGAACATGACCCCCCCTCTGCAAGAAAAAATTGCATTCGTTTGTTGAATTTTCTTCTAGTCTTTTGACCTCTAGTTGATCTCCATATTTTAAACTTACTATATGTATCACTTTTGTCTTCTATTCCAACATTTTCCTCACTCAAGGAAGATAGATTAGACAAATACCTATTTGGTGATACCTACAATCCATAAAATGATAGACACACTACGATAAAAGTTGATTTTGATGGGAAAATGAATATATGCAAATAAAAAATTGTAACTATTGGGTCTATTGACATATACTCGTTGATCCATGTGACTATGCAAGATCTTGGTCAAAGGCATTTAATAGCCTACATATGTAAATCATTTATCTTAAGTTAGCCAAAAATTTGGTCTAATTAATGTGTATATTTAAAAAAAAAATTGGACATGTTGTACTTAATGTTTATATCTGCACATATAGTTTTGAAAGAAAAAGTCAGTCACCTCGCTTATCAAATTAACCCATATTGTAATGAATGAAAATTTGTCCACTTACAATGCTCTATAAACTAAAAATTACATAGAAGATAAAAATTATATGATGCATTCATTGAAATCAAAAAAAAATCTATAAATAAAAATCATGACCCCATCATACTTGAAATTGATCATACCTCGATAGACATTCCATCGATCATGTCATTGATCATCATCTTCATCCATGTCATCACCATCACCATCATCACACTTGTCACTTTGATCATCATCATCACCACCACCATCTTCATTTCCATCATCATCATCTTCATCACCATTATATCATGACCATCATCACCATGATCATCACTATCTTCATCAACATGATCATCATCATCATCATCTTCTTCTTCTTCTTCTTCTTCATCATCATCATTGTGTAATAGTCATTTGTGGTCATCATTTACTTCATCTTCTGATTCTTCAGTATCATCTTCTTCCATTGCATTATACTTTTCTAGCCTTCTTCTTGGATCATGTCTAACAACAAATGACCAGCCTAATTTGTGTTGATTTTCAAAGTAAAACACTTGCTTACGTTGGCTTGGAAGAATATAAGACTCATCTCCAATTGGCTCAAATGAACTTGTATTATTCATTGTAAATCCACTATCATATTCAATAATAGTTCTATCAAAATCATTTCAATTTAAGCATAGCTTGTACCATTTGATGAAAAATAGAACTAATTTGAATAAAAGTTGCACTCAAGTATACTATCCAAAATTCCATAGTATCAATTTCTAGATTGTTGAACATGTATGTCATTTCTAGATGAAATATTAGTGACCACAAAGACTGCACTTATCCTAGAATTACAAGTTTTCTTCATTTTGTCTGACTTTTTAATGTGAAATTTATAGCCATGGTAGTACATAGCTTTTTGGTGTTTGACTTGAAATTATTCAAATATCTCAAGATTATTTGCATCAATCTGTGAGTTGATATTAAACTTATGGCTCATGATTAGTAATCTTTTGCATACATTTCTATCTCTTAAGCCATATGTTAGATCAAGTACCATTGGCATAACATTAGGATCTCTATTACGATGAGCTTCTTTAACCAATGATGCAAAACCATCCCATGTTAATGAGTGGCCATTTTATTGAGACTACTGAATCCATATCATCATCCAATCAACATTGTTTGCAATATACAAATATAGTGTATCTCACTAACGACCAACTTATATAAAGAAAACAACTAGACCAGTCAGAAATAACTTATATTGATGATGGATAAGAATTAATTAACTACAAAAAATGACTTATAATTACCTCTCACTCCCCTCAATCTACCTTTTCCTATCAAGTATTCCCCTTTGAATTTGTTAATAGAGTTGGGATCCCAAATGCGATCTACATGGATATTTGTTGTAAAATTTGAAAGATATTCACTAATGTACATCATGGTCTAGTATATCATATATCCCTCTACCATATAATCCTTAGGATGTTCTCTTTGTCGAACTGAGCCCTTCATAAATTTCAAGTGCCTCAACCATCCACATTGACCTAGTTTGTATAGGTCCACACAATTCAATCTCCTCAACTTGATGTATGAGGTAGTGTTCTTGAGCATTGAAAAAGGTTGAAAGTAGACACTTTTGCATTTCACACATAAGCAATGGAATTTTTCTCTTCCAATATTTTATATTGTTTTTATCAATTTCTTTAGATGATAACCACCTAAAAGAGATTCAACATGCAAGAGCATATAAATGAGATTTTAGATAAAATTATACAGTAGATTACATAAAAAGTAAAGCAAGTCATAAATACAATATATGTGCAACAAATCTAAGAAAAAATACTTCTAACCTCATGTATTTTCCAAGATCATGTATAACTTGCTTAATATGTTTTGTAGTTCTTACTCTCTCATCCTGATGATGAATCATGTAGTGTGATTCAAAATATTTATGGTAAGAATTTCAACACAATATAATCCAGAAGCAATTACTAAAAACTTGTTTGATACTATTATCAAATTGGTGTGGGATGAATAGAGGTAGGATGTACTACAGTCATTAAAAAATGATCCTTTCAATATATTATTAAATAATGTAATAGGTGGTACATTCAATTTTATAAATATATTGTAAATAGAGAACATGACTTACCTTGAAAAAGGTATGCCAATCATGTATTTTCAACCCTGGCCCAAAATCACCTTTCTTTGATACAAGTGTGTTTATATTTGTAGAAAATCTTATGGAAATTTATTTTTAATGACTTCTTTTAAAGCATCACTTTGTTACTCTATTAATAATCAAGGAAGGGTACTCGTATTTATATGATCTCAATTGCTATTTGATTCAATGAAATCTTTTAGTGCATGATTGGATTCATGAATGTCAATATAAATACAAATTTTTGCAATTTTTTTTCTATCATACCTTCCATCCAATATTTTTCATAATATCTCTATCATATTATTTCCAATATGCATAGCATCAAACAAATACATGATTGGGAGATCCTTGTAGTATGGTAACCTACTAAATTGAGTAGGATAATTTTTTATTCTTTAGGAAGTTGGTCATTGATGCCTTTACAACCTTCACAAGCATCAATTATATCATTACTAAATATAAGGCAATATCAAAATATAAATTTTAAACTTCAGACCACAAACTAGACATTACCTTAGTGATTTAGTCGATCGTATTCCAACATCCATAAATGAAGTTTCATTCTTTGTAACCTTGATGTTGTCTCTTCTTTCCAATCAAAAATATGTTTTTCATTAATTCAATACTTATTATTATTGTGGAAAAAGTGCCTAAAATTTTTGAATGATGAGGTTTCATCTTTGAACCACAAACTGGACATGTGAATTTTTTCTTTGTCTGAAAACCTAAAAGACCATGTACAATTGAATCATGCATAATTATCATGTGTAACTTAAGCATACAAAAATAATGTGTAAGCATTATAAAAAACCAAAAATATGTGACCTAAACAATATAACATGTCACAAAAATCAGTTAGCCTAAGGGCATCATGTATTTTCCATACAAGAATTGCATGAAATTGAAATTGTCTCTGTCTTATTGGTCTAGAGATGTCATACATAGTGACACCATTCTATAATTTCAAAAACTCATCAATTAGGGGATCAATATACATGTTCATATCTTTAACTTGGTACTTACCTAGTGATTGAATGAACAGAAATATTACATAATTATTATGACCATTTTCATGCACTATTTATAGATTAATTTAGATAACTATCAAATGAAAAAAAAAACCTGGCACAATCATTAACAATATTATGTGCTCCCACTTTATGGACATCCAAGGAGGAATTTTATTGTTAATAACAAAAATAGACCACACTGAGTAAATAAATCTCATATCTCAAAATGAATTGACATCATCTACTTCCAATAAAAGTTTGAGATTACAAGGTTCTTCTTTAAAGTGTGACCATGTCACTTCTATCTCTTTAAATGTACAACCATCCATAGGCATTCACATAATGTCATCTTGACTTTTATTATGTGCATGGTAATCCATAAATTGTGCCAAGCTAGTGCACCTGAATAATCATTAAAGATGTGAAATAATGAGAATGTACTAAAAAATCTTGTGAGGCACCTTTTTTGTTATTTGTCTGACTAGTATCCATTAATATGAAAATCAAAACATTCTATTGCAAATTCATGTTGTTTATGATATAGAATGTGATCATTGGGACATGCATTTATTTTCTGATACTTCATTCCAATTTGATTCATAATGGTAGATAATTCTTAGTATGAATGAGACAGAATGTTTGATGATAGTAACAAAAACTCACCTATCAACCTACAACAAAAATTATGCATTATTAATATAATGAATAGTAATGGTATGCTAACATTGAAGATGACAAAAATGGCATACCTTAGCATATGTGACATTGCTACATTGGATAAGTCATACATAACCTTCAAGATCACCAACAACACTATAGTAGAGAGAAGAGTTGTTTAGAATCCTTCGTATAGGGGCTCATGTGCCTTCTCAAATATAGGTATATCAAGACCATCTTCATAATCATTATTAGATGCACTAGTACCATCATCGTGAGCATCTTCATCACCTGTACCAATACCATCTTCTTCAATCATGCCCTCTGAGACATTATCCTCTTCTTCCATGGGAGTGTTATCCTTAGCTTGGATATTCACACCTCCATGTTCCTCTAGTAGGAAATCCACATTTAGTAATGGACAAAAATCATGGCCCCCTTCAATGTGACCATCTATCCTATAATGACTCTGGGTTGTTGTGATTAGAATTCTTTGATTCTTTAAGCCCTTACACTTTTTGCAAGGACCATTACATTTATCAGTTTTTTTTCAAAACTAAGACCACAATGTTGCCATTGTCTCATTATTTAGTTTTGGTTTCATATTATTAGGCATGGTCTTTTTGCATAGGAAAATATATCTGCAAAAACATTGGACATGTACTTAATGTTTATATCTACACATATAGTTTTGAAAGAAAAATTTGGTGTAACTAATGTGTATATCTACAAAAATATTAGACATGTTGTACTTAATGTTTATATTTGCACATATGGTTTTGAAAGAAAAATTTAGTGTAACTAATGTGTATATCTACAAAAAAGTTGGACATGTTGTACTTAATGTTTATATCTGCATATATGGTTTTGAAAGAAAAAATTGGTGTAACTAATTTGTATATCTACAAAAATATTGGACATGTTGTACTTAATGTTTATATATACACATATGGTTTTGAAAGAAAAATTTGGTGTAACTAATGTGTATATCTAAAAAAATATTAGACATGTTGTACTTAATGTTTATATCTGTACATATGGTTTTGAAAGGAAAATTTGGTCACCTCACTCAAATTCATCCATATTATAATATCAATAACTTTTGATGACATAAATTCAACAACTTTCATTGAGCCTTTCCATTACTCCTTGTTTTCCATGAGTTGGGTTGTTTGATAGAGCAAGTTTGTATTTAGTGTAGAGTATGCACATATTAGAGTTGTGACTATTTATTTCAATAGCTTGGTATGATTAATTCATTCTTCTAGTTGTTTGGCATCCCCTTTGCCATTTTTCTTGATTTAAAAAACATTAAGGATTTTATTGAAGAGAAGATTGAGAAGAAGCTAAAAAAGTGGAATAAGTGTTACCTTTCCTTGGCTAGAAGAAATGAGGTCTACCAAAAGATATTGTCCTCTTATAATATCTATTCTACATCTTCCTCAATGCTCAACCATTACCAATTTAATGTCATAAAAAAGAAGATTAGATATTTATGATCTAATGGCAAAACGGATTTTAAGGCACATGGTGTGAAATGGGATTGATGTGCCATGATAAAAAGAAAAGGGGGATTGGGCTTGAAGGATATTAAAACATGGGTTGGAACTTGCTACTAAATATATTTTCAAGGCACTACAAGTAATGGAACCTTGAAAAATCTTGGTTAGATACAAAACTAGTAGGGCAGTCCCAAGTAGAGGTTCCTCATGCAATGATTTCCACTTTTGTGAGCTCATTACTGGATCATTTCTCATGATTTATTTCTAGATCTAATGTTATAAATCCTAATTGAAAAGATGGGAGAATGTTAGACAAGATATTACATAGAATGAGAATATATTAGAATGTAATATAATATGTTTGGAAAGTTCTAGTTGAAACTTGGTCCATAGAAACATATCACTAGCTTTCCTACAAGGGTGATCAACAATAGCATGGTCTAGAAAGGGAATTCAAATTTTGTTGTGGAAAACTATTGGTCTAGGAAGAAGTATGTTAGTTTAAACCAAAAACAAAAATAGTTTGTGGTAAACATGATTTTAGTTTAAACCAATTCTATTTCATGAATTGTCGATAGCTATGGGTTATTCATTATTCTTTGTTTATTTTAAAGTGAATTGTGATTGTGTATGGTGATAAAAACATTGGCATGAAGTCACTTCTAAAGTTGATGTGTGAAAAAGCATTAGAACTTTAATCAATTACAAATGGGATATTATTTTTGAGAGAGGATTCATAGTTTGATAAGAAAGGAAGTCATGGAATTACTCATAGGAGATAATACAAGATAAATATGTAGGTACTCAAATCGATTCCTCAAGATTGAACAAGTGTATCATTTATAATAATGCTTATTCAGGCTCCTAGAAAACATTAGAAATCAATTTGGATTCCATGATATTGCCCACATATCTAGATATTGTTGTTTGTGAACTATTTTACAAATCACAGAGATGAAAACTATACTTGCAATTTGAGAATTAATAAATTCATTAGAACATAGATTGTAGAGATGTTCTAAAAGTATGGAATCTACATATGCTCTAGATAATACTAAAAGTTGATTCATTTTCATAGATGTAATTATCAAATATTGAGAATTGAAGGTTGTAATTGACATCTAGTGACAATATATTGTCCAATTTGTAGACATAACATATTGAGCTAGAAGTTGAAGTCTACTGTAGATGTACAAACATTATTATCTAATTTAATTTGTGTCATCAAGAGTTGAATTATTCTATAAAAGTCCTAGTTTATTCATACTTGTCCAAAATTGTAAGCTTTCTATTATATATTTTGATGGATTGGCGCTCACATTAAATTGTTCATGAGATTACAAGTAGGGGCTCACATTGATAGGAGTTGGTGCTCTTGAATAGGAGTTTGAAAACTCACAAGAGTTGAAGCCATAATTGGTTCAGATTTGTGAGGCTAGATTAGGCTAGAGTAGAATCCATAATTTATTTATAATTATATTGGCAACTTTAGATCTAAGGGGAGAACTATTTATTTTAATTTTATTTTTGATCGAATTTTAAATTCTTAAAGACCAAATTGTTAATTTGTACTATTTATTTTATATTTTTAACTTTAATGTTTGAACATGTCTATATATATTTTCAATATGTGTATGTATAAATGAACTCAAACCTATACCAAAGGGGAAAAATTCTTGAACCCATGTACCAAAACTAGAATCCAAATTGGCAACTTAGATGAAAATTTAAGCATAATTTAAATAGTCTATTTGAGTTGCAAAAAGCAACATCAAGGCTTCAAAATCCAAAATTAATCACCATGATGTAACAAAAGTCAAAGAATGATGACAAGTGCTAACTCACAAAGTTACTAAAAATTAACATGCTCTCCAAGAAGTTTGTCAAACACCCCAAAGGTCAAAAACACTTTTAAAATCATCATCACAATCTAAATGGTGAACTAAGCTTAATGCCAACAATGGAAACCAAGAAAGGTTGGAGGTGTACCCTATAAGATCTAAGTCCCCTTACCAATACCAATTAACATATAGGAACTCAAAATATATACTAATAGTCTCCACGCAAATTATCCCTAAGAAGGGGGCGTTACAATCCTCTCCTAAAAATTTCTTATCCTTGAGCAATTGTAGGTTTGACTATAATCAAATCTACCTACTCTACCATACAACATCCTCCACAAGTAGGTTTCTCAATTGCACTAAATTCTCTCTAATGATCCTCCTCCTAAAAGTACACTCCATGTAATCTGGGGACATGTCCTAGGCCTATTTGACCTATCCTAGAAAAGAGCCATAAGAATTGTTGGCATTATATTGTATTTTTCATTAGTGACAACACTTATTTGATTCTGAATGATTATCAAGTTCATCACTCAGTCTATAGTGTATATCGAGCATTCAGTGGTTACCTTGTAGATTCATCACTTAAGTAGTTCATACCGAGCATTCCTAAAGCTATCGAGTGAGTGTGCAGTCTAGCAGTATCTACTCAGCATACAGTGTTTATTGAGCTTCAAAATGTCTATTGATTCATCAATTTGTGTGATGGAAGCCAGTGTTTATCAAGTGATGGAAGTATAGTGTTTACCGAGTGAGAACAAGGTAAACGAAGGATTCAATTTTTACCAAGTGATACTATATCTATCCAGTCTCCAATGGTTACTAAGTTTGAAGCTACATTGTGTGATTAGTATGGACTGAGATTCTACTTCAACCAAGTGCATGATGATGTTGAGTAATGTAGTGGATACCAAGTATTAGAAGGTTACCAAGTCAGCTTGAAGAACTCGATTTTTCTACTATTTGGCCAGCTCAGTAATATTTTGTTCACTTATGTTTTGGCCGACCTTGAAATTGTAATTATTGGAATGGTATATATGTAATTTATTATGTCATTTTCATTGAATGAGTATGTTAAGGAATGTACATGTAATGTTTTAAGAAAAATAAAAAGTGAATCATTAGTAGAGCAGAGTATTCAACAAGGTCTACAAGGAGTAGTAAAGATTCATTAATCACAAGAGGTGATCTGTACTTAAAGGATCTAATTAGAAATCAAGTTGTAAGTAGATCCACTATTTCATCCAAATAGGTGAATTATTTTTGTAAATCCTTTAACAAGGTAGATTTAACAATCTTTGTATAAATCTCCTAATAGAGTGCATACTTCATTGTATATTTGTAAATCCTCTAACAAGGTGGATCTAGCAGTGCAAATTGCTCTTAATAGGGAAGATCATTAGAAGTGATCAATGTAAGCCCTAATAGGCTAACTTCATACTGTAGTAACAAAGTTTTGTGGGTATCATCCCCACCCCAATTTTACTTTCTATTTGGAAGGTTTCTCGGTCACCAAAATTCTATGTTCATGTGTTATAAATGTTTATCTTTCTCATGCATATAGTAGATTAGATGAATGAATGATGAATGGATCAAGTGTTGAATTGATTTAAAGTTCTTGAGGTTACTAATTCACCCCTCCCCTCTCCATAACCTAGTTAGTCTTGATTATTTCCAACAATTGGTATCAGAGCATTGTGGTTCTCAAGACAAAGTTTGATAGCTTGAGCAAAGATCTAAAGGACAAATGGAGATATTCAAACTTGAAAAAGTAATTGAAAATGAAAAGCTAGATTTGAAAATGGCCATGGCTCAACTCAAAGAAGCAAAGGAGCATCTTTCTCAATCCCTAAAGAGAAGGAAGGAACTTGCAAGATAAATGAATGATCATCAGTATGTTGAAGAAAAGATTGAAGACCTTTTACCATCAAGCAACTCAAATGAAGCAAATGAGGCAATCAGGGAACTCCTAACAAAGAATGGCTCTCTACAGGAAGAAGTAAGAAAACTTAAAAGAGAACAAGAAATCCAATCAATCAGGCTATGTGAAATATTGGAACAAAGCAACAAATCTGAAAATGAGACAAATGAAAGGATCAATGCAAATCAAAGTCTTATAAATCAACTATCCAACGCAAATGAAGAAATCATGAATCTAAGATATGAAAATGAAAGCCTGAGGATTGATTTAATCACTGAAAGACAAATCAGTGAAAGATTGGAAAATGACCTAAATACTGAAAATAAAATCATTGAGAGAATGATGTAGTCTCAAGAAGATATGAATCAATTAAACCAACAAAATGAGCAGAATCTTCATAGACAAAAGGGTAAAGCAGGACTTGGATATAATGAAGAAGGTGAATCTTCCAAACAAGGTGCTCAAAGGAATCAAAAACCTACTTGAAATCACTATGGTAAGTTAGGTCATACATCAAAAAAATGTTGGAGTAATGGAAAAGCAAAATTCAATAGAAAATGCTACAACTGCAATCAACATGGTCACAAAGCTAATGAATGCAAGGAAAAACCAAAATTTGAAGGCAAATGTCACAAATGTAAGAAGCATGGTCACAAGGCATTCCACTACAAATCAAAATCATTCAATCTAGCTAAACAACTTGTTAAGGCAATCTTTGGATGGGATTATAATACTTGGTGCATATGTCATTATTGTGGAGAATATGGACACATTGGCAAAGACTGTTCAAGGCATCACTTGAGAAAAAGAGATACAATAGTAAGATGTTATACATGCACTAAACTTGGTCATATAGCCAATAATTGCATGAATATAAGAAGAATTGAAGATGAAAAGAAAGCTAAAGCTGATAACATTTGGAAATAGATGGGACAAAAGTGGATTCCTAAATCTATCGAGCAGAATAGTTCAAATGATGGCCATGTCACTCAAGAAATGGGTGACTCCACCATTTCCAATTAGATTCATAAAGGAGGGTCTAGAGTTGTATCATCAATCTATATCTAGAGCAGTTCCAAATGAAAGAAAGAAAAAGATCTAATTAGTATTTTAGATATAAAGGGTCACAAGAAATCAAGTCATACCGAGCAATGTCAGTCACCGAGCTAAGTCGGGAGTAACAAAAGTTTTGTTCGATCACTGAGTTGCAAGCTTCTACTAAGCAAGTGAATGAATGACAACCTATCAAGTACTATGTCATCTTAGCTACTTTTGTACCAAGTATTAATGAAAAAAAATTCATCAAAAAGGAAGAATTTGATTTCATTCTTCACCATGATTTCAGAGCTAAGAGATTTCCAGGTGCACTCAAGCAAATTCCAAATGATTTCAGGAAATTTTCTAGCAAAGAATTTGTTTGAAAAATTTCTATCTTTTACTGAGCATCAATGGCATCTAGGAGTAGTAGCAGCACCAAGGCAAAAAGAGGTTTAGAAATACTAGTTAAAGGTGTGGAGTGGAAGACACCAAATTTCAAGCTAGTTCCAGCAATTGCAAAATCACTCAACCCCAATGGAGCTCAATCACAAACTCCACCAAAGGTACTTCTTATCAATGATATTCATACTCATTTTAGATGTTCTATTCAAGAGATTGGAAACCTAGAAATGGAAAATGCCCTAGGAGAAATGAGTGTTGATGGCTCTTTGAAACTCAAGCATAAGCATCTAGAGACCAAAGGATTAACCCATATCTCCAATATGCCAAGAAGTTTCCAGATTAAGTGGATTAGGTACATCCTTAGTCATGTGCACAATGGTCAAATATGGTTAGAGTAGCCAGTATTAATCACCAAGAAGATGATTCATAGGATTACTAGTCTCCCCATGCTAAGTAAAGCAAAAACTACCAAAACCCTAGGTCAGGACAAACTTCAGAAGAAAACTCTAGCTGAATGGGACGGTGGAGGTTTGAAGGTTAGCACTATTTCTGATGTTGAATTAAGGTTTGGAATTCATGTCATTTCTCATAAGATTTATAGCTTGATTCATTTGAACAGTGTGCCTTGTGAGGCCGTGGATTTGGCATTCAAGGTTGTGAAGAAAAATTTGGAATTTGATCTGTCAAAATTATTGTTAATACAACTGAACAAGAATATGGACAGCATTAGGACTTCAAATAACAACCCTTGCAAATTTGGTTCTTTGTTGACATGTCTTTTCTTCTATGTACAAAAATTCTTTCCATCCAAAGGAACTATTGTGTGGAGAAAATATATTCCTATTCTATATCAAATAAATGAGTTTGTAGTAGAAATGGGTGTAAACTTTGATAGCATCATGGATAATTATTTTGAAGATTTTGAAGAAAGGATGAATAAAGGTTTCAAATTCCACCAAAGTTTGGTTGAAGACTACAAAGATGATGTATGCTTTATGGTTGATTGTGATAAAGTATACATTCAGGCAGTCAGGCCGCAAGTTGCATGGGTGAAACCTCTTTCTTATGAGATGAATATTGATGAAACCAGGGATATTATTGAAGCACTAGTGAATGAGCTAGTAGATCCAAAGCAACCAATTTTTGGAACATATGATGACGCAAAGGCTAGAATTGAGCTTGAAATCAAACTTCCTCAAGTAATTAATAAAGGAAAGAGAAAGGTTGTCGAGTTAAAAACTGTTATCGAGCCCCTAATGATTACTAAAGGAAAAAGTGAGGATGAAGAAGAGAAGCACAAACCAGAAGATATAGAGGAAGAATCAAAGAAGGAGGCAAAGCTAGTCAAAAAGAAGGGCAAGGTAATCATTACCAAGCTACCTAAAGCCTCCATAGTTGTTTTCACAAGGTGAGAAAAATGTAAGAACAAAGGTGAAGTATTATTCAGCAAGCCCCAACTGACCTTCCAAGAAAGATTGAAACAATTGGAAGAGGGAGCTAGCATCAAAAATTTCAAGGCATTGAAATTTGAAACAAGGAATAATGCAGAGAAAATGCAGATTGAGGAACTGGTACTTAACAAGATGAGAAAATGGAAATACTCCCTAGACTAGCTTGCCCCTCAAATCTCCAAAGAGTTGTTGGTGAGATTGCAACCAAGGTGGGAGTTAGCCGCCCAAATGCCCAAGGACATATATGAGCAATCCATGAAGGATCTTCTACAGAGTCTTACTGAAGTAGAAATAAATGCAGCAATGAAGAACAACGAAGGTAAAATGATGATTAGATTTCACACATGTTTGATTTTAATTAAGGACATTGAGCATGTTGTAAGAGATGCAACAAACATGTGGAAGAACATCTATCATCTGCAAAAGCCCAGTAATGATCCTGTAGAAATCAAAGATGATAATGATGATAGTGACAATGATGAAGGAGATAATGCTCTGTGTGCCACTTTTGGTGTTGAGGACTATTAGGCACTAAAGGATGATGATGAAGCTAAAGAGGAAGACAAGGATGAAGAAGATCCAGTAAAAAATACAGCAGAAGTTATTGCATCCCTTCCTCACTCTCTACTAAAGACTATTACATCTACTATGGAGATAGCTTCTACAAGTGAGACTATGAGCACAATTGCCACATCAATAACTCAATCATCACCTGTCATCTCCCAGCTACAAGTATCTTCAATGAAAGTATCAAGCACTTCATCTACCAAGCTGCAACCCTCTTTATCAGCTCTTGAGTCATCTATTGTAGCTTGTACAGTAAGTTTTCCAGTTTGTTCTACAGTTTTGTCATCCATAGCTTCAACTACATCAATTTTTGTTTTAGTTAGTTGTAAATATTCTAGTTGGTACATTACCTATTGATACTTCATTTTTGAGAAGCACATCAATTTTGGATACAGTTAGCACCTCTCTCAATTTTCCTCCAGTTAGCTCAATTCAAATTTTTTTTGCTTGATGCAGGAGCATCTAGAGGTATAAGGGCAATCCTGTGTCAACCAAAAAAAAAATTGTACTTAGACTTAGTTTTTGTTTCATGTGTTTTCATTTTTGGATACCCATTTGGGTCAAATAAAGGTTCCAACTCTCACAATTCTACTATCAGTGTTTCGGGTTAGAGTTTTTAATCACCTTGGGATATGTGTAAATGTTGAAAAAAAGGAGTATGTAATTGAGCCATCATTTTGGTGAACTAGAAGCTGTAAATTGGCCAGATGAATTTAATTGTAATTTAGAGCATTTCAGAAAAAGAATCAGGTCAAAAGGCCCCACGGTTTGAAAGTTATCGTAGTTTTTCAATTTCTGGAGACATCCTAAGAATACTTCAAAGTTAGGTAAGGGGCATTAAATGACCTTGAATATGGCCAAAAAATGGGGGATGAGTGAAGCTTTTCTATAGGGCTATAGAGCACTTCGAGAGCTTTTTGAAAATGTAAACGGTTCCTCAATCAGAGCTACGGTTCAAAAGTTATGCCTCCTGGAAGTTCGATTGCCATTTCTAGATTCTTCTAGATTTGCGTCAACTTCTAACACAGCTTCTAGAGCCTTCTATTTGGTTAGTGGATGCCAACTAGCACTTTCTAGAATGTATTCCTAATCCCTAAACCTCTGGGGTCTATTTAAGAACATTTCTGGCATTGTAAAAGGTAGTTCGGAGTGGAGTTTGAGAGGAGGTACTGAAAGGAGAAATTATCTCCAGAATTATACTATTGTAAGCCCATAGGGCATGTTTTGAAGTCTATTTTCTCTGTACTGAATGTATTAGCTTATTTACAAAGTTAATAAAATTTTTCCTTTCCTGTTGTGTCCATTTAATGCTTAGGTTGTGTTCCCATCAAGTGGTATTAGAGCATACTTTTGTTAGTGGTAGTAGAGCGTACCTCCATCAAGTGGTATCAGAGTTAGTTTTCCTGAGTGTGTAGACAAAGCGTCAACTGCAAGGCAGTTTGCACCAGGACTGTGTGGTTGTGGGTTTGAGTTAAGAAGATTCCTCCATGAAGAGACCATGGTGGAAAGGTCAGAGCTATTAATTCTGAGGAGGTTAGAGCCCTCCAAAGGCAGGTAAAAGCATTGCAGGAGGAGCTCCATAGAGGAACAAATATTACCGCAAGTGACGAAAGTGAAGATGACAATGAAGAAGAAGAAATTGGACCAGAAGGGGAATTTTATGGAGAAGTTTTGAATCAGGCAGAGGAAAGGTTTTTCATGGCCATTACCAAGTTTGGGAAAAGACCTACAATTGATGTGGGTATCTTTTCAAGAAATCTGAAACTAGATGAGTTAATCGACTGGATCAATGAACTGGAAGAGTACTTTGAGTATGAGGATATCAAGAATCCAGATAGGGTTAATTTTGTAAAGGCCAAACTAAAAGGCCATGCCAAAATCTGGTGGCAAGAGGTTCAATTGGAAAGAAACAAAAGAGGAAAGGAGAAGATCACAAGGTGGGATCGTATGGTGGACAAATTGAAGAAGCAATTCATTCCTGTTGATTATGAGCTTGATTTGTTTAAGAAGATGCATGGGTTAAAGCAAGAAAGAAAATTAGTCCAATAATATACAGAGGAGTTTTACCGACTTCTGATTAAAGTAGGGCATGTAGAAGCAAATAAGCAGAAGGTTGCTTGTTATATCAGTGGGTTGCGACCTAGCATCCAGGAGGAATTAAGTCTGGTAAGAATGACTAGCATTGAAGAGGCATACCAATTTTCCCTATGAGTTGAAGAGAAGCTAAATAAGAGGTTTGAAGGGAGACAAAGAGGGTGCGGTCAAGGAGGAAGGGGTAGTGGTAGGTCATCTGGAGGCCAAAATGAAACCCAAAAGAAAAATGAAGATGTGGGTACTAGCAAGAACCAAAGGAACAATGGTTTCAACTACTCCCGAGATCAAGACTTTGGAAATTAGAGAGGAAGAGGTAGAGGATGTGGACAAGGAAGAGGAGGCTTCCATGGTACCTATTTCCATTACAATGAAGAAGGTCATCATGCCTTTGAATGCCCTCAACGACAAGGAAGGATAGATAGGAGATCTGAGGGTCAAGCTAGGGTTGCTCATGTGGATGAGGATGCACAATCATCACATTCAGAGGATGTAGAAAGAGGAGAGGCTTTAGTAAATGAAAGGGTCCTACTAAGTGGTGAGATTGAACATGGACAAAGGAGGAGTTTATTCCATACTAGGTGCAAGTGTGAGGATAAATGTTGTGATGTGATCATTGATGGTGGTAGCACTGATAACTTGGTATTAGATGAGATGGTCTCTAAGTTGAAGCTCAAGAGGGAGAAACACCCCCAGCCCTATCAAATTGCTTGGGTGAAAGATGATCATAAGGTCCTGGTAAGTGAACAATGATTAGTGAAATTCAAAATTGGGATTACCATGATGAAGTTCTCTATGATGTTATTCCAATGGATGTTTTCCATCTATTGTTGGGAAGACCATGGCAGTCTGATAGGCATGCAGTACATGATGGCCATGCAAACACATACTCTCTAACAAAGGATGGAGTTCGCCACAAACTGAAGCCCATGAAAAAGGAAGGTGAAAATGTATGTAGTAGTGCTAGGATTTGTCTTGTTGATGGAAGGAAGTTTTTAGATGGCATAAAACATCAGTGTATGTGCTATGCTTTGATCCCTAGGAAAGATAAAGAAGGTAGTAGTGAAATACCACTTGAAGTTTCAGATTTACTAGGTGAGTTTGGAGATATCATCTCTAATAATGTTCCAGATGGATTGCCACTGGTAAGGCAAATTAGTCATTAGATAGATTTAATTCCAGGAGCTAGTTTGCCTAACAAGGCTGCTCATAGGATGACTCCAATGGAAACTAAGGAGCTAAATAGATAGGTTCAGGAGCTATTGAGGAAGGGCTTGATTCGAGAGAGCTTGAGTCCATGTGCAGTACCTGTAGTACTAGCACCAAAGAAGGATGGAGAGTGGAGGATGTGTATAGAATCTCAAGCTATAAATAGGATAACCATCAAGTATTAGTTTCCTTTTCCAAGAATGGATGATCTTATGGACTGCTTGAGTGTAGCTCAGTACTTCGCAAAGATAGATCTTAAGAGTGGTTATCACCAGATATGGATTTGAGAAGGAGATGAGTAAAAAATAGCCTTCAAGACCAAGGAGGGTCTTTATGATTGGTTATTCATGCCCTTTGGATTGACGAATGCCCCAAGCACCTTCATACTGCTTATGAATGAGGTACTTAAGAAGTTCTTGGGAAAATTTGTTATTGTCTATTTGGATGATATTTTAATTTTCAGCAAGACTTTGGAAGAACATTTATTGGATATTCATAGTGTCCTTGAAAGGTTAAGGGAAGAGAAACTGTTAATTAATCTGAATAAGTGTATCTTTGCAAAAAGGGAGTTAGTCTACTTGGGGTTTGTTATATCACCTAAAGGTCTCAAAATGGATCCAGAGAAGGTAAAATCCATCTTGGAATGGCCTACTCCAAGGTCTGCTACTGAGGTAAGATCATTTCATGGTCTAGTTAGTTTTTAGAGAAATCTTATTAAGAATTTCAGTGGCATATGTGCACCCCTGATTGACAGAATAAGAGGGGATAGAAAAGAGTTCAAATGGACTGCTGCAACTGCGAGAAGTTTTGAATTGCTAAAGAAGAAGGTGACAAAACAACCTATGTTGGCACTTCCAGATTTTAGAAAGGTGTTCCAAGTGGATTGTGATGCTAGTGGTAGTGCTATTGGAGTTGTATTAAGCCAAGAAGGTAAGCCTATTGCATATTTCAGTGAAAAATTGAATGATGTGAAAAGAAAGTATTCTATTTATGATCAAGAGTTCTATGCAATAGTTCAAGCCTTAAAGAAATGGAGGCATTATTTATTGCCAAAGGAATTTGTTTTATATACTAATCACCAGGCATTATAGTACCTAAATGGCCAAGGTAAATTGAATTAGAGGCATATGAAGTGGGTAGAGTTCTTGCAAAGCTATACATTTGTGTTGAAGCATAGAAGTGAAAAATCTAACAGAGTTGCAGATGCACTAAGTAGGAGACAGTTGTTGCTTATAGTAATGTAGGTTGAAGTAGTTGGGTTTGATGAACTCAAGAATCTATACCCTGAGGATCCTGATTTTGCTGAAGCATGGAAAGCTTGTAAGGAGCCTATTGCTATAGACAGAACTAAGTGGTTAGACTATCTGATTCAGGATGGTATGCTATTCAAGGGTAGTCAATTATGTATTCCAAGGAGTTCCATGAGAGAAAATTTGATTAAGGAGAAACATAGTGGAGGGATGGTAGGACATTTTGGTTGAGATAAGACCATTTCCATACATAGGGAACCTTATTTTTGGCCTTAGATTTCATAGGATGTGAAGAAGTTTGTACAGAGTTGTCAGATTTGTCAAGTTGCCAAGGGATTTAGTCACAATACTGGACTATATCAGCCATTGCCTGTTCCATCAAAGCCATGGGAGGACATAAATATGGATTTTGTTCTTGGATTGCCGAGGACACAAAGGGGTAATGACTCAGTATTTGTGGTGGTTGATAGGTTCTCCAAAATGGCACATTTCATTCCATGCCACAAAACTCATGATATTGTCCATATTGCAGACTTGTTTTTCAGAGAGGTGGTGAGACTACATGGTCTTCCAAGGAGTATAGTTTTTGACAGAGATACTAAATTTATGGGGTATTTTTGGAGAACATTGTGGAAGAATTTGAGAACAGACTTGAAATTCAGTTCTACACATCACTCACAAATAGACAACCAAATAGAAGTGGTAAACAAAAGTCTGGGCAATTTGCTGAGATGTTTAGTTGGGGATAAGCAGAGTTCACTTACAATAACTCTATAAATAGGAGTATTGGTAGATCACCATTCCAAATTGTATATGGAAGTAGCCCAAGGACTGCACCAGAGTTGAGGAAGATAGAGCAAGGGGAGAGGGCAAGTGCTAAAGCTGAAGAATTTGCTGAACATATCGAGCGTCTACATGAGGAGGTCCAAGCACACATTACCAAGATGAATCAAGAGTATAAAGCTAGGGCTGATCAAAGGAGAATACATAAGGAATTCCAAGTAGGGGATCTAGTCATGGTACACTTACAGAAAGAAAGATTTCCATCTAGTACTTACAACAAGCTAAAAATGAAGAAATTTGGCCTCTGCAAAATTCTGAAGAAACATGACTTAAGAAATGCATATGAGGTGGAGTTTCCAGATGGTATTCACATTTCTCCTATTTTCAACATTTTAGACTTAATAGAGTATCATGATGATGGTGCAGATTAGGAGCTCATGTTAGAGCCATGTCCAATTCCTGCTTCTAAGAAGGAGGAGATAGAAGACATTCTAGATCATCGTGTGGGCAGGAGTACCAGAAATAGGCAGTATGAAGAGTATCTGGTCAAGTGGAAAGGACGAACAATTGAGGACTCAACTTGGATATTAGAAGCTAAGGTTTCCCATTTGGGATTTCCTCTACCATTCATAAAGTGACAGGGTCACTTTTCAATCTACCCTGGGTGTTTGATGCAGAAGCATCCAGAGGTATAAGGGCAATCCTGTGTCAACCAAAAAAAAATGTACTTAGACTTAGTTTCTGTTTCATGTGTTTTCATTTATAGATACCCATTTGGGTAAAATAAAGGTTCCAACTCTCACAATTCCACTATTAGTGTTCTGGGTTAGAGTTTCTAATCACCTTGGGATACGTGTAAATGCAAAAAAAAAAAGGAGTATGTAATTGAGTCATAATTTTGGTGAACTAGAAGGTGTAAATTGGCTAGATGAATGTAATTGTAATTTAGAGCATTCCAAAAAAAGAATCAGGTCAAAAGGCCCCACGGTTTGAAAGTTATCGCAATTTTTTAGTTTTTGGAGACATCCTAAGAATGCTTCAAAGTCAAGTTAGGGGCATTAAATGACCTTGAATAGGGCCAAAAAATGGGGGAAAAGCAAAGATTTTCCATAGGTCTATAGAGCACTTTGAGAGCTTTTCAAAATTGTAAATGGTTCATCAATCAAAGCTACGGTTCAAAAGTTATGCCTCCTGGAAGTTCGGTTACCGTTTCTGGATTCTTCTAGATTCACATCGACTTCTAACGCAGCTTCTGGAGCCTTCTATTTGGTCAGTGGATGCCAACTAGCACTTTCTAGAATGTATTCCTAATCCTTAAACCTCTGGGGTCTATTTAAGAACATTTCTGGCATTATAAAAGGCAGTTCGGAGTGGAGTTTGAGAGGAGGTACTGAAAGGAAAAATTATCTCCAGAATTATACTATTGTAAGCCAATAGGGCATGTTTTGAATTTTATTTTCTCTGTATTGAATGTATTAGCTTATTTACAAAGTTAATAAAATATTCCCTTTCCTGTTGTGTCCATTTCGTGCTTGGGTTGTGTCCCCATCAAGTGGTATCAGAGCATACTTTTGTTAGTGGTAGCAGAGCATACCTCCATCACTAGTAGTCCAACTTCATCAACTATTGTAAGCACTAAAGTAAATCCAAAGACTCCATTAAAACTTATGCTTACTAGCAAACCAATTGATGAGGATATAGACTTGGACAAGGAAATTATTATACCTAAGATAGATCTAGATACTACCACAGTTGATGAAATGAGACTGGTTAGTTAGCGTTTAGAGCAAAGAGCAAGGCAAAAACAACTTAGAGATGAGAGAGATAAAGAATTCACTATAATTGTAAGTGCTAAAAATATAATTACTGAGGGAATAGGTGTTGATGTGGATTCATCTCAACACATTTTGTTACAATTAGAAGAGGTCGTACAAAAGTTCAATGAGGACACTTCTGGTCAAGAGAAGCTTATAGAAAAGGTAGAGAAGAAATTTGATAATAAAGTGCTTGAGCACATTGCTCAGCACATTGCAATAAAGCAAGTTGAACTATCTTCAATTTTGAGAAATCTTAAAAATTATTTTACAAATGTAACATCCCTTTTTGTGAAGCTATGTGATGTTACCAAGTACACAAAAGAAATAAAGGTAAAATTGAGTAAAATTGATGAAGATCTGAAGATCAGTGCTCAAAAGTTGTAGCTTGACCCCAGTTCAAGCTCCGCACATCACATAAAGATCAAATTCCTGTCAAATATGCAGGCAAAGCTATTGAGAGAGGAACCAAGGATCCAATCTACACTATTAGACATCCAAAATATGATCCTTCCTATCATGGACACAATGTAGAAGCACATTGCTTATTCAAAAACATTGATCAATGATAACAATTTTTCTATAGCAGATCATATGATTGAACTTTTTGCAAAAGTTCAAATGGCTCTCTCCACCTACAGAATTTTGCAAGAGAACTGGGATAAGACATTGGCTCTTATTCTTAAGGTACATTCTGATTTTTTCTTAGATTTTGGTGTCTTTGTATAATTATGATTACCTTTGGCATTATTGTCAAAAAGGGGGAGATTATTGAGTAAGATATAGTAAAAGTCAAAGAGGGAGTAAGAGACAATGGAGAAAATAAGAGAGAATATATTGATATGTGTACAATGATAAGCTATGTATATACCATGTCATATGTATGGGGGAGATATGTAAAGACATGTAAGAAATGTATATACAATAGGTTTACAAAGATCAAATTTGAAAAAATCAAATCCAGTATGTCAGTGTACACAATGTTTCGCTCATAAGTTTTTTTGTCACTAATGAGAAAGGGGGAGATTGTTGACATTATATTGTATTTGTCATTAGTGATAACACTTATTCAATTCTAAATGATTACTGAGTTCATCACTTAGTCTATAGTGTATACCAAGCATTCAGTGGTTACCTTGTAGATTCATCACTTAAGTAATTCATACTGAGCATTCCTAAAGCTACCGAATGAGTGTGCAGTCCAGTAGTATCTATCGAGCATACAGTGTTTATCAAGCTTCACAGTGTCTACCAAGTCATCAATTTTTTTGATGGAAGCCAGTGTTTACTGAGTGATGGAAGTATAATTTTTACCAAGAGAGAACAAGGTAAATGAAGGATTCATTTTTTACCGAGTGATACTATATCTACTAAGTCTCTAATGGTTACCAAGTTCCAAGATACATTGTGTGATTAGTATGGACCAAGCTTCTACTTCTACCAAGTGCATGATGATGCCAAGTAATGCAATGGATGTCAAGTATTAGAAGGTTACCAAGTCAGCTTGAAGAACTCGAGTTTTCTACTGTTTAGCTGACTTAGTAATATTTTGTTCACTTGTGTTTTGGCTGACCTTGCAATTGTAATTATTGGAATGGTATATATGTAATGTATTATATCATTTTCATTGAATGAGTATGTTAAGGAATGGACATGTAATGTTTTAAGAAGAATAAAAAGTGAATCAGCAGTAGAGCAAAGTATTTAGCAAGGTCTACAAGGAGTAGTAAAGATTCATCAGTCACAAGAGGTAATCTGTACTTCAAGGATCTAATCAACAATCAAGTCGTAAGTAGATCCACTATTTCATCTTAATAGGTGAATCAGTTTTGTAAATCCTTTAACAAGGTAGACTTAACAGTCTTTGTATAAATCTCTTAATAGAGTGCATACTTCATTGCATGTTTGTAAATCCTCTAACAAGGTGGATCTAGTAGTCCAAAATTCTCTTAACAGGGCAGATCATTAGAAGTGATCAATGTAGGCCCTAATAGGCTAACATCATAGTGCAGTAACAAAGTTTTATGGGTATCATCCCCACCCCAGTTTTACTTTCTATTTGGAAGGTTTTTGGGTCACCAAAATTCTGTGTTCATGTGTTATAAATGCTTATCTTTCTCATGCATAAAGTAGATTAGATGAATGAATGATGAATGGATCAAGTGTTGAATTGATTTAAAGTTCTTGAGGTTACTGATTCACCCCTCCCCTCTTAGTAACCTAGTTAGTCTTGATTATTTCAAACAAAGAATGCCATAGAGATGTCCTGAAATATTAAAGCTTTAGTTTTGATAATTTCTTTGAATTTGACTCTCATGTGAACTCTCAATTTAACGCAATGTCTTTTGGTCTTGCTTTTTGTTGAAATTTTATGGCTCATTTAGAATTTTACAAATGAATATGTTTTCAGTGGTAGGAATAGAGCTCTTATTGAGTCACTAAGGAGACTCGTTTTCACAAGGTTAATGTCTAGTTCATAGTTACTTTAAGATTAGTCAAGAAAAAGTTTGAAAGATTGTTACAGGATGTAACAGAGAGAATCATTATGTGGGATATCTCCCATTTCTTCTGATGGTATAGAAGACTTGTGGGGAAGTCCCCATTTGAGATTGCACTAGAGAACATTGTAGAAGAATTGAATGAGAAGCATAGGAGGGAGAAACAAGATGTTGTTGCAAAAATACCTGTGGTTGCAGTTTCCATTATAACAGTGCTAGGTGTTGAGATTCTAGTAGTTGAAGTGTTAATGCATCCATACAAAGACTAAATATAACAAGATAGAGAACTACACTGGAAGGAGGGTCCTCTTGGCTAGATACTGTTAGTGAAAAGGGTGTCACACATATGAGCTGCAATCCTAGTGTATTTTTTGTGACATATTAGAGACATTTTACTGATATAGATGTACTACTATTAAAAACTTTAGACATAAATTTTTATGTTGATGTTGTATATGATTAGATAGCTGATGTATATGTTGATATAGCTAACAAATACTCGGTAACACTTGCAGAACTTGCTAGAAATTGCAAAAAGAGTTACTCTTTTACAAAGGTTGACTTTCATGTTTTTGTCTCTATTTTAATATATAAAAAATTTCTTCATGTAGGTCTTGAGGGGAAAGTTTTCATGACCTATGCTGAAATATAGAATAGAAAAATGAAATTAATATTTTTAACTTTTAGGAAATGAATTGCATAAATTTTATTTTAATTAAGCCATTTTCAAGACTAGCAACCAAAATGTTGTGCACAGTCCATACAATACTTTCTCCAATTTTTCTAACCTATTGAAAAGGTTGTCCTCATATTTTAAAGGTTTCCCCATTGGTTTCATAACTGTTTCAAATAGTTAGAGCATTGCAAACATGAATTTGCAAAATCTTGCAAAAAAGTTGCTCTCAAGAAGAAAATGTTGTCATTACAACATGACAACATTTTAGCAACTTTTTTCCCAAATTGGAGTTAGACCTCCAAACTTGTTCCAAAGACTAAGTGGGAATATAGTATGCATTAAAGGACCTCAAATAACATATCCAAGGACATGGGAACCTTAGTAGACCATTTTACCCTTTCTAGAACTTAAGTCACCTAGTTGACAACATTTTTCACTTTCTAGCAACTTGGCCATTTTGGGTCTTGCCAACTCTCCTAAAACCATGTAAGGACCAAATAGGACCTCTTATTAGAATAGTGATGTGGCTAATCATTACTAAAATCCAAAAAAAAGGAAGCCCTAGGTCTCATACTAGCCTACCTAGGTGCACCTACACCACCTACTAGCTCACATTGACAAACTAAGAGAGTGTGTATCTTGGATGATTAAAAATTGCAGCTTCTTGGCCTCTTGTAATGCAAAAATCAGATATCTAGATGCAATATAAGAAAATACCTTATACCATGATAGAGTTAGTTACCAAGATAGGATGAATTCATTTATTTTAATTATATGCAATACATTACAATTTGACAATCATTATAAGGTTCTAACCATATGCCATGATTCAACTACTAAATGCTCAAGAAATTATACTACTAAATATAGGGAACCTAGTAATTTAGTTGCTTACACAAGATCACTTATGTGTGAACCTTTCTTAGTCTAGACTTGGGATTTTTTGGTTGATAGCAGCCATTCTTTGCATCTAAAGATGTCTAGTTTACACCTAAACTACATACTTCATGCCTAACACCATACACAACTTGATCAGAAGTATACACTGCTCCAAAGATATTACCCAAACACCCCTAATGAGCTGCAAAATGTGTGCCCAAGAGGAAAAAAATCTCATGCCAAATGTAAGTGTAGCATGTGTCAGGGATATCGAGAATTGAAACACCATGCTGCCCAAACTTCAACTTGTAAAATGCCTAGATTATAAGGAAATTTTTGCACTAGAATGTAGGAAAAAATCCACATAGAGTATACTATACCATGTAAGATTATAAAACTTTAAATCTAACAATTTATTGGAATTGGAACAACATAATTTTATAGATTCAATGTCACCCTTGAAAGTGTTGTAATGACAAAGTGATTGTGTAAAGGGTTAGATACATTTACATTTTTCAATGACCTCCCATATGAGCACATTGATTCAAGAGGTAATACTATTTGAGAACCTTGCTTAATCTAAACAAGAGGTCTATTGGTGATGTGTAATGCATGTGGAATCTCTGCATGGAAGCATTCCTCCTCACACTCCACAACCAATATAAGAAGATATTTAATCCAGCCCTATTGATCTTTATAAGCCATTTCTTGTTCTCTTTTTGGAAATTGCACTTCAATTTGTACTTTGCAAGTTTCTTATTCATAGAAAGGTTTCTATGATACTTTAAACTTTAAATAAACCTATTTGTACTTAAATTTTTCCATAAACATATTCTCATACTCTATATTAGTAATTACTTCAAGAGATCTTCCTAAAAAGCCCCTTATGACAAATACATACAAACTATTGTCAAGAAGTTCTTGATCAAAATGTAAGAGATTTTCTATAGAATTTGAAACTTTTGATGTTATCTTCTTCATAACTCCCCACAATATTATTACATCTTCATTCTTTCTTATCGTAGTGTACTACAGATTTAAGTACGAAAAATGATACAAATAGACAAATCATAATAGTTCAAGTGTGCATTGGATTTTGATATATGTATGTAGTCCTAAGAACTGTATAGAAATTTGAATTTATACCACAGAAGTAAATCACTACCATTTGGTAGGGATGGCTAGACTCTTTCAAAACTAAAAGCCATAATTTTATTTATAGAGAGAAATTGAGAAGGTCCAGTTCAACTAATTGGATTTTTCATAGTAGGCTCCATAAAAGGGGCTTGCACCCTTTCTTTAACCATAAGAACAATACTATAGATATAGAAAGTAAAAGTTACTAAAGTAAAATAGATCTATATCTATTCAATTGGGGCTCCTCATATATAGATATAAGCTTCAAGTTGGTCTAGGGGTATTAAAAATTTCTCCACTAGTTTAGGGAATTTTGTGTTGCATGATAATTTGCAAATATATTTTTTTAAAATTTATATTCTTAGAAGAGAAAAAGATACTATCTATTTTGATATAATTTCCATTATTTTTGAAATATACACAAGTGACTTCTACTTAAGTTATCTTCACATATTGGTCTGTACTGTGTATGGATGATAGTGTTGGAAGATACAACTTGTGAATTCCCAAGAGAATAGATATGAAAAGAAAAACAAGAATATAAGTTGAATAACTTCATGCATGAAGAGGATAAATATTATGAATAGACCATTTTAAATATTCTATAGAAAATCTATAGATATTTTTGAGCTTATAGTGCAAAGAAGAAAGAAGAAAATAATGCAATGCTTAAAAGAAAATGCATAGGATAGCTTGGAAAATACAATTCAAAAGTAAAAAAGGGGTCTATTATCTTACATAACCTAAATAATAAAATAGAGTAAAGGATAAAGGATTATCAAAAATAAGTACTTACCCAGCAGAGATCTAATGCAACACCAACCAGCATACACAACACGAAGCAGGAAAAATAGGTCATAAAGACCAAAGAGGGATTCTACTATAATAGAAGGAAATCATAAGCAATGAGAACAAAAATTAAATTAAGGTTTTTTTTAAATCTTGTATAACCTAGAATGGAGAAAAGGATAAAGTATTGTTAAAAATTTGTACTTACCCATGTTATAAGACCAAATTATAAGATATCAATATGCAAATATTTAGATTGAGAAATATATCACCTATTTGCACTGCAAATACCCTATACAAAATCCAAAATATAATGTTTGTGGTGCATATATCCTATAGGAAATTTTCTTTCCTAAAATATCTTTATCTCTAGTTTTCCTAACATGGAATAACTACATTCCTTTTAAACATGGAAGAACTAGATTCATATTTATCAAAAGTGGACTAGTCTGACTAGATTTTTTTAATTGGGATTTGTAAACCTTGATGGTTTCCTTGGTCCAACAAAAGTAATGGAGAATCTTTGTAAAGATGTGATATTAGCAACCACTTCTTGTCATAGTTAAATAATATTAATAGAAAATCTTTTTGCACCTTATAATGGAAACATGTTGAAGAAGGTTATACAACTGATTATGAACAACCTATGTGGACTACACATTGTCAAGGGCAAAAACTTTAATAAAAGGGTGAAATCCTTTAAGAGTATGTAATTATTAAAGATGTATATATAAATTCATTACATGTATTGAAGTCTATATCATTAATCATGGTGTTCTACCTTGTATATTCTAACAAGAGTGAGATTACATTTAATTCCTATTAACCAGGTAGAGTATTCTATACATTGTCAACCCATGTTAATGTAGAATTTGTAATAATAAAAAGTAGAAATTTTTATACAAGGGAATTATCATCAAGCACCAATAAAGTTAAAGAATAGAGTTCAGGATTTAGCAAGAATTCTAGGTACTAATAATGCACAACATATTATATTTCTCACCTTCAGAGCTTATGTTTGGTAGAGAGAGTAAATGATATGTATGATGTGTTTCAAGATTGTTACAAGAATGAATGTTTATGATATTAATATGGGGGAGTATTGTAAATATGTTATTATGATGATATGTTACATTCATGACTAAGTTTTTCATTGATGTCAACATAGCAATTTTTTGTAGTATTTGACAGAGGAACAATGGAAAGATCAATTTGGTACAAACAACTAGTTGAGTATTCTAATTATTTGAGGTTATGGGGGATAGATCTAAGTATCTAGTATATACAGTTAATTTTTGAAGAAGAAATGATAACTCTGGAAGAAGTTATGTAAGTTTTGGTGATTTCTATTCTAAGATAGAGTTTACAGAGGCATGCCCTAGTTATTTTTTTATATCTCTTAATAGAGTTGTTATCCTAAGAATCAAGGTTGAGGATGTGTAGAAGAAATGTTGGTGATGACATGGCTAAGTTTTCTTATCATAATATTGCATGTAAAAAAATTTATTCAAGCTTCATTGTAGAAGCTAAGGAAACTTTATTGTCAATGTTTTGCTGAGTAGTCCAAGGTCTGGTATTTGGATTTGAGGTTCCAAACCTAGTCTACAAGGTATAATAGTGATTATTTTGGTTGAAAAAATAAAGGAAAAGAGAACAGAATGATAAATTTCTTGTTTGAGAAATGAGCTCTTCTTGTAGTTGAAATACATGTTTGGGCAGTGGGCTCTTCTTGCATACATTGTACAACAACTCCTAATAGGGTTGGGATCTCCTAATAGGGTTTCAAAGTCTCATAGTAGGGAATTTATGTACTAAATATTGTAATAGACTCCTAACAAGATCCATCCTCTAAAAAAGAATATTTATATTAGTATATCATCTTGGAGGTATCATTCCCATTGGGGTTTTCCTTCTGATCAAGGGTTTCCCTATCAACATATCCAGTGTAATTTTCTATGTGAATCTTATTATGGTTTTTCTTTACTTTGGTTGAATGGTTAAGTTTTCTTAAATAAGATAAATGTATTAATTGTTGGATAATTGATTCACCACCCATGTCCCCCCCCCCCCCCTCTCAGTTATCTTGGTGGACTATTGCTTCTAACAATTGGTATTGGAGCATCAGGTCCTTGAAGATAAAGTTTAACAACTTTGGGAGATCCATGGTGAACATGTTTAGGAAAGATAGTCCTATATATGATAGAGGAAATTTTGACACCCAAATTGTTGAAATTCTTGGTGAGTTATTAGATTTGTGTAAAGAGCAGAGTATTGAGTTTTGAGATCCAAAATCCTTATGTTGTATACAAGGGAGCAAAAATAGAAGCACATATAGATCCAGATCCAAAGAAGCCATAAAGATAAAGGAAGTTATTGATCTACTTACAAAGTGAGAACTAGAAGGTATGGAAATTTTTGTTTGTTGGACATGTAAAGAATTTGGTCTTTTTCATCAAGATTTCCTAAGTGATTAGGAAAACTAGAAAGAGTTTACTTTTTTATCAAGTTGAAGAATTCAGAACTAGTATGGAAAGATCCTTGAAAGATTGTGTTAATGAGTTTAGATTGGTTAATGAAAGCAAGTATTAGAAGAAACAACTTTGATGACTATTATGGAAAGTGAAAATGTGAGAATTGATGAGAAATTTAGGATACAAGAGATAATATTTGATTACAATTTAGATAATGATGTTGTTACTAAGCTAAGGAATGATGAAGTATTTCTCGAGACTATCAATGATTTACAGAATGAAGAAGAGCCAAGGCAGGAACAAAGCTCAAAACCTTTAGTAGAGCTAAGAGTTGAGATAGTAACTCCTACTTTGGGAAAGAATATGATAAAGTATCACCCATCTGAGCACATCATCAGAAGAAAAGATAGAGGTGTGATGAAAAGAAGCAGAGTAAATGAAGAACTATGTTTGATATCTCAAGGTGAACCTAAGAATGCAGATGAAGCATGTAAAGATGATTATTGGAAACAAGCTATGAAAGAGGAATTGGATCAAATAGTAAAGAGTGAGACATGGGAATTAATCCCTACACCAATAGACAAGAATGTGATAGGAACTAAATGGGTATTCAAAAACAAGATGAATGAACAAGGTGAAGTTGTAAGGAAAAAAGAAAGATTGGTATGTAAATGTTAATCATAGAAAGAAGGAATAGATTATGAGGAGACCTATGCTTTAGTGTCTAGAATAGAAGTAGTAAGATTATTCTTAGCCTATGCATCATAGAAGAAATTCAAAGAATATCAAATGAATGTTAAGTCAGAATTTCATAATGGAGAACTTGAAGAAGAGGTATACATTCTGAAGGATGTCCTTTGACAGATGACAAGGACATAGTATGTAGACTAAAGAAAGCATTGTATGGCTTGAAGCAAGCACCGAGAACCTGATATGAGAGGTTGGACAAGTATTTGACAAATCTTAGCAAAGGTATGATAGACAATAATATATATTGGAAAGAAATTGATGATGATTTGATGATTTTGGTAATATTTGTTGATGACATCATAATCAGAGGATATGATGAGGAAAGTGAGAAGTTTGCAGAAGAGATGAAGAAAGAATTTGAGATGAGTATGATAGGAGAAATGAAATATTTTTTAGGATTAAAAATTGTATAGAATAAAGAAGGAATATTTATTTCTCAAACTAAGTACTTGAAGGATTTGTTGAAAAGGTTTGTTTTGGAAATATGTAAACCCATTGGAACACCTATGGTAATTGGACACAATTTATCTATAGAGGATGAGACTCCTATTGTTGAGAAAAATAAGTAGAGATCTATGATTGGAGGTTTGCAATATCTAACTCACACAAGGTTGGATAGAACAAATATAGTTGGAATTGTTGCAAGATTCCAAGATGATCTTAGAGAATAACATTATGTAGCAGTAAAAACAATATTTAGATATTTGAAAGGAACATCAGAGTTCAAATTGTGGTATGACAGATCTAATGATTTTACTCTAAGTGCTTATACTGATGTTGAGCGGGCAGACAGTATGGATGACAGAAAGAGCACCAATGTTGGAGTCTTCTTTTTTGGAAGAAGATTGGTTTCTTGGTTAAGCAAGAAGTAGGATTGTACATCACAAAGTATAGTAGAAGTAGAATATATTGTAGAAACAAACAATTGTAATCAAGTTGTTTGGCTGAAGCAAATGCTAAAAGATATTGTATGCAAGAAAATATAACCTATCGGGAGTATGTGTAAAAAAGTAAACATTAGTTATACATGTGCATATCAAAGATTAGAAAAAAATTGAAATACAACTAAAACTAAAATAAGCTTGAGTTTAACAACTTATGCAACCACAAATTAAAATCCTTATGCAACCTCAAAGTAGCTCAACAAAGGCACCCATAAAAGGCCTTGTTGGTGTGCTCAAGTGTGAGAGATATGGATGTGGCCTCCCAAAAAAAATATTGAATCCCAATGCAATAATAATGAAATGTGAAGTATGTGAATCTAGACTAAATAAGTTTAAAATACCTTCAAGAAATGGCTATGAGTGAGCCAATCTCAAAGGATTCTAGGATGTGAAATGGAAACGAAAAACAATGCCAATCTAGAATGAGAATGCAATATTAAGAATAGAATGTAAACAACTACCAAAGATTAGTTCTATACATAAAAACCTCTAAAATCTCTAAAACTAAACTAGCATTATAACAATGCAAATGAGGGAGATGAAAAATGCTTGAGACAAGGGCTCTATTTATAGGTTTGAGAGAGGCCTTGGAGGGATGGCATCTACATGGCATCAAGATAGGTGCCACAAGGGAGATACATGGACTAAGGGGACAAGCCATGCAAAGGTCAACATAAGCCTTTTGTATGAAAGTGATGGCTCAAGGTTTGCTCAAACGTATGTGAGAAACCTTGGAGAAAGGAAAGAGGCACAAGTGTGTAAGAGGTGTGAATAAAATACTAAAATGGAAGCTTTATTGGATTTTGAGTTTCTCACACATGTGTGAGAAAACACTTTGGAGCTAAAAGGTATTTAAAAAGGTGTTTAGGATAATTAAGTGGGATTAATTAATGGGTAGGCTTAGAAGGATGAGAGTGGTGGGTGTGGACTAGGTTTTTAGAATGGGATTAGGATTAAACTAAATAAGATTTAACTTAATCACAAGATTAAAGAATTTAATAAGGTGGAGGGAATTAAATAAATTGAGATTTATTTAAAAGATGATTTATGTAGCACTCTGTATTAAATAAATTTAATGCATTAGAGAGGATGAATTTAAATTAAATTTAAATACATTAGGGAAGTGAACCTATTTAATTAAGTAAATTTAATTAAATAAGTAGAATAATATGACAAATATAATTAATAAATAATCAATTATAATGTCATGGGAAATATTAAATCAATTAATATAGTGTTTGGGACAATTTTAAGCATCTACAGATATAAGGATAGAAATCAATGAACCTATTGTCATACATTGTGATAACACAAGCATGGTAAATATGTCTAAGAATCTAGTGTTTCATTTGAAGACTAATAATATTTCTATTAAATATCACATGTTGAGAGAGAAAGTTGATAGATAAGGAAATTTGATTGGAGTATGTAAGCACAAAAGAGCAGATTATAGATATATTCACTAAGCCTCTTCCCAAAGAGACTTTTGAGTATTTCCATGGTATGCTTGGGGTTATGCCCCTTCCTACATCAAAGTAGAAGATGCAAGAGTGCATCAATCCAATGTAATAGAGAACCATTGTTGTTTGGACTAAATGCTAATGCTTCCTATATGGGGGAGTATCTATGATGGATAGATTCATCTAGGACTCTTATTGGATTTTGTTTTGAACAATGTCTTTGGACACTTGAGCTAGTAAGAATTAGTTGTTGGAGTTTGATGCAATAAATTTGGTTGCTAAAACCCTTGACATTGATATCAATGGGGGAGGAGTTCATCATGAAAAATAGTATGTTCAAAAGATGTGCAGTATGATAGACAGAGAAGTTTAGCATGATGTAAAAAATGGAATGACAACTTGATAGAAAGAACATTGAGGTATATCAATGGGGGAGAATGATTGATGAAGAGGATTTCAAAAGAAAGATGAATGGTCTTTTGTTGGTATTCTTGGAACTAGATATTTTTCATCTATTTTGTCATCAATGCTAAAAAGGGAGATTATTACAAGATTATTGCAAGAATGGATGTTGATGATGTTCCTATGGCAAATTATTTTAGATATGTTATTATGATGATATTACATTCATGACTGAGTTTGTCATTGATGTCAACATAGCAATTTTTTATGGTATCTAACAAAAGAACAACAAAAAGATCAAGTTGATATGGATAACTAGTTGAGTATTCTAAATATCTGAGGTTATGAGAGATACATCTAAGTATCTAGTATATGCACTTAACTTTGAAAGAAGAAATGAAAAGTTTGGAAGAAGTTATGTAATTTTTGGTTATGTTTGTTTTGAGATACAGTTTGCAAAGGCATGTTCTGGTAAACTTCTTATATCTCTTAGTAGAGTTGTTATCCTAAGAATCAAGCTTGAGGATATGTATAAGACAAGTTGATGATGACATGGTTAAGCATTATCATCATAATATTGTGTGTAAAAATAGTTATTCAAGTTGCAATGTGGAAGATTAATGATTATTGCTAAGTGTAACGTGTTCTTAATGTGGTTCTATAATGATTAATTGAGAAGGTCTAAAAACTAACTTAGGGAATTGTATTATGGACTCAGTATAAAGGAAGGACATTTTCCTTTATCATATGGTATTGTTTTGATCGATGATAAGCAATAGTAAGAGCAAAATGCACAGTTGAGTAGAGTAGTGTAGAAGTAAAGGAAACTTCATTGTCGAGGTTTTCCTGAGTGATCCAAGGTTTGATATTTGGATCCAAGGTTCATGAGATATTCTACAAGGTCTGATAGTGATTGGTTTGGTTGACATAACAAAGGAAAGAAGAACCTAATAGTAAATTACTTGTTTGAGAAGTGAGCTCTTCTTGTAGTTGAAATTGCACATTTGGGTAGTGGGCTCTTCTTACATACCTTGTACTATAACTTCTAACATGGTTGGAATCTCCTAACAAGGATTTTATGTACTAAATGTTGTAATAGACTCCTAATAGGGTCCATCCTTTAACAAGGATTATTTATATTAGTACATCATCTTGTGGGCATCATTCCCACCAGGGTTTTCCCTCTAATCAAGGGTTTCCCTAGTCAACATATCTGGTATAATTGTCTATGTGCATCTTATTATGTTTTTTATTTACTTTGGCTGAATGGTTAAGTTTATTTAAAGAAGATAAATGAATTAATTGTTGGATAACTGATTCACTCCCCCCCAATTATCTTGGTGGACTATTATTTCTAACATGATGTGGATTTCAATTGTCAACATATACATAGAGTTTTCACATTGCATGATTTATTGCTTGATTCCAACAATAGCATAGAAAAAGAAAGCCAATATGCATTTAGTGTGGAAGAAGCCTTGAAGAGAGGTCACACTGCACAAATGGGTGAGAGGTACCATAGGTTTTTAATGGGCAAGAGAAGCATAGGCGATAACAATCTAGATGTGATGGAAAGAAACATGGCATATTCTACATCATGTATTGAAACTATTTATCATTTTCATAAAATAGACACATTTCAAATATTCCAACAATCCTGCTTTGTGGTGCAAGAATACTGCACATACTTGACTTTAGTGGCACTAGAATTCTATCATTGTGAGATTATATTGGGATTTCAAAGCTCTTTAGAATGAATTAAGGTAAGACAAGTTTTATTGTGATATTAGATTGTGTGAAAAGCAATAAATCTTTGCTTCCTTGCCATTTCTTATTTTAGGAATCTAGAACACTTCCCTAAGTGGATTGATTAACTTCATTTCCTAGAACAACTAGATATCCACACAATGACTGAGAAATCCCTTCCAAAAGGAATATCAAAGCTTGTATCTTTGGAGGTACTCAAATTAGATTGGTACTGCAAACTATGAATGGAGGAGAATGAATTCTTAGGGTTGGGGAATTTTAGTTTGGTCAACCTCTACAAAGTGAACATAAGTATTTGACACACATTTTTTTATTATCTTATGTGTCTGACATAACCTCGTAATAGAAGTTTCCTTAATCTATTCAAATCCAAAACAAAAACAAATTTTATTCTTTATCATTACACCAAACTCTTCAAAAAGGACTCTGGTATGAAAATTTATTGATAGAATATGACAATAGATCATTAAATTTCATCATTAAATCTTTTAGTTATGAATCGCTTTGTATGATCTGAAATATTGACCTAAAAATAAACATAGTTAAAACAAAAACAATACAAGATTTCAAACCAATTCAAGTAAAATCTCCTTCCTGCAAAATAAACTTGAAGGATAGTAAAATATTATATTTTTTTGTTATGAGGAAATAGGAGTGGAGTAGATAACTTACAAAAAAGGTTTATTTTTGAAGCTCTATGGTTTTTATCGAATTTGATAAGAATATGCATGCAAGACACACCAGAAACTTGATTGAATAATAAAACTTTGTCATTGTTAACATATTACAAAGCCAATAATTAAACACGAGCACTCATCAATGCTAAAATTGATACTTATGAATTTCAAGTGTTCAAACATTTTACTGAAAATTAACTTCCAATAACTACAAAAACCATAAAAAGACTTACCTCAACAAGCTCTTGTGGTGATGCAGACTAAACCTCCTTTGGCCAATGCAAAATAAAATTATACATAACTTTTCTTCTATTTTTATTCTAAACCTAAGTTAGTAAAAATTTCGACCAACTCATGCATAAAACCCTAGTTTGGTCAAAATTTTGACCAATGGGGAGATAAAAACAAAAAAAAAGATGAAATCAAAGGCCAATATGGCTTTTCGTCAAAAATATTGGTAGAAAAATAAGGGATAATGTACTAGTGCTCCAAGTATAGATGTTTGCAAATAAGTCATTGTAGTGCTAGATGAGGATTCTAGAATGGGGTTATAATAGTCGATCAGGTCAATGGTTTTCTAGTTAGGGTCTCCAGAAGTAGACCCATCCGAAAATATAATTTGTAAATTGTCTTGAGTTGATCATATGTAATAAAGTGTAAATTAATAATATAATATGAGGTTGGTCAGCCTTCAGGGTTAAGGCTTAGTCTCTAGAACCTTCTCATGTAGTTAAAAAATGCCTATATAAGGAAGGCTTGTAGGTTGTCTAGGGTAGTTCTGGGTGATAGTCCCATCTCTATCTTGTATATTGCTATAAGGAAGGCACTCATGTGGGTTTTTGTATTGTAATTCTATAATTCTACATTTTTTATGATAATAAGAAGCTCATATTTTTTTCTCTCTATTTGTGTTTTTCTTAAGGGGAGAACCCTCCATCGATTGGCATCAGAGCAAGAGTTCTTGACTGTGTAAATAGATCACCAATTAGGAGGCAATTTGCATGGGGACCATGGTTTGGGATGAGTGTGTGGATAGATCTCTAATTTTGAGGCAATTTGCACTAGGGTTTCCACAAAAGTGCAAAAAAACCTCCACTAAGAGCAAATGGTTGAAGAGATGTAGGTGTTACACTGAAGGGTTTTAGAGCCTTGTAGAGACAGACACAAGTATTGGAAAATTAAATGCACCAAGGAATAAATGATTCTATATGAGATGAAAGAGAGAATGAAGAAGAAGAAGAATGAAATGTCAAAGTAGAGGTCATTTTAAAACTAGAAAAGAAGAGGCTTTTAAGGCCATTTCCAAGACCGAAAAAAGACCTAAGTTTGAGGTTCCCACATTTTTATGAAATATTAACCTTGAGGAGTTGATAGATTGGATAAATGAACTATAGGAATACTTTGAGTATGAAGATATTGAAAATCTAGATAGGGTCAAATTTGCAATGGCCAAACTGAAGGGTCATGCAAAGATCTAGTGGTAGGAGATCCAATTGTAGAAAAATAGAAGAGGAAAAGACAAAATCACAAGATGGGACAAGATAATAGCCAAACTAAAGTGACAATTTATTGCTAGGGATTATGAACTTGATTCATTGAAGAAAATGCAACAGTTGAAGCAAAAGGGAAGATCCGTTCAAGAGTATATTAAAGAGTTTAAGCGAGTTCTCGTCAAAATCAACCATGTGGAAGTTGATGAGGAAAAATTTGTTAGTTATCTTAATGGGTTGAGGACAAGAATTCAAGAGGAGTTGAGTTTGGTTTGAATGACTAGTATTGAGGAGGCATACTTATTTTCCCTAAGATTTTAGGAGAAGCTAAGCAAAAAGTTTGATAACAAAAATATTGGTAGAGGTCACGGTGGAAGATCTAGCAGATGTTTTTATGGAGGCCAAAATGATGATCATAAGAATAAGGATGATGCCAATATTAGTGGTCATAACCAAAGGGGAAATTTTCCCAATTATTTCCATGATTATAAAAATAGAGATGAGAGAGGAAGAGGAAGAGGGAAAGGATTTGGAAGAGGAGGTTTGCGTGAAAAAGTTTTCACTACAGAGAAGAAGGACAAAGAGTGTTTGATTGTTCATAGTGTCAAGGAAGGAATGATTAAAGAACTAAAGGATAGGAAAAAGTAGCACATGTTGATGAAGATTAAAAATCATCACATTCTAAAGATGGTGAAAGAGGAGAAGTCCTAGTTAACATAAGAGTCTTGCTAAGTGGTGAGAATGAACCTTGTCAAAGGAGGAGTTTATTTCACACAAGGTGCAAACATGAAGACAAGTGTTTTGAAGTGATAATTGATAGTGGAATCACTAACAATGTGGTTTCAAAAAAGATGGTCATGAAGTTAAATTTTTAGGGGCAGAAGCAACCACATCCATACCGTATTGCCTAGGTGTAGGATGACAACAAGGTCATGGTCAATGATCAATACTTAGTTAAGTTCAAGATTAAGAGCTATTAGGATAAGGTGTTGTGTGATATCATACCTATGGACATATGTCATATTGCTAGGTAGGCCATGGTAGTTTGATAGTCATGTTGTACATGATGGGCATGGAAATACCTACACTTTAAAAAATAATGGAGTGAAACATAGGCTAAAGACATTAAAGGAGAAAGAAGAAAAGGTATGTGGCATTGCTATAATATGTTTTTTTGATGGAAAAGAATTTCTCAAGGGTATGAGGTGTGAGCATATGTATTTTGAAGTAATTTAAAAATATGCTAAAGAAGAAGTAGTGGAGTTAAATTTAGAAGTTGTAGATTTATTGGAAGAATTTTTGGTTATTGTGTTAGATAATGTACATGATAGATTATCGCTAGTGTGGAAGATCATTCACCAAATAGACTCGATTCTAGGAGCCAATTTTCTAAATAATATATTAGACAAAATGATAAAAGAAGAAAGTAAAGAGTTGAATAGACAAGTAAAGGACTTTTTGTAGAAGGGGTTGATTCGAGAGAGTCTGAATCCATGTGTTGTACCAGCAATATTGACACCTAAGAAGAATGGAGAATGAGAATGTGTTTAGATTCTCAAGCTATCAACAAGATCGTGATCAAGTATAGATCTCCATTTCCATGGATGGATGATATTATGGACTATTTGACTGGAGTTATGTATTTCACTAAGATAGATCTAAAGAGTGCATGTCATCATATTCACATTGCAGAAGGAGGTGAATGGAAGACTACCTTCAAGGCAATAGAAGGATTGTAGGAGTGGTTAGTCATGCATTTTGGAATAACCAATACATCGAGTACTTTTATGAGGCTCATGAATGAGGTACTGAAGGATTTTCTAGGTAAGTTTATCATTGTTTATCTAGATGATATTTTGATATTTAATAAGACATTGAAGAAGCATTTGATGCACACTCGTAAGGTGTTTGAAAAGTTGAGGGAGGAAAAGTTGTCAATACATTTAAAGAGTGTAGTTTTGTGAAGAATGATTTGGTGTACTTGGGATTTTTGGTATTAGCATAAGGTCTAAAAATGGACCCTAAGAAAGGGAAGGCTATCCTTGAATGGCCTACTCCAAGGGGTATAAAAGGGGTAAGATCTTTTCATGGACTAGCTATTTTTTATAGAAACTTTATCAAAGGTTTTAGCAGTATTTGTGGACCTTTGACTAAAACAATGGGAAGAGAGAAAATACTTTAAGTTGACCCTAGGAGTAGATAAGAGTTTTAATCTATTGAAATAGAAAGTTACAAAGTGACCTATTTTAGCACTTCTTGATTTTAGTAAGTTGTTTCAAGTAGACTGCAATTCTAGTAGTACTACAATAGGAGTTATTTTGAGCCAAGAAGGTAGATCTATTGCTTATTTCAATAAGAAATTGAATGATGCCAAAAGAGATTATTGTGTTTATGATTAGGAATTTTATGCTATAGTTCAGGCATTAAAGAAGTGGAGACACTATATTCTTCCTAAGGAGTTTGTTTTGTATATTGATCATCAAGCTTTGCAATATTTAAATAGTCAAAGAATATTGAATCAAAGACTTTTGAAGTGGGTTGAGTTTTTGCAAAGTTATACATTTGTTTTGAAACATAGGAGTGGGAAGTCTAACAAAGTTGTAGACAAGTTTTTCTGACAAAATTATAGATTAGGGTGGTTGGATTAAAGGAACGAAAGAATTTTATCCAGGGGAACCTAATTTTGGTGACGATTGGAAACCTTGTACAAAACTTGTTATACTTGAAAGGAAAAAGTGGCTAGATTTCATAATCTAAGAAGTATGTTGTTCAAGATAAGTTAGTTGTGCATTCTTAGAAGTTCCATGAGAGAGAATCTCATCAAGGAAAAGCATAGTGGAGGATTGGATGGACACTTTGGTAGAGATAAAACCATTACTTTGGTTGCTAAGAATTATTAATGGCCATAGTTACAGCAAGATGTGAAGAAGTTTTTGTAGTGCTGCAAAGTATGCTAGATGGCTAAAGGATTGAAGGAAAATACAAGGTTATATCAGCCATTGGCTTTACCTAAGAAGCAATGGAAAGATGTTAGTATGGATTGTTGGCAATATGGCTAGGTAGATCTATGAGTGTTATCATTTATGGCAATATATGTTTTTGGTATTTCATTATACAATCAAAGATAGATATTTGTCTAAGTATTGGACAATTTGTATCAATATAGAGAAAGATTCAATATGAATAGATGATAGAGTCTGAGTTAGCTCTCATGTAGTGGAGGATCAGTAGTTGAAAATGTTATGATGGTGTATGTCAATGCATAGATCTACATGGATAGTAAATTGTTAGCTATAGAAGAATTACCAATACAAGTAATTATCAGAGCATAACAAAGCATGCTAGTAAATTGAATTATACAACTTAAGGAATTATTTTGGTAACAAAATAATTACTTGATCAAGATGTGCAGACATCCTATATGTTAACCCTAAAGTTATCTTATGATTAGTCAAGCATGTGAAAGAATCAAGGCCGACTAAGAAGAGTTTTGTTAATTTGAAAGGTATAAGTAAAGATCATATCTTGTGCAGCTAAAGAAAAGTGTGTATGTGATGCAAACTATTTTAAAAGAACTATATGTGATGTGTGAGCCTTATGTGATGTGAAATATGATGTATGATCAGAGAAAGTGAGAGATATAATAATGAAATAGTATTGTATGTATATCTGTTCTTGTGAAGAAACTTATTTGTATATTGCATGTCAGGGAAGTGGGCTCTTCTTGCATACATTGTATTTTATCTACCAACTCCTAATAAGGTTGAAGCAACTCCTAAGAGGGTTGAGGATTTTAATAGGGTCTAGTCCTCTAACAAGGACTAGAGACACTATATATGTATTTGATAGACTCCTAACAAAGTTAATATCCTTAACAAGATTCTTTTGTTTAGTGGATCATCTTGCGAGTATCATCCCCACCAGGGTTTTCCCTTGGCTAGGGTTTCCCTAGCTAAAAAATAATGTTTTTATGAGTTCTCTATGTGTATTGTTTTATTTACTATCCCCCCCAACCCCCACCTCTCATCTATTTCTAACAATTGGTATAAAATAATAGTTACTTAGAAGAGGCTTAATTGCTTTAGTAAGATCCCTATAAATATGAAACAGCTAAAAATAAATCTTGAAGAAGCTCTTATAGAAGAAAGAGATAACCTAAAAGATAGGTATGAAGATACAAAACTCTACATTGGTAAACTGAAAGATAAGATTGATGATCTAAAATCTAGGAAGGAATCAAATGAGTAGATTAGTGATAATGATGAAGTAGAAATCCTTAATAAAGAAAATGAGATAATGAATCATGACTTGAAAATTGTTGAACTTAAATTAAGTCTTAAGAAAGATGACAGTAAGAGTGAGCCAGATCTAAAAACTGAGAATGCAGATCTATGATCTTGGTTGACTCAAGTAACATCTAAATTAGATTCTATCAAAATAGAGCATGCAAAACTAGAAAAGTAGAATATCATTGTGAAAGAAAAATTAACACAAGCTAAACAGTAGTTAGAGAAGCTTTATTCCAATAGTGAGAAAATTGATGAACAAATATTTCACCAGAGACCCTACGATGATAAGATAAGTCTTGGATATCTTAATGGAGAAAAATTAGCCAAGAAAATTGAAGTTAGAAAAGAACCAGATCCAATTTTTGAAACCCCTAAGCCTAAAGAATGTGATCAAAGTAAGATTGAATCAAGATCTAAAGAAATTAAACTAGTTGATTTGGTTAAGAAATGTGATGAACCAAAGAAAGTTGAATCATCTAAGAAAGTTAGACATGATTTTAGAGGTAGATGTTTCATATGCAATAAAGTTGGTCATATGAAAAGATATTGCATAGGTAAGTCTTTTAGACCTATTACTAATTTCTATTGTTATAATTATCTTGGTTATGGACATAGAGGAGTAGATTCTAAGAAACCTAAGTTTGATGGTGGTAATGGAAGTACTAGAATTCTTAGGAATACTAACCCTACGGATAATGAAAGAGGAAGATCATTAAAGAAGATCCAATGATAGAGAAAGACCTAATGGAGGAAGGAACCAAATTGTGTGTTACAAATGTAACAATCATGGACAAATTGTAAGAGATTACAGAGCACCTAAAAGTTAGAATGGAACCAATTAGAGAAGGAATGCACTTGTATGTTAGTTATGCAATAACTGTGGATACACAACAAGATTTTTTAGAATAGACAAAAGGAACTTTAATAGGAATCCTAATTACAAAATGAACAACAATAGAAATGATAGAAGAAATGATAGCAGTTAGAAGGAAGCAATTAGAGAGCATGTTGATGAATTCAAAGGAGTATTTTTGAAAGCTAGTAATCTATGAAGTTCTCATACAATTTTGGAAGAACAATATTTTTATGCACCTAATGGAAGATTGAGTCAAAAATTGTTTATGAATCATCCTATTTTAATTAAGAATTTTTAGTAGAGGGAGAGCGTTAGTTAATAAAAAATAAAGTTAAAAAGAGAATTAGAAGTTGTGCAATCAACATAAGGTAGAGGACATAGTGAGGAAGCCATGGTCAAGTGTGCAAGAATTTTTATGATTGTAATAAGTCATACAAAAGAAAAAAAGTTTACTATTAATTAGTGACAACTTTTGAAGATAATGTAGATGTGCATTTAATGTGGATTTTAATTTGAAATGATTTAAGGATTGTGAACAAGATATTTAGTACCATTTGATCATGTAAAGAGTTTGAAGATATTAGTGAGTGATTTGACAATAAATTAAAGAGAGAAGTGAAGTGTTTGAAGTGAAAAGTTGTAGAAACCCTAATACATGATAATCAAGGTATTTTATGAAGCGTTCAGTCAAAAAAATTAGTATAAAAGGTTAGAATTATGGAGAGCTAATTAATATGTGATGTCAGTGAGAGACCAAGGTACAAGTTCAAGAAGCACCCATTTTTTTCTTTCATTGATGATCCCTTGGGAGTGTTTTCTCAAATGTCACATAATATACTTCACATAGAATATGTTAGAAGCTACATTCATTGCAAATTTGATAGTATTGGTGATGAAGACATCCACAAGGATTTAGGGGTTATGTGCAATGGGAACCTAACCCTTAAACTTGACTATGCATATATGAGTGAGCTAAACTTGATTAAGTATATATTTTATATGGAATTCAACAATAATGAGTGGAGTAGGATTATTCTAAGCAAAGTTCATGAAGAAATATTTTGGGTAGGTGATGTACCTATTGTAATTGAAAATGACCTAATTCATAAGGTTGCATGATTAAGCAATGAAGGTTGTAATCCTATAAATGATAGGATTGTTAGATAGACTATTAAAACAAATGTAAAGGCTAAGTTTGATGGAAGAAACATGAAAGTTGACCTAATTTAGGATACTGGAGTTAGAGTGTTGAGAAAGATTGTAGGATACAAGCTTAATCACAATTATAGAGTAAACTTTTTACCAACAGGATTCTTACATGTAGCTTATGTAATGTCTATTGAAAAGAAGAAGGTAAACATGTGTGAGACTACCATAGTGCAATTGTTGGATAACATTGTAAAGTTGAAGAAATCTAAGAGTGAAATTTTTAGCTTTGAATCTCTAGTGACACATTTTTTTCCATGCAACACAAAAATTTCCTAGAATGACAAATTGGGATAGTAATGAATGTTCTATGAAGATGGTCACACAGTGTTATAAGGAAGATGTTAGAAAGGGAGACACTGATAGGATGATGAAGAGTTCCCAATTTGAAATGAAGCAGAGATGCATAATCCTTCCCTCTATGGTAGAAAAGTACAAAGATGAAATATGCTCTATGGTAGAGACTGATACAACCTATATGGAGGAAGTTGACCCAAGAGTAAAATTTATTGAACCTATGGGCTATGAAATGAGTGAAGAACTCATTGAAGGATATGCAAAGATAATATTATAATTAGAGAGAGACATTGACTGTCCAAGATGGTGTACATATGAAGAAAAGATGAAGGAAGTTCCTTCTATGCTTCACATCAAGGAAATAAAAATGAAATTGGAGAAAAATAGAATCTATTCTTAAATACTTAGCCATGACAAGATAAGAGTTTAATGAAATCATAGGTATAGTATGTAATGCCCCAATTGGACATCCTTGGAAACAAGGATGAAAAACAAGCAAGATAAAAAAAATTTTAAAACCAAGTATAAGTGCACATGATAACAACCTACGCAAATCATAAAGATCGTAATGGAAGACCGAAAAATCAACCAACACCAAAAAATCTCCAAATGCCACTACTAACCAAAACAAAATAAGAAGACATATGAGAACAATCAAGCTGACAGACAAATGCTGAGTCCTAAAAATTGGCTAAGTTTGAAATCTTGAAGCCCTGAAATTTCCTAGAATCTTTATCTTAGCCCGTGGAGGTTTGAAACCCATCTCAAATGAATCGTCTCATATACTAAAATATATCTTAAGTATAAGTTGAATATACATCAACTTGTACTTAAATGATATATTTTAAACCCCAAGAGACTGACTATGGAAACACACACAATTGGAATCAAAATGCGACACCATAGGGTTGAAGAACACCAAAGAGGGTATCCAAATCAACTCTCAAAAAGTTTAGACCAGTCCAAAAAGTGCCTGCTGCCCACCTGCACAAGTTTTTACAAAAACCAAGAAATACTTTAATATAGCATAGAAAAGTATCGTGCGACATTACTAAAGAAGAAGGGCAACATTTTCAAGGATTGGGCGATACTTCTCCCAAAGGCATGCAACACTTTAAGGGTGTCATACAACATTTCTTATAAGGAGGTGTGATACTTTCCAGTATTGTGCAAAATTTTTCCAAGAAGCGCGTGATAGAATTAGGGGATGCACGATATAGTTTCAATGGGCATGCGATACAATTTTGTGTCACACCATGCTGAGAAGAGGTCACCCATAGAGACACATGAACACTTAAGAAAAACACCAAAGGGGAAAAATTGAGTTCAGAACCCCCACACCAGGGAGTACTAGATCCATATTTCAAGGCAAGAACACTCGAATAGAATAAGGAAATATGAAAAGAATGACATCTAACCATCTAATAGATAAGAGAAAAGGTATAGAAGGAACATCACAATGAACTAAAGCAACATCGTAATAACTAAAATAACATCACAATGTACAAAACAACCAAACTAAGTACGTAGTTCCTCTCAACCATTAATGGCATCATAAGACCATCATGGACCCTAGCCATCCCCCGTGCATAACATCACAAGCCATCGATCAAATTCTCAGTATTTTCATGATAGGGATGTCACTACTAAACATGCTAATAACCAAAAACATAAGAACATCTAACATGCTAATAGTATAATAGAATATAAACCTGCAAGTATATAACACCACCTATCACATGCTCATCATCATAATAAGGAATGCATCAAAACTAAGATCATCTAAACATAATAAACATCCAAATGAAAGCATAAATCACAAGAAGCATACTCTATAAATTGAAGTACCAAGTAAACACATCCAACAATAGTCGAACTAGGATACAAGACCATCTCTGTACATTGGTCCCTAGTATTGGTAAAGGTAGCTACACCTCCCAACCACATGGCACCTATAGGTACACACCCACCGTGTTGATGGAGATAATGATCCAACCACAAACACATGTAAAACAACATCCATGGCTAACACACATGCCAAGCAGTATGATGACTAAAACCAAGATATAGACAATGCATAAACTGCAGGTCCTGGTCAGACATCTCAATGGGCTACTATATAGGGACTAACATCATGGAGAGTCACTTGGCATCCAAAATCCCAATCTCAGATCACATGTGGAAACACTCTCAAGGTACTCTCTTGGAGGCCACCACACGAATGTGGACACTCACTCAAGGTACTCCCTTGAAGTCCAATGCATAGAACTTTTTCATTATCTTAAGTTTTATTACCATCCAATGTTTTATTTAATTATCACTTACTTAAAACTTCCTCACACCAACCCTATGGCAAGATATGAGCCCCCTCCATATGCTACCCTACCCTACCCATGCTCATCAAGTGATGAGTGCCTATAGGTATGAAAACTCCCCACCCAACCCCAATGATCATAACTTCTAGAAATACCATTAAAGATTGAGCCTTATAGGTCACCTGACAACTGTACTCATGTGTGGTGTACCACCATCAGAAAGATCAACATAAGGACTGGATGAGAACACAAACAAAAAGTCAATCAACCAAAAGCATAATCGGGATGATGGATGCTACACATATCCCATTGCAAAAAAAAGTACAAAAGTGGTCTGACAGATATCCAAATGGATCATCTAAGTCCACAACCCACATTGTGCCAAGAAAACTTGAGAAAATAGGGTGGCACGTAAAATGAGGCAAAAACCATAATTTTGAAAAAAAATTAAAATTAAAACTCCTTTGGCCTTTGGGTGCAAAAACCCCCCAAAAATCCAAAAAAATCAAAATCAGACATCGTATGCAAAAACAACCAAAATAATGACTCAAAAGCCCAAACCCCCATTTCAAAAATAGGGAAAATATTCATACCTGACCAACCAAGCAGAACCAACAAATAGAAACGAAGGGAAATAGTAGTTCTCAACCTCCTAACATACTACTACAAGAAACAAAAGTTGAAATGGAGCAAAAAAAACAAAATGAGAAGGCCCCACCTGATAGAAATAGGGGTCAAAATAGTAACTCACCCAATAAAATAAATCACCCGCTGAATCTGCTGAAAATGATGACAAAGTATAAACTTCCCAAGCCGAATCCAATGAGACCAACCTCACATAGATCCCACACTCACAGCTCCCAAAACAAACAAAATAAGAATCCTTCTGAAGAGGATTTACAAATTTTCTCTCAAAATTCTATTTCTAAAAAGTGAGAAGTGAATAATGAATTCACTTTTCGAGTGAATTGTTGATTTTGGAAATTAGCCAGCTAGAGTAGCTAACTTTGAATTGACCTAAATGATAATAGGTTATTATTTGAAATGCAAATTCACCTAAGGCAAAGCTACTAGAATTAAATTCGAAAAGATTAAAAACCCAAAAACCCAAAATCACAGAAAATCACTTAACACTTTCATGAAAAATGTGAACTTCTAAATGCACAGACACCCTCACTAGTCTAATCACATAATGTAGATGAGTTTGGATTTACTGATCATCAAAAGGTTTAGATTTAAACAACTAAATAAGGGTACGTTGACCATACAAGGACCACATTGGCAAAATATGAATAGTTGAATCAGTAACTCCATGTGCCACTGCCAGGGATATAATTCCTACACACTAAAACACATGACCAAGTGCAATTGCATATAATATCATAGCTGAAGCAACACGTATTAAATACCTATTTAATCTATTTACATCACGCACATTCACAAAAAGCATAAAGATACAAGAATGAAGTAAATAATCATAATGTAGAATCCATCTCATAACATACTCAACAAATATGTCCAATAAACCATAAAAACAGATATCATCATAGATCTATTGTCATCTCAAAATAGCATCAACATGCAAAATGAAAAATTGAATAGCATAGCAGCATAGCATCTATGGAACTAAGTCAAAGTATAACATTTGACCCTCGGGTCATCATAAGGTACAAAATAAGAGTATCAAGTATCTCTCAAATCAAAATAGACAAGGTACAGACTGCAAACATGAGAGGCACTACATAGCATTCGAAATGAAGATGAATGGGAAATCTAAGGTATTGACAGCCACACCTATTGGCATTGGAGTAACCTCTAAAGAAGTAACAAAATAAGGATCTACTATATAGATACCTATTGTACCTTATGCAATAGTTGCACAATTACAACCAGTCAAGGAGTAACTTGGTCGGTAGAAGAGGAAACCTGATGAAGATGTGGTAACTATAACATCTATGTAGAGGTAATCTGAGAGACTGGAGAAGTTTGAGAAAGAACCAACATCATCCCCTAATAAGAGGATCAAGAAAATCACCAATGGTCCTAGAAAGAGGAACAAGACACTATAGATTAGTGAATTTGAGGAGTCTAATGAAGAGACTACAAAAAAATTAGTGGAACAAGTAGTTGGAGAAGGAAGAATACCAACTTGTAAGAAAACCTAGAAACCCAAGATTGAGAATTTGAATATGCAAATTATTGAGAATGAAATTTTTTCTCATCTAAAAAAATATTATAGTTTTTATAGTAACATGGATGGAAGACAATTAGACAATGCTATAGTGAGGAACATGATTTTGAGAAATAAGGGATTTGATAACATTCAGAATAAGATACAAGAAGATTTGTATAATAGTTTAATAAATAGAAAAAGAAGAGTTGTAGAGGAAGACATGAAGTTGAGAACCAAATTGATTAAGAAATTGTGTGAAGTTAGCATTGAGAATGATGTAGAAGAAATATTGAAAGGGATTGAACCACTGGTGAGGAAAAAAAGAAGAGAAATTCTTCTTATGGGAGGAAATTATGAAGAGGTAAATAAGGAGACTGAAGAAGCCATAGTCAAGCATATGACTTCCATGCCTAAAATCACCAAGGAAAGTGCATAGCCTAATAGGAAAATTCCTATATATGTTGAGGCCAGTACTCCCTCTCATGATGAAGAAGAGGTTGAGGAAACTCAACAAATTAACTATCCTCCTCATATAGTTATTGGCACTAAATCCATGCAAGTGGATAGTAGTCATATAACTATAAATGCTAAAGAGAATATTTTTGTAGAATATGGGACCAACATTGTTGGAACTATTATTGCTTACTCTAGTTAAAATGAAGAGGATAATGAAGGAGAGAAGAGAAGTATAGAAAAGAAAAAGATAGAGGAAGAGGAAACAAATAAAGAAGACAAGAGAAAAAAAGAAGAAAGAAGGAAAGAGCAAGAGATAAAGAGAATCGAAGATAAGGAAATAAAATAGGGAGAGAAAAGAATAGAAGAAGAGAGAAATAAAATTGAGGAAGAAACAATGAGCAAAGAAGAGAAGGAGAAGAAGAGGCAAGAGGAAGAGAAGAAATTTATTAAACTAAAAGTAGACTCACTCATTCTAGCAGCTATAGCAGTAGCAGCAACAATTACTGTATTGCCTGTAGTATCTAATGAGGATGGTGATCAGAAAGGTTTGATGACCTCCTTGAGAAAGTTACTTCAGAATAATAAGTCTATGAAGACTTTGGAGAGAACATTAGAAGAAGTTCTTTAAATAATGTAGAAGATAGTGCAAACCACTATTATAGAACCAAATATTTAGAAGAAGGTAAAAGAAATGACTAAATCTTTCAATGCAAAATTCACCACTTTGTTCGATATTACCTTAGTGTAAGCTCATACCAAGCATGATGCATCACTATTTGAAACAATATGCACTAATGTTAGGAGTGACTTGTAAAATTTGAATGTTTGCATAAAAGAATTGAGAAAGATCTTAGATGAAGGAAAGAAATTGTATGGACAATGTGCATTGTCATATGATTACTTGTTAGAATTTGATGTCCTGGTCAAAGGTATATTGAGAAAGCTTAAAACACTAATAATCATATTACAATAACATGATGTGTGTATTAGCTCTTACATAGTTGAGGATCAATAGTTGACAATGTCATGATGATGTATGTCAATGTGCAAATCTATATAGATAGTATGATATTAACTACAAAAGAATTACCAGTACAGGTAATTATTAGAGTAGAAAAAAACATGTTAGTAGATTGAATTGTACAACTTAAGGAATCATTTGGTAACAAAATAACTACTTAATAATGATGGGATAGTATCTTAGATGTTGACGCCAAAGTTTTCTTATAATTAGTCAAGTGTGTGAAAGCATCAAGGCTAACTATGTAGAGTTTTGTTAATTTGCAAGGTATAAGTAAAGATCATATCTTGCACAACTAAAGAAAAGTGTGTATTCAATGCAAAATATTGTGAAGGAACTAAATGTGATGTGTGAGCCTTATGTGATGTGAAATCTAATGTATGATCAGAGCAAGTGAGAGATACATCAATGAGATAATATTGTATGTATATCTTTTCTTGTGAAGGAATTTATTTGTATATTGCATGTTAGCACAGTGGGTTCTTCTTGCATACATTGTATTTTATCTATCAACTTCCAACACGGTTGAAGCAACTCCTAATAGGGTTGAGTCTTTTAACAGGGTCTAGTCCTTTAACGGGGACTCAAGACACTATATGTATTTGATAGATTCCTAACAAGGTTAATATCCTTAACATGATTCTTTTGTTTAGTGGATCATCTTGTGGCTATCATCCCCACCATAGTTTTCCTTGGCCAAGGTTTCCCTAGTTAACAAATAATAGTGTTATGAGTTCTCTGTTGGGACTAAAAATTGCATGTTCAATTTTGAGTACCATTGAAAAAATCAAGCCCTTAAACGCTTTTAAATGCATTTGTACCTAGTTGTACTTTTGAGCCCCATGAGGTGTTTAATGTTTCTAACACCTTCCATTCAGCCTGTCTAAGTGTTCTATGAAGTTAGATTTCCATTTCAAGCCATCCCGTGAAGTCTTGTTTTAAGCAATTGTCAAATCTGCAAATTGTCAAATAACGACAGGAGGTTGTGTTTGTCATTGAATATCTTGCACCCAGAAATGTTTTGTGATTCACCACTTTTTGGCTGTCTAGTGTCCATACTTGAGAACCTAGGTTTTAGATTTTGAGTCATTTTGAGTTCGTTTGACTAGGTTTTGAACCCCTCAAAGTTGGTTAGTTATCAATGTCATGCTGATATGAAATGTTCAGAATTTTGGGAAGCCTTGTTTGACGTGTTATAAATTTTGACCAGTTGACCCAAATGATGAAATTCCTAATGTGTTGCCTTCTAGATGTTAGAGACTTGTTAAGTTTCAATTTTTATCTTATGACGAATCCATTTGAATAGTTTTCAAACACGATTTCAAATGCAACTTGCAACTTTTTACTAGTGTCAGCATTTGCAGATTTTTCATAACCCTTGTTCATGATGTTATAACTCTTAATCCATGATAGGTAGGATCAAATGGATTGTACCACTGTGTTTTCCTCTGAAAATAATTTAAGTTTGCCATTTTTCAAGTCATGACGAATCCATTTGCACACTTTTCTAGGTCCATTCCATTCGCAAAAAATCACCTTTTTGATAGTGTTTTCAATCTACAAAATCCAAGTAGCCCAGTTTGACTATTTTCCAAATGCATCCCATGATTTTTCATAAGCCCAAATCCAAGCTTTATACTCACCTTGTGACAAAGAACCAATGCCCCAGTTTTTGTTTTCCCAAGTGTCAGTTTGCCCAGTTTTCAAAGCCAAATCTAAACCCAGTTTATTACTTATTGACATGTTTATTTGCTGATAGAGAATATCTTTTGACCCCAAATTCGTCATGAGCCAAGATTTGACAGGGTGCAAGATTGCAAAACAAAGTATCAGTGTGCTAGTAGAGCCTAGTTACTTGTTTGGATTAATTTTTAAAGCCAGTCGACAGGCCTTGTTAATTAGCACAAAATGATAGTTTGCAGATCAATGGTGAAATGAGTTTTTAATGATCAATCAATGATTAAATTTATTTTAAATCAGTACAAAGTGTGCAATAGGCCATTCTGAGGTGTTCAGTCATTTGGAAATGGAATTTATTTTTGCCGAACCTACTTTGGGGCCCGACTAACTCTGTCAAATTGATCAAATATTGGGAGTCAAAGTAGAATGTCTCTATATATAGTCAACAATCAGGCTATAGGTACGTCTATTGATTAAAAGATTTTGAAAATATTTGCTGATGACATGAAAAAAAGAAACTTATATTGAGCATGACACAAAATAAGGCACATAAAATAATGGGAATGTTTTAAATGAAAAAGTGCAAGCAAACTTTATTGGTTTCTAACACAATGTTACATTGACTGTTTGACTAAGGTATGATTCAAAATGTGGATAGCCTATAGTCATAAGGACTGTTAGACATAGGCAAGTTAAGGGACATGCAACCCTTAAACTATCTTAGTTTCAAGGTCAAATAAATCAATACAAAGATAAGTGCAGGGCATACAATGCCGAATGATACTATACAAGAGACTATAAAGATAATAGTTAATAAACCAAAACAAATGTCAAAGAGACTATGGTACAAAAAGAGCTCCACAACATATAAGAAAGAACCCCCACACTAAAGAAAAATAAGGAGATTCCATAACAAAGTAAGCCGCTGATTAGTAGAAGATAAATCTCATGCCAAAAACAAAGTCAGCCATTGGAAAGCAATGCCTTGGAAGTCTCATTCAAACTAGAAAATGGAGTAGACCCTACATTCAAAGGAGGAAGTCGCCATTGAAGGAGATGCTGGTTGAACAAAGATAGTCACCCACATTAGTAGAGAAGTACATAGCAAACATGAGAGGAACCTACAGTCAAAGTGGAGGCATCTTCACAAATCCATGCAAGAAGCATGCCAGTACAAGGAAAATGCAGTAGCAACAGCATGCAAAGTTAAGGAGATAAGCTCCATGCAGAACAGGGGCAGAACCTACAATGTAACAAACAAGAAAAACTCATAAGGAAGTGACAGTATTAGATAAGAGGCCCACGTGAGTAGAAAAGAAGCTATGGCTTTTGAGGAAGACCATGCACAAGTTTGAAGGATAGACTCCATGTATAGAAAGAGAGGCACGCAGTCAGAAGAACTCTCCATGCAATGAATAGGGAAGCTATTGCAATACAGGAATTGCTAAACATAAAAAGAATCCCATGACCCACACTAAGGAAGCAATGATTTTGAATAAGAAAGTGAAAATTTCTAGCGTTAAAAGAAAGTAGCAGGGTGGAGATCATGCAAAAAAATAGAGACCCGGCACAGGGAAGATTAAAGCAATCACAGTGCAAACTATATATCCCACATTGTTAGTCGCCGACACTTTTTAAGTTTTTAAATGAAAAATGACTCAAAACACATTATGTCTTAAGAGATGGGTGCTTTTGTGAAGCACTAGAATTCAAAGTGGGGTCTACAATCAGACAAAGAGACCTCAAATTTTGAGCTAAAAAAAAAAAATTTAAACGAGGTTGTAGAAAAGCTAACATGGTGACTTCAGAGGTGGTGAATGAGATGGTGCCATGTGGATTGATCCTATGGATGGTGCTTCCCCACAATACCAAGATGCATGCCAGATAAAAAAAGTGTGGAAAAGCAAAATTAGGATGTTTGGCGATGGGTCCCAACTAGTAATGAAGTGGTGATTGACGACAGATTAAGATGGGATCATCAGATTTTGCCATGTGGTGAGATTTGACGGTTGGCACAATTCTGCAAAATGGAGATGCTTGCCCATTAAGAAATGTGGGTATGCAGGATTGTGCCACGTGTCACTGGGCCTAAGCAGATGGTGATGTGGTGACCAGAGTAGAGGTGGACTAATCCTAGAGTGCCACATCACAAGTGTGCAAAGTTAGCCAATCAACAAGTGACATGTGGCACCGATCAAACCTAGGGTTGACCTCGAATTTAGAGGAGAGGAGAAATTTGAAAGATAATAAAAAATATTATATTTTTTGTTATTTTTTATTTTCAAAAAAAAAAAAAAAAAAAATGACATGCAAGAAAAGACTTTTAAATCAAAAGGTCCTTTATTCTAAAGTTCAAAATTTAGAATATTTAAATTTTTTGAAAAAATTCAATTGAAGACCTATGTTTTCTAATAGAGGGGGTGATTTTCAAATGGAGATTTTAGGCATTTCTAGAAGGCAAAGTATGCAATATTATATATCGCCAGAATTGTGAGAATCTAAATTTTCCAATTCTAGAGTTAGGTTTTACATAGGTAGTAGTGTGTTCGAGTTACAGGAGGATTTGTCTCAAGTCCCTATCTTACAACTGTATTTAGGTAATCAAAGTTCAGAATTGGTTTGTTGACATAGTAATCACCTGAATATGGTTAAAAGGCAGTGATAATTCAATTTGGGTCAAAATTTATTTAGATTCATTCAGTAAAAACTGAAATTTCACCAGCATTTCAGTGGGAAAATCAGATATTTTCGTGACTCAACAAGTTTTCATCATTTCACAAAGATATTTGCAAATCAGTTACAGTAATGATGAAACCAAATCAGATCAGATGGGAAGAAAGAAGAAAGAGGTTTTTCAGTTGCTAGAAGATTGAATTTCAAGTGGACACTTGTCAAGTAAAGATCAAATCCATGAATTCATTCATCCTATATCATTCTTTCTTTCTTTCATTGTAAGGGTTGGAATTTTGGAAAGTTTACTTTGGAATGAAGATAGTTAGAAAAATTGGCCTTGGAATTGATGAAGTCTGAATGGAAGATCTGGGATGTGCTGGTTCTAGACCATGAATCTTTTGCTTTGGTTGTGATACCCCCTTCCCATCCCATTAGCTTCTCATTCCCACCATTTTCACTTTGTATGACAACATTTGCTCATTGTATAGTCTAGTTTCTTAAGTTCTTTATGAGTCAATTTCATGCATTTTTTATGTATTATTTGAAGGAAGTCAATACAAGGAATAGCAAGTGTTTAGTTTCAGTACAAATCTTGTCTCCTTTCTGAGTTGAGTTGTGACGTTTTATGGTCTTTGAACAAAGAGCCTAGATAATAATGCAGTCCCTTAAGGTTGTATGTTGTTTCATTATTGCTTGTAATTCAAGGAATTATGTAAATGCTTCAAAGATTCAATAGGGTTGTAGGTTTATTGAGGGGGATATCAGGTAAGAATGAGATTTAGTTGAAAATTGATGTCTATTTACAAGGTGAATAGATAGATCATATATCTGAATATATGAATATGTATCAAATATCCAAAATGCATGAGGGAGATTCATGAATTACCTAATGGATCATGCACTGATCAGCTACAGGATCATTAGTTTGTTGTTTATACTTGGTTTTCATCTGCTTTCCTCACCCACATAAAATCAAAAATCAAATTCAAATCATCATTACATTTTATGTTGAAGAGCTAGAATAGTCAAACCCTCACTTAGCTTTTGCATTGCATAGATTTTCATTTAGCTACTGTGGATCTCTATTATTGCATGAGTTATTAGGAGAGATAAGGGGTTTCAATCTACTTTATATTAGATTCAGTGTATGTTTTAATAACTGGTACCATATAAAGAATCTATAGGTCCACCCACCTAGGTCTAGCAGAGCCTGAAGTGAAGAAGGAGTTAAGCCTTATAGTTGGCCCAATGTCTGAAATGGCATGTTGAAAATGGGAGTTAGCTACCCCTAGATATGTCATGTTCTCATTGGGATAATTGAAAATTAGAAGAATTTTCAAATGCCAACATTCTCTATGTGTATGGTTTTATTTATTGTTCAACATTATTGGTCTACTTTCATATACAAGTTATAAAGTAATTAACAATATTCAATTCTAGGAAAATGTATGTAGAATACTAATTCACACCCCACCCCCCTCTCAATATTATTTATTTCTAACATGGATTTCATTCTTGGTTTACTAAGGACATAGTGAGGGTATAGTCCCATGTTTTTTGTGGTTGTCAATTTTTTCAAAATGGTACATTTCATTCCTTGTAAGAAGACAAGTGATGTTGTTTATGTGACAAAGTAGTTTTTAAAAGAAGTGGCAAGACCACATGGTCTACCAAAGACTATAGTTTCTAAATGAGATACCAAGTTTTTTGGGCATTTCTGGCATACATTGTGGAAGAATTTGAAGAAAGATTTGAAGATCAATTCATCCCATCATCCACAGACTGATGGAAAAATAAAGGTTGTGCACCATATTTTAGTAGTTTTATTTAGATGATTGGTTAGATAGAGACCACAAGGTTAGTATCTAATTTTGCCATAGATACAATTGACATACAGTAACTTGGTCAATAGGAGTACTAGTAAATCACCATTCTAGATTGCATATGGGAGCAGTCCTAGAGATACTTCTAAATTAAGGAATTTGGATAAAGGAGAAATAAGTAGTTCTAAAGTAGAATATTTTGTTGAAAATTTGAAGAACATCAATGAGGAGGTGAGGAATCAGATTAAAAAGATAAATATACACTATAAGGCTAAGGTAGATGTGGAAAGGAAGTATAAGGAATTTTAGATTGGTGATAAAGTCATGGTTCATTTGAGGAAGGATATATTTCCAATGGGTACATATAATAAGATAAAAATGAAAAAGTTTGGACCATGCAAAATAGTTAAAAGGGCATAATTCTGGAAATGCCTATGAAGTAAAGTAGCTTACTAAGCTAAATATTTCACCAATGTTTAACTTTTCATATTTGATTGAATATTATGAGGGAGGTGATGGAGATGAAGTTGTAGAAGCATAGTGGAGTATTCAAACATCTACTTCAGCTACACAAAAGATTGAGGAGACATTGGACAGTCATGTGGGAAGAAGCACAAAGGAACAAAACATATGAGGAGTATTTGGCCAAATAGAAAGGGAGGCCAGTGGAGGATTCATCATGGCTAGCATGAGAGAAGGTTGACTATCTTGTTTTTCCTCTAACTACCCAAGGCATGATAGGGTCACTTCTCAAATTAGCTCAGGTGTCATTGAGAATAGATTGAAGAAGATTGTTAAAGAGGGATATTTTTGAGAACATAAAAGTATGATCAATATGTTTCAATCATTGTTTTGTCACTGATGTCAAACCTGCTATTTGTTGTAAGACAACTACCTATATGATTTAAGTACTATCACTTATTTGGTTGATTAAGAGAATTTGATCAAAAGATGTAACAATAGCATCTAGAGGAAAGGTTGAGTTATAATCAACTAAGATAGTGATAACATGATGTATTGATAATCTACTTAAGGTTACAAAGGATGGTCACAATAAGAAAGTATAGAAGAACAAGTTACACAAAGTTTGTCTGCAAAGCTTGATCAAGTGGATAGTACGTGCTGAGAAAAGTTGGTGCAAATTGAGAAGAAAATCAGTTTGAGCTAAGTAAAAGTATATTCTAGTGTATGCTAAGAAAAATAATGGATGTCGAGTAAAGTTTAGTTGATTCCAAAAACTAGTAAACTTTACTTTGTGCTGAGTTATTTTATAGAGGATGTTGAGCATCAGGAGTTAGATAATGCAAAGGGGCTACATTATTTGAAAGATTGTGAATTTGATGGACCTAAGCCAAAAAAAATATTTTCTTGGATTATGTGAACCAAATGGAAGATAAGATTGATGAGGTGGTGGCATAGAATTCTAGGTAAACTATTTTTAGGCAAATTCAAAGAGGATTCAAGGAGAAGGTTTTAAAAGAGATATGAAATATGGGATAGATTCATTATATCCTACCTAATCCATCCTAATCCTAAATTGGATGATGGAGAATGAGAGGAAAAGGATCTTAATTTCCTATTTATAGGAATGGTTGGTTAGAAACAAAGGTTATCATGTATGAGAACCTAAGAAAGATAAAGAGTCAAGGGTTTTTCTTCATCAAGTGACCTAAGAGAAGAGTTAGAATTTGCATGTTAAGCAAGAAGGATTAAGGGTATGAACACTTGAAGGGTGAACAAGATATTAGAGTTGAAATGTGTGAAGGCCAAGCAAAATAAAAGACTAGAATACATATCTATAATTTGCAAATGGAGTTGTAAGTTGTTATCGGATCAAGCCTTACTATTACTCTCTAATAATTGTATTAGTATAGGGTAAATCCTGTGGATTAAGGTTGACCTAATAGTCATTTGTAAATCCTTTAACTAGGTGACATTCCAAGTGAATGGTCTAAATTCCTCTAACAAGGCTCACTCCTAATAGGGTGATCAAAATCCTTTAACAGGGTCACACTTAATAGTGTATATTGTAACCTTTAACAAGGTTGGCCTTTCATAGGACATCACTTTAGAAAAGTGAAAAAGAGTAGCATGTTAATGGTGGTTTTTTTCAAATTGGGTTTCCAAATAAATCATTTTGTCAAGTGTGTTGATGAATCTATTATGTTTCATGTTTACATTTTTGCAAGTTGATTTGACAGTAACCTACAAATTTTAAGTAATTGCATAATCTTATGGATGCATGCATGATGATAAATGGTTTATGAGTTCAGTAAGCTATGAAAAGTTTTATTTATACATCTAGACCATGAATAATTGATTCACCCCCCCGCCCCCAACCCCTTGCCCCAAGAAGAGAAGTACCCAAGCTTAATAGAGATAACTTTCCTACATGGAAAAGTATAATGAAGCTATACCTTGGAGGACTTAGAGATCATGCACAATCTACCATTAATACTAAGCATCTTAATTTTGTTGGAGCCTAAACTACTGAGGATATGAAAAAGAAGAAAGAACACAATGAGGCAATGTTGGAGATTTCCTCTACCCTAAGTTATGCTGAGTTTTATGATATCAAAGATCTTGATAGTGCAAAGAAAATGTGGGATGCCTTGACCACCATCTATGGAGGAGACACTAATATTCAAAGAGCCAAAGTTGAAAATCTTAGAGGTATGTTTCATGATATGAGAATAGAAGAAGGTGAAAATATTGTTCAATATTTTGCAAGGATAAAAGAAGTTGTTAATGAAATAAGAGGAGCTACTAGTAATATAGATGATGATATCATACTAAGAAAAAATTTAAGGACACTATTGCCTATATGCTATTAAAGTTTCTACAATTCAAGAACTCAGATGTATACCAAGGAATAATATATCACTTGAAGGTTTGGTAGGTAGACTCACTACTTTTGAGCTATCTAACTTTGATAATTACAAACTTGAGAATATTGAATCTACTTTCAAAGCTAAGGTGTCATTGAAGGAACCTGATGAGAAGAAAAAGAACAAAGAGATAAAGTATGTGTCCAGTGACAGTGATAAAAATGAGGAAGGTGTAGAACAACTTGAAGCACTACTAGCAAGAAGATTCCACAAAGGTAAAGGAAACTTCAAAGGTAAATTATCTATCATTTGTTTCAATTGTAATGAGGTTAGTCATATTTCTACTAGATATCCATAGAAGAAGAACTAAAGAGGTGGTGACAAGTACAAAAGTAGGACAAATGGAGACAACAAGGACTACAAAGACAAAGGTAAAAAGTCATGCTATATTGTTGAAAAGAAAACAACAGATGAGTATGAGGCAACTGCAATTGTGACTTGTGTAAACAAGAATGACAGATGGATCATTGATAGCGGGTGTTCACATCACATGACTGGAGACAAAAGTAATTTCTTTACCTTAACATATTATGATGAAAATAGTGTAAGATTTGGTAATGATGCACCATGTTTGATAAAAGGAAAAGGGTCTATCAAACTCACAAATAAGATTTTATGTGACAATGTTTACTATGCTGAAGGACTTAACTATAATCTCTTGAGTGTGTCATGACTGAATAATTTAGGATGTAAAGTTGAGTTTGAAAACAAGATTGATAAGATATATGACACAAATGGATAACTAATTGGAAAGGGTAATTAGACTAGGAGTAATCTATTCTATCTTGATATAGAGGATGCTACTTGTCTAATTGTAAAATTTGATGATGTGTGGTTGTGGCACAAAAGGTTATGTCATGTCAATTTTGATAACTTGGTTAGTATTAGTAACATGAGAAAAGTTAGATGTTTGCCTAAGTTGAAGAATCCTGCTAATATAATGTGCAAACAATGTCACTTAGGAAAAATGAAAAAGTAACATTTTAAGAGTAAAGCTCATACCTCTAAAGGAATACTAGAGATTGTTCATACTAACTTGTGTGGACTAATTGATGTGCAAAGCTAAAAAGGAGATAAGTAAATTATGCTTCTTATTGATGACTATTCGAGAATGATGACAATTATGTTTCTAAAATAGAAATCTAATGCTTTCCAAATGTTTAAGTGGTACTTAGCAAGAGTTGAGAAGGAAATAGGTAAAAGTTTAAAGTGTTTGAGATCTGACAAAGGAGGAGAATTTACATCAAATGAGTTTGAGATGTTTTGTAATGACAAAGGAATCAAATGACAAACACTTGCCCCTAGAACCCCTCCATAAAATGAAATAGCTTAAAGAAGGAGTGTATTTATAATGGACTATAGAACACTCATGATGGAGAAAAATGTTGCTTTAAAATACTAGAGAGAAGCTATAAGTATAGTTGTCTATACCTTTAACCATGTACAAGTCAAGAAAGGTACTCATTCAACACCTTTTCAACTATGGTATGGATACTCACCTAATGTAAAATATTTTAAGGTATTTGGAAGAAAAGGTTACATTCTTGAAGACTTTAGGAATGGTAAACTAGATGCAAAAAGTGAGGAAGGTATATTTCTAGGATATTTCATAAGAAGCAAAGCTTATAAGTGTTTAAATACTAACACTAACAAAGTTGGGGAAAGTACAAATGTGAATTTTGATGAATATACAGAAGTATATAAGGCCGAACCTATGAAAGAACAAAAAGAATAAAAATCATTTGTATACTTTTATGAAGGTATGCCTACTGAAGAAGATGCTACAAATCAAGCTACAAACCAACAGCAAGTTTCAGTGACTACCGAGTCACATACTATGAATGCCAAGTTATATTCAAGAACTGACCTACACTTAGATGTTGAGTTACAAAATGAAGTTAAAGCACATTCTGTTGGAAATATTCAAGATATGACAAGTTACTGAGAGGGGAGGGGTGAATCAGTAACTTCTAAAATTTCAAACAATAAAACTGCATACTGATATATTCATCATTCATCCAAGTAACCTACTGTAAGCATATAACAAAATCATTTGCAACTCTTGAACACACAGATTTGGTGACCCAGAAACCTTCCAAATAGAAAGTAAAACTGGGGTGGGGATGAAACCCACAAAGCTTCATTACTGCAGTATGAAGTTGGCCGGTTAAGGCTTACAATGACCACTTCTGGTGATCTGCCCTGTTAGGAGCACAAAGGATTGCTAGATCCACCTTGTTAGAGGATTTACAAACATACAATAAAGTATGCACTCTATTAGGAGATTTACAAAAGACTGTTAAGTCTACCTTGTTAAAGGATTTACAAAAACTGATTCACCTGTTAGAATGAAACAGTGGATCTGATTACAACTGATTGCTAATAAGATCCGCTATGCTCTGATTCACCTTGATGTGATAGATAAAACTTTTCTACTCCAAAACTCAACCTTGCTGAATTCCTTCACAACTCAGTACACATACTTTCGCACGCATGTATTTCTTTCACACTTTCGCATATTCATTACCATTACTATTTCCATTACAATTACATTTGAATGATACAATATATTGTATATATATACCATCCAAATAAATAATACATGCAAGGTCGGCCAAAACAACAAGTGCAAATCTCTATACAAAGTCGGCCCAAGGTAAAAACTCGGGTTCGCTGAACTGACTTGGTGTCCTTCAGATACTCGGTGTCCACTGCATTACTCGGCATCATCATGCACTCGGTAGAAGTGAAGGCATGGTCCATACTAAACACTTTGAGTAGTTCTGAACTCGGTAACCACTAGAGACTCGGTAGAAGAGATGTCACTCGGTGAACACTTCTATCTGAACTATAGCTCAGTGATCAAAGGAAACGCTTGATAGAACCTTGTGACTCGGTGATAGCTGGTTTCCTTGATAATCGTCTAAGCTTGGTAAAATTCATTTCCTTGATAACCTCAAGAGCTCGGTTATCACGAAGTTCTCGGTCAATACTAAGTACATCTTCACTCGGTAAAAACTGATTCCTTTCTTTACCTCGAACACTTGGTAAACACTGGCTACTTTGTTCACCTTGATCACTCGGTAAACACTGACTTCTTTGTTCACCTTGATCACTCGGTAAACACTGACTTCTTTGTTCACCTTGATCACTCGGTAAACACTGACTTCTTTGTTCACCTTGATCACTCAGTAAACACTGACTTCTTTGTTCACCTTGATCACTCGGTAAACTCTGATAACTAGGTAAAGCTTGGCTTACAAAGGAATGTCCGGTGAGAGCTTGGTAAGCATTCAGAATCCAATAAGTGTTGTAACTAATGACAAAAATGTATCATAATTCCAACACATTCTATTTCTAAGATTAGTGTACATGAAAGAGATGTTGAATTACCTTATAGATATGTACACAGTGACTCTAAAGCTGAAAGATAATTTGAAGAAACTAGAGCTAAACCAAGATTGTCCAAATATGTCAAGAGACATCATCCTGCTGCACAAATTATTGGAGCTAAAGATGCTAGACTAATGACAAGAAATAGATTAAGAAATGATACATGTTTACTGAGCATGAAAGAACCCAAATCAATGAGAGATGCCTTAGAATATGTGGACTGGAATAAAGCCATGGAAGAAGAGATTGAACAAATTGAGAAAAATAAAACATGGACTCTAGTTCCTAGACCAAAAGACAAAAATGTGATTGACACCAAGTGGATATTTAGAAACAAGCTAGATGAAAATGGTGAAGTTACAAGGAACAAGGAAAGATTATTTTGGAAAGGATATGCACAAGAAGAGGGAATTGACTATGGAGAGACATTTTCTCATGTTGCTAGATTAGGAGTAAGAACTTTACTTTCTTATCATGCATGCAAAGGTTTCAAAGTTTATCAAATGGCATATTAGAGGAAGAAGTTTATGTAGAATAGCCATAAGGATTTGTTGATGTTAACAATGAGAACATGGTATATAGATTACACAAAGATCTATATGGTTTGAAACAAGCAACAAAAGCATGGTATGAGAGACTTCATAATTATCTTGTGAAGACTAGATTTGAAAGGACAAATGATAACAAAAATCTATATATGAAGATAGAGAAAGGCAAAGGTATTTTTTTATCTAAATTTTTGTTGATGATATCATATTTGGAGGTCAAGATGCTTTATGTAAGACTTTTACAAATGAAATGAAGCAAGAATTCGAGATGTCTATGTTTGGAGAGGTCAAGTTCTTTGTGGGTTTGCAAGTATGTCAGATGAAATATGGCATATACATCACTTAGTTAAAATATGTCAAATAAATATTGCAAACTTTTGGATTGGAGGATTCCAAACCAATAAGTAAAACTATGGTGACAGGAAACAAGTTGTCAAAGAATGATGATTCTGTTGAGGTGAATCAAACATTATATAGGTCTATGAATGGAAAATTACAATAGGTAGTACATAGTAGACCTAGCATTCGTAGGGATAGTTGCAAGATTCTCTGCTAATCCTAGAGAGAATCATTTGATGGTTGTAAAGAGAATAATGAGATATTTGAAAAGAATAGAAGAGATTGATCTATACTATAAGAAAAATGAGAAATTTGAATTAAGAGCCTATCCTAATGCTGATTGGACTGGAAACATTGATGACAGAAAGAGCACTAGTGGAGAAGCATTTTTCCTAGGCAAGAGGTTGGCTACACGGACTAGCAAGAAACAAAATTGCACCTTGTAATCTACTACTGAAGCTGAATATGTTGCTACTACTGTAAATTGTACAAACATTATATGGATCAAATAGTTACTAAAATAAAAAAAGGAAGAGATCATAAAACCAATGACACTTTATTCTGATAATACAAGTTCTATCAATATGTCAAATAATCTTGTGATGCACATTGAAATCAAGTATCATTACTTGAGAGAGTTAGTTCAAGACAAAGAGGTAAAGATGAAATATGTCAACGCAAAAGAGAAAATTTTTGATATCTTCACAAAAGCATTACCTAAGGATGCTCATGAGTATCTAAGAGGTAAAATAGGGGTGATACCCCTATCAAAGGCTATCTAAGTAACAAAAGGAGTTCAACATCAAAAAAAGATAATTTTCATATGTTACACATTGATGTAGAGGATCCTACTTTAGGAGCTGCCTAAAGTAACCAAAGAGCTAAAACTTCAAATCAGTCACAAGCAAGGTGAAAAAGGAGGAAACTAGAGAAACTAAAAAAACTTATATCAGCATGTTAAGATGATAAGTCTTTGGCATTGTTTTCAAAGAGGGAGATAGTTTTTTATCAAAGGAGAATGCCAGAAAGAGGGGGATAGTAAAATGAAAGTAATAGGGAGATAGTTATTGATCAAAATAACAAAGAAAGAGAAATCCTAACATCAACTTGGTAAGAGGGATATACAAGAAGAAATTCAAAGGGAGTTATAAGGAAGAGTTTTTTTAACCTATTCAAAAGATGGAAGTTGCTGATAAAGGGAGAGATTTTAATACAAAGAATTATTTTCTTTTTGGTATTTTGTTAGTCTTACTATTTTAACCTAGCTAGTTTGGTTGATTAGTTTAGTTTGTCATCAATGCAAAAGAGGGAGATTGTTGAAAACATACAAGTGTGATCAATATGTTTCAATCATTGTTTTGTCACTAATGTCAAACCTACTATTTTCCAGTAAGACAACTGCCTAAATGATTTAAGTACTATCACTTATTTGATTGATAAAGAAGATTTGATCAAAAGATGTAGCAATAGCACCTAGAGAAAAGGTTGAGTTATGATCATGTAAAGAAGTACAAGTATCCATTAAGATAGCGATAACATGATGTATTAATAATCTATTTAACATTACAAAGGTTGGTTACACTAAGAAAGTATAGAAGAACAAGTTACACAAAGTTTGTCTACAAAGCTTGACTAAGTGGATAGTAGGTGCCAAGAAAATTCAGTGCAAGCCAAGCAAAATATCAGTTTGAGCTAAGTAAAAGTATATTCTAGTGTATGTCAAGTAGAATAGTGGATGCTAAGTAAAGTTTAGTTGATGCAAGCACCAAAAAACTTTAGCTTGTGCTGAGTGATTTTACAGAGGATGTTGAGCAATGCAATATGTGTCGAGCATCAGAACCCAAATAATGTTGAGTGGCTGCATTATTTGAAAGATCGTGAATTCGATGGATTTGGGCCAACAAGTTTGTTTTCTTGGATTATGTGAACCAATTAGAAGATAAGATTAATGAGTTGGTGGCATAGAATTCAAGCTAAACAATTTTTAGGTGAATTCAAAGAGGATTCAAGGAGAAGTTTCTAGAAGAGATATAAAATATAGGGTAGATTCATTGTATCCTACCTAATCTGTGCTAACCCTAAATTGAATGATGGAGAATGAGTGGAAAGAGATCTTAGTTTCCTATTTATAGGATGGCTAGTCAGAAGCAAAGGTTGTCATGTGTGAGAACCCAAGGAAGACAAGGATTCAAGGGTTTTGCTTCATCAAGTGACCTAAGAGAAGGGCCTACATTGGCATTTTAAGAAAGAATGCTTAAGGGTATGAATGCTTGAAGGGTGAACAAGATATCAGAGCTGAAATGTATGAAGGACATGTAAAATGGAGGACTAGAATAGAGATCTATAATCTAGAAATGGAGTTGTAAGTTATTATTAGATAATGCCTTATTGTTACTATCTAATAATTGTATTAGTCTAGGGTAAATCCTTTTGATTAAGGTTGACCTAATAGTTATTTGTAAATCCTTTAACTAGGTGACATTTGAAGTGAATGGTCTAAAGTCCTCTAACAAGGCTCACTCCTAATAGGGTGATTGAAATTCTTTAATAGGGTCACATTTAATAGTGTGTACTGTAACCTTTAGCAAGGTTGGCCTTTTACAGGGCATTACTTCAGAAGAATGAAAAAGAGTAACATGTTACTGGTAGTTTTTCTCAAATTGGGTTTCCTTTTAAATCATTATGTCAAGTTTTTTGATGAATCTGCTATGTTTCATGTTTACATTTATGCAAATTGATTTGATAGTAACCTACAAGTTTTAAGTGATTGCATAATTTTATGGATGCATGCATGATGATAAATTTTTTATGGGTTCACTAAGTTGTGAAAAAAATTATTTATACATCTAGACCTTAAATAACTGATTTAGCCTCCCCCCCCCCCCCCCCCCTGCCCAGTTATTTTAAAGTATTACAACATTGATGTAGGAGCATCTTGGGTGTAAAGGAAATCTTGTATCACCTAAAAATATTTCTATTTCTAGATTTGATGTTTTTAATAAGGGTTATTCATGTATAGAGTTTTTTTTTTGTGTGAGCTTGCTTAATTTAGTAAGTTGGTATTGTGTGCTCAGATTGTTTTAATCTCATCTATGGAGGTTAATCTTTGACATATCAGCTTGTTAGATGAGTTTTATTGTCATATCATATGTATTGGTGTAGTTATTGCAGATTGTTGGTATGAATTTTGGGTATCCAAACTTTAGGTCCACTGACAAAGGCCTAAATGGATGCTTGCATAGTTGGTTGGTGTAGATTGCTAGTGGAGGATTCTAGAATGGGATTATCGGGTCAATGGTTTTCTAGTTATGGTCTCTAGAAGTGGACCCATCCAAAAATGTAATTTGTAAATTGTCTTGAGTTGATCATATGTAATAAAGTGTAATTGAATAATATAATATTAGGTTGGTCAACCTCAAGGGTTAGGGCTTAGTTTCTAGAATCTTCCTGGGTGGTTAAAACTTCCTATATAAGCAAGGCTCATAGGTTGTGTAGGGCAGTTCAAGGTGGTGGTCACATCTTTGTGTTGTAGATTGTTGTATGGAAGGCACCCATGTGGGTTTTTATATTGTAGTCATGTAATTCCACATGTATGGTGATGATAAGAAGCTCATAGTTTATTCTCTCTATTTGTGTTGTTCTCCATTTCTATTATTTGTTGTGGTATTAAGGGGAGCACCCTCCATCATTATGTTCAATAAAAAAGAAATTTCTATTGGAAATATAAGAGGAGTAACTGAGAGGGGAGGGGTGAATTAGTTATCGCTAAAAAAAATCCAAAATCCCTTAAGATGTTAATACAATTCAAAAACAAACTCTGCTAAAACATGAAATACTATTGTAACTTGGTTAGCATAGGAATCACTCGACAAACACTAAGAATTAGTATCACTCAAAAAAGACTGAAATAATTCCTTCTTAAGATGTTTAATGTGATTAACCTTAATTAACTTAATTGTAGAACCATAAAGCAAATAACATGAACATAAGAGACACCAAAATTGAACGTGGAAACCCAATTTGAGAAAAACTACTAATTGCAACTAGTTACTATTTTTCACTCTTCTAAAGTGAGCCTTGTTAGAAACCAACCCTATTAAAGGTTACAAAATATACTATTAGGTGTGACCTTGTTAGGAGTAGCCTTAATAGAGGTCTTTAGATACTTCAATCTAGAAATGCCACCTTGTTAGAGGATTTGGTAAATAGCTATTAAGCTAACTCTATTAAGAGATTTGATTCACTACTACAATTATTAGAGAGTAACAATGATATGACCTAATTACTAATGCAAATTTTATTTTTTAGATCTTTGTTTTGGCTTAAATACTTGATCCTCCTTGATCAAAATGTTCTTTGCAGCTCAGATAACTCCTTTTTCACTTCATTGATGCTTCTTCTTCTCTTCCACTTCTTATTACAATTCAATCCTCAACTTGACCTTATACTTATATGTTTTACCTTGTCAAGTTGTCTTGAATACAATTTCAAATAAATGAAATTCATCCCATGAGTCTGATAGAACTAACCAACAAAACTAATAAAGGAAAATCCTTTGTTAGCCAACCCAACTCATTTAACACTAACTTAGAAACAATTTTCCTTCAGACTTCTTTTGGTAACCAAGTGAGCTCAGTTAACACTATCTTCTTGCAAACTCCCTTTGGTAACTGAGTGAGCTCTATTAACACTTTCTCTAAACATGGTTAACACTGAGATGCTTGTCATACACTAAAAATTCCTTTGACTCCCAAGTGAGCTTGATATACACTGATTGTTTGGTATATACTTGACATTTGTGTATCATCAAAGATACCATACAATTAAATGATTATATCCAACAATCTCCCTCTTTGGCATTGATGGAAATACAACATGTAATGATAAATTGAAATTTTAGAGAAAAATAGAATTAAGGATAATATCCTTTGTTTCATTCTAATTCTCATCCATAAGAACTCCCTCTATTAGTTTGAACTCCCTTTGACATCAATCTCTGATTACAATGACTGCAATATCAGACTCTCCCTCTTTGACATCTCTGATATATGATAACAATCTCTCCATATTAGACATAAAATTTCTTTGATGTATGACTATGACATCAAACTCTCCCTCTTTTATATCTTATGCCAAAGACAACAATTAACGTAGTTTCCATGTACCTTGATGTACAGATTCATATGCAATCTGCTCTAGCAATACTACATCAACTTGTTTGATTGTCAACAAGTTTTGTTGATGCATCACTAAAATTTGATTAGTGAGCTTTAGATAGGGGAATAACCCCCCAACTTACCTCTTAGATACAAAAATGCATCCTAAGGAAATGGCTTGGTGAATACATTTGCAATTCATTCTTTTGTATTCACATATTCCAACCTCACCTCTTTGTATTGCACCAATTCTCTCAAGAAATAATATTTTACTGCAATGTTTTTGGTTTTGGTATGCATGACTAGATACTTGGATATGTTGATTGTATTGGTGTTATCATAGAAGATAACAACTAAGTCCTTGATCTCCTCCTTCATCCCTAAGATCAATTTCTCGAACCACACAATGTTAGAACAATTTACTACTATAGAAACATATTTTGCTTCTATTGTAGACTGAGAGATATAGTTACACTTCTTGCTTTTCCAAGATACTAGCCTTTTTCCAAGAAAAAGTTCTCCTACACTAGTGCTCTTCCTGTCATCAACACTTCCTGCCCAATCTGCACCAATAAATTCCTTCAAATCAAAGTTTCCTCCTCTCTTATGCCACAACCCATACTCTTAAGTACCTTTTAGATACTTCCTAATTCTTTTGATTTCCATCATATTATTTTCTTTAGGATTAGCAGAGAACCTAGCCACCATACCAACTGTTAATTTTATATCAGGTCTTCTGTGCACTACATACTAAAGTCTTCCAATCATTGATCTATATGTAGTATGATCTACCTCCTTAGAATCATCATCTTTGGAAAGCTTATATCCAGTAGACATAGGTGCTCTAACTGGTCTAGAATCCTCCATTCCAAATTTCTTCAGTATCTCCTTGATGTATTTTTATGGAGTAATATAGATACCATCCTTCATCTATTAAATTTGTAAGCCAACAAAGAATTTGATCTCCCTAAACATTGACATTTCAAATTCCTTATGTTACTCATTTCAATAGAAAAAATATTTGCACAAATCATCATTTCTAGTAAATAATATATCATCCACAAAGATTTTTTCCAATACAATCTTCTTATTTGGTCCTTCTTTGATCTATAGGTTGTTTTTATTATTAGTTCTTTGAAAACCAATATTTATGAGATTATTATGTAACCTTTCATACCATGCTCTAGGGGCTTGTTTGAGACCATACAAATATTTGTGTAGTCTGCAAACTATGTCCCTTCTGATAGGATCAATGAAACCTTTTGGTTGCTCTATGTAGACTTCCTCTTCTAAGATTCCATTCAAGAATGCTAATTTCACATCCATCTGATATAATTTTAATCCTTTGTGAGCTATATATGCAAGGAGTATTCTAACACCTTCAATTCTAGCAATAGAAGAAAAAGTCTCTCTATAGTCAATACCTTCCTCTTGAGCATAACCCCTACAAACTAATCTTGCCTTGTTTCTTGAAACTTCTCCATTCTCATGCAACTTATTTCTGAATACCCATTTTGTCCCAATTACATTCTTATCCTTGGGCCTAGAAACAAGAGTCCAAGTTTTATTCCTTTCTATCTATTCAATTTCTCCATTCATTTCTTCTATCTAGCTTACATTTTCTAATGTACTTTTTATAGTTCTAGGTTCAAATTCAGTAAGCAAACATGTACCTTTTAATTTGTTCCTTGTCATTGTACCAAACGATTGATCTCCAATGAGTTTTTTTAGGTGCATGATTCCTTCTAACATATCTAGAAAGTCTAGGCTCCTTCTTTCTAAATTCACTAGGTTCACCATGATCTTTCAATTCGTGCACAAGTCCAATATCTATGACTTAGGTCCTTTTGACTCCAACTCGAGTCCTTCAAAATGTGACTTGGGTTGCACTAGCTACAACTCAAGTTGAAATGGGGATTTTGGGGACTTGGATGGTGAAGACTATTAACTGTCACTTGCTTAAACTTTAGGTAAAGCATCAGGCTCATAGTAAACAAATATTTTATATTCTTTAGGTTCTTTCCTACTTTGTTCTTCAGAATCTTCTACAAACTCATCAATCTTCACATGTGCACTTTCTATAATTTTGAGAGTAGATAAATTCAAACATTTGTAAGGTTTACTCTTATTGGAGTATCCCAAGAATATGCCTTCATCACATTATACATCAAATTTACCTTTTCTTGAATCCTACAGAATATAACATTTTCTTCTAAATACTTTGAAATAACACACAGTAGGTTTATAGCCATACCATAATTCAAAAGGTGTTTGATTTTATTCCTTCTTCAACTATACTAGGTTCAAGGTATGAACTATAGTACGGATTGGTTCTTTCCAATATTTGATAGCAAAATTCTTCTCTATCATCAACATCTTTGCACAATCCATGATTGATCTATTCCTTCTTTCAGCAATACCACTTTGCTAAGGTGTACCAAGTGTAGATACCTATCTTTTAATTCATCTTTATTTGCAAAATTTATTGGAGATAAATTCACCTCTATCTAATCTTAAACATTTAAGTTTTTTTCTTGTTTCTTTCTCAACTCTAGCCAAATACCATTTGAACTTTTGAAAAGCTTTTGATTTATCCTTTAAATACATAACTTTCATCATCCTAGAATAATCATCAAAAAAAAAAATAAAGTACTTATCTCCAATATAGCTTTGTATTCCAATAGGTCCATAAAGGTCTATGTGAACTAGCTTCGAGACTTCTTCTAATGATAGTTTTTTCTTTTAAAAATTATCTTTCTCATCTTTCCAATTTGACAGTTCTTGTACATGCCCATATCAGGTTTATTCAAGCTTGGAATGCCTCTAACCCTTTTGTTCTTGCTTATATTAACTAGGTTATAAAAATTCACATGACACAAAATTTTATGCCATAACCAACTTTCTTCTACTTGAGTTATGAAACATGAATTAATAGTTAGATCTAGGTAGAATAGATTACCTATTGTTTCATTACTAGTCCCAACTAGATTTCCATCTCCATCCAATAGCTTGTCTTTTCTATTCATGAATTCTACCTTGAATCCAATTTTATTCAATTGTACCACACTAAGTATATTATGCTTCAGTCCTTCAAACTAATAAGCATTGTCACATATAACATCATTGGTTAGGGCAATACAAACTTTTCCCTTCACATAACATGGTCCATCATTTCCAGATCTTACACTTCCACCATCACGGTGTTCCAAGTGCTCAAATTTAGATTAATCACCAATCATGTGGTGAGAAAAACTACTATTGATAATCCATGTATCATTCTTACTAACATGTGATATAAGGGCCATCTTATCATTCTTGTCATTTGATTCATCTTTAACAACAATGTACACCATTTCATTTTCCTCACTACTATCAGAATATTTAGCAATGGAGCAAGATTTCTTACCTTTTTCCTTGTAGCTTTTGAAATCCTTCTTGCCTTTGTACTTTTTATTCTTATTTTCTTCTTTTCTTTCTCTATTTGGACACCTTGCAGCAATGTGACCAACTTCTTCACAAGAAAAGAAGATCAAGGGAATTTTTCCTTTTGTACTTTTCTTTGTCCTTGGAAAACCTTCTTGCAAGAAATGCTTCAATGACTTCAAGATCATCATCAAAACCATATTCATCTTCACTATCAGACTTCATGCTTCTAGACTTTGCAACTTTTTTATTGAGTGATAGCTTGGCTTGGAATGTAGACTCAAGGATACTAGAGTTAGGAATATAACTATGAAAATTATCTAACTCAAATGCAATCAATCTTCCCACTAGTGCATCCAAGGTTATATCATTCTTAGGATCACATCTCATTTCTTCAATAGAAGACACTCTAATTACATAAATTGGAAGAAGGGTTTTGAGTACCTTTCTTACCACTTTTACATCATCCATTTTCTTAGTTGAGGCTCTAATTTCACACATAGTGACTTTGGTTCTTTCACTGTACTGTGTATTGTTCTCATCTTCTCTCATCTTCATCTAATCAAATTGACCTCTAAGGATTTCTCCTTTGGCTCTCTTAACATTATCATTACCTCCATAGATAGATTTTAGCTTGATCCACATTTCATAAGTAGTAGCACAATCATTTTCCTCATCAAATTCAACATAGTTGAGATTTGAAGCAATATGAATCATCATTATGTTATGATTCTTCTTTTCTATAATTTCTTCCATATTCATAGTTCTAGTAGGTTCCACATTCTTGGTGTTTAGATACTTTAGGCCTAAGTGTCTGATTTTTTTCAAATGCAACTTCATAAGTTCCTACCATGCTTGGAATTTATCTCTATTCAACTTAGGAATCGCTCTTTTGTAAGACATCTTGATCTTTAGTGTAGGTCCTTGAAATATTCTCTACAAGCACTACAACCTCTGATTCCAATTGTTGGAAATATAAGAGGATTAACTACGAGGGGAGGGCTGAATCAGTTACCACTAAAAAAAGCCAAGATCCCTTAAGATTTCAATACAATTCAAAACCAAACTGAACTGAAACTTAAAATATTGTTGTAACTCGATTAGCACAAGAATAATTGACAAACACTAAGAATTACTGTCACTCAAAAAATGCTGAAAAAAATCCTTCTTAAAATGTTTAATATTATTAACCTTAATTAATTTGATTTCATAATCATAAAGAAAATAGCATGAACACAAGAGACACCAGAATTTAATGTGGAAACCAAATTTGGGATAAACCACCAATTCCAACTAATTACTATTGTTCCCTCTTCTGAAGTGAGCCTATTAGGATCTAACCCTATTAAAGGTTACAAAAACACTATTAAGTGTGACCCTATTAAAGGATTTAGTTCACCCTGTTAGGAGTGGCCTTGTTAGAGGTCTTTAGACACTTCAATCTAGAAATGACACCTTGTTAGAGGATTTGGCAAATAGTTGTTAAGCTAACTCTGTTAAGATATTTGATTTATTGCTACAATTATTAGAGAATAACAATGATATGACCTAATTGTTGATACAAACTATATTTTATGAGTTTAGATCTCTATTCTAGCTTGAATACTTGATCCTCCTTCATCAAAATGTTCTTTGCAGCTCAAACAACTCTTTTTTTTCTTCCTTAATGCTTCTTCTTTCTTCCACTTCTTAGTACAATTAAATCCTCAACTTGACCTTATACTTATATTTTTTCCCTTGTCAAGTTAGCTTGAATACAATTTAAAATAAATAAAATTCATCCCATGATTTGGCTAGAACTAACCAACAAAATTGATACACAAAAATCCTTTGTTAGCTGACCCAACTTGATCGACATTTACTTAGAAATGATTTTCCTTTAGACTTCCTTGGTAACCAAGTGAACTTGGTTAATAATAGTTCCATGCCAAATTTTCTTTGGTTGTTGAGTGAACTTGTTAGCCATTATCTTGCTAAAAATCCCTTTGGTAACTGAGTGATCTTGATTAACACTCACTTTGAACTTGGTTAACACTAAGACACTCATTATACACTGTAACTTCCTTTAAGTCCTAAGTGAGCTTGACATATGTTGATGTTGAAAATAGATTGATACAAGTATAAAAATTTGTTTCAATCATTATTTTTTCATTGATATCAAACCTTCTACTTGTTGGTAAGATAACTACTTAGTTGATTTTAGTATTATCATCTGTTTGATTGATGAAGAAGATTTGATCAAATGAGATAACAAAAGCACCTAGAGAAAAGGTTGAGTTATAGTATGTAAAAGGAAGTACAAAGATCAATTAACATAGTGATGATATAGTGCATTGATTATCTACTTAAGGTTACAAAGGTTGGATACACTGATTATATTAGGAAGAACAAGTAAGAAAAATTGAGTCTCCCAAGCTTGACCAAGTGGATAGTAGGTGTTGAGAAAAGTTAGTGCAAGCCAAGGAAAGTCAAATTTTAGTGTATGTTGAGTGATATAGTGTAAGCCAAGTAAATTTTAGTTAATGTCAAGTAGTAGTAAAATTTTGTGTTTTCTAAGTGATCTAGTTGAAGACAAGTGAAAGATCAGTGTGGAAGTTGACTGATAGAATATTGATGTTGAGTGCTAGTATTCATGTTAAATTGTGGATTTGACGAATGTAAGCTGACTATTTTTTTCTTGAATTTTGTGAAGTGCGTAGAAGATAACTAAGATGAGTTGGTGGTATAGAATTCATGCTAAATTGTTTTGAGGTGAATTCAAAAAGGATTGAAGGAAAAGTATCAAGAAGGGACTAAAATGAAAATATGGGTATATTTATTGAATCCTACCTAATCTTACCTAAACATAAAATGGACCATAGAGGATGAATGGAAAAAATCCTTAATTTTCTATATATAGGGATGGCTGGTCAAAAGTAAGGTTGGTCAATGTTTGAGAACCTAAGTTAGACAAGAGGTCTAAGTTATTGCTTCATTCAGAGACCAAACAAAAGAGATTGTTATTGGAAAGAAAAGCAAGAAGGATTAAGGGTATGAATTCTTGGAGGATTAATAAGATATCAAAGATGAAGTGTGTGAATGACAAGCATAATAAAAGGACTAAAATAGAGATCAATAATCTACAAGTGAGTTGTAATTTGTTATCAGCTCAAGCCTTACTATTACTTTTTAATCATTGTACCTATCTAACATAAATACTTTGGATTAAAGTTGACCTAATAGTAATTTTTAAATCCTTTAACCAGGTGACATTCCAAGTGAATGATCAAAAGTCCTCTAACAAGGCTCACTCCTAAGAGGGTGATTGAAATCCTCTAACTAGCTCACATGTAATAGTGTGTATTGTAACCTTTAATAGGGTTGGCATTTCATAGGAAATCACTTCAAAAGAGTGAGAATGAGTATCATGTTACTGATGGTTTTTCCCAAATTGGGTTTGCACATAAAATCATTGTGTCAAATATGTTATTGAATCTATTATGATTCATGGTTACATTTCTGAAAAGTTGATTTGATAGTAACCTACAAAGTTTAAGTGATTGTATGATCTAATGGATGCATGCATGATGAATATGTTTTATGGATATGGGTTCACTAAGATGTGAAAAGTTTTATTTGTACATCTAGACCTTGGATAACTAATTCACCCCCCACCCCCTCTCAGTTATTCTAAAGAATTCCAACAACTGATTAATTGGTATATACTTGACATTTTGTAACGTCAAAGATAAAATACAATTAAATGATTGTATCCAAAAATTTGAACATCATTTCCATTACTTAGTCTTGAATAAATATAAAAAGTATCAGGAGTTGAACTTTGTCGTGTTGATTTGGATAATTGAACCTTAACATAAGTCATCAAGACATCCTTAAAAGTGTTTCCATGTGGTTGATTTTTATAATTTAGTTAATTTTAATTTTTCTTTATTCCACCTAAGTATGTGGTGAATGACAGTGAAATTGTATGGGTATTTTTGTTAGAAATAAGAAATACTAAAAGGGGGGTGTGGGGTTAGGGGGTTGAATCAATGTTCCATAAACTTTTTCCCAACTATTGACATTCTTAACAATCTTTATACATGAATATATGATCAAAATGCAAAGTAAACATAACCATAACACAATGCAACTCATAACACCATTATTTATTAACTAGGGAAACCTTGGCCAAGGGAAATCCTAGTGGAGATGGTACCCATAAAATGATCCACTAATCAAAAGTATCTTGTGAAAGATATTGACCCTATTTGGAGTCTATTACATCTGTATAGTATATTTATTCTTGTTAGAGGACTAGGCATTTTTAGAAGCCTCAACCCTATTAGGAGTTTGTATTGCAATAAAAATGTAGAAATTTGACCCTACTACCTAGACATACATATACAATATTTCAATATGTATACAAAACTTGTAGATACAAAAACCTTTTACACAGTGTTGATATCTTCAATATTTGATTTTTCCTTGTAGTTTAGTCTCCAAAACTAATAATACATTCATATTGTACCATAATATGATCAATTTTTCATCTATACTAATCATACAAAGTGTTCATTCTAACATTCTATCATTACAATTCAATGTCACACTTATTACAAATAAAAGGTGTCTTTGTTTATACCAAACTTCTTAATTAGTCAACCTTCAATATCTTTCATGTTTCCCAAAACTTAAAATTACTTTTTGCTAAGTGAAGGATAACATCTAGGATGTTCTCCCAACCTTTTTAAGTCATTTTTTTGATAAACCAAAACAATCCCTTAACCAAAATACCTTTACTCTGGCAGTTGCTCTATTCTACCTATCATAACTTGTACCTAGTAAAATGTCCATAACTTTGTCTATACATATCCAAATATTTAGTACTTTTAACCACATGCTCTATACATCATGTACTACATTCCCTGAACTAGACACAATCTAAAATATATATTGTGAAGTTCTCTAAACAAAATACTCTAATTGTTCTCTATTTTACTGAATAACACTTGGACAATTTTGATAAGTCCAAGTATCAACCAAAACTTCACATCTTTTCCCCTCTTCATAGTAGGCATATGTTACCATAAATGAAAACTCTATATCATCCTCACATATCCTCTTATAAAATTTCTAACAATCTCCCCCTTTGACATTGATGGCAATATATGGGAAAATTGGCTAAGTTACAAATTTGTGGTCTTGTAAAAATTTCAAAATTGTAGACCATCTTCAAAATGCATACCATCATATATTCAAACTATAATCTACTTATAACTTATTATACTTAATAATATTCCCATCCAATACTATCCCCCTTTAGCATTAATGGAAAAGGTAAGTCAATATATATTTATACATTTAAAAATTGTTACTTTCTTTCCTTCATGATGGTTGCATATTTATGAGTCACATGCACTCTCCAAAGTTCTACTTTAGGCTCATGAACTCCTTATATTTATCAATGTACATAATCCATGGGATATTTCCATCTCAACTACATTGAGATCAGAATATATTAGTCTACCATAAGATTATTTTGCATCTATCTATTATTTAACCTACATGTGCACATGATCAATTTTCAAAGTAAGGTGTTCCCTTAACAATGAAAATTTATTCATTATTTTTTCCTTCTACAATTCCAGTATCCTTATCTTATCATGACCATTTCTTATTCATTTTTCCAAATTAGTAAACCTTTCAAATTTGTCTCCTTGTTGTAGATCTCTTTCTGAATTCCTTTGGTGTACTCAAATGATAATGCACTCTTTCCATCAAGGTCCTTTCCTTCTTGAGGCATCTCCTCAATTCCTTGATACAAGTATTAAGAACAAATAAATTATAGATGATATTTTTGTGTACAATGCTAAATAAATTTGCATCATGTGTAGTTTTTTCCTTAACTACTACAACGTCCACTAATGTAGAGAATTTATCATCAAAATCCTTCATTTTTTTCTGAGCTCTCTTCTCTATATCAATCTCACTTATCTATACTTGAATGGTGTTTTGAATTTTCTCTATCATTCCTTCAAGGGTGCCCAATGTGCTCTTGATCATCTTCCCAAGTTCCTCATAGAGACTATTACTAGATGAATGTATTTTTGTATATCCATGTTACCATCAAATATTTTTTTAACATCTTGTGAAAATATTGTAAATAGTGCTTCAAGAGATAACATTGAAGTACATTCTAATTGTTTATTTTCTACCTTCATAGGTGTTTGAATAACTAATATTTTCCTTTCCTTAGTAGTAGGCCTTTTTTCTTCATGTGGTTGTAATGGCTCAACATCCATCTGATTATTCTTTTCATGTCCTACCTCTTTCTTTTCCTCTTCTTTCTTTCTTGTTCTATCTTCTCTATTTTCTTCAAATGAATAGTGTTGGATGTAGCTTCATTTACTATGTCTGACCAGTGTGGTGTGCAATTAAATTTTGTGGTCATAGAACTTGATAACAATAACCTCTCTTTTGGTCATTCCTATCCATGCACATTGATAGAATCTTATTTATCCTTTTTATTGTCTTCTCTCCCTAAGCTAGAATAATCAACAATGTTCCCTATAACCAAATTTCCAACTTCATTATCTTATTGTATTGCAAATTGGTCTTTCATTGTTCTAGAAAATAGAACTTCTCTAGTTCCAATTGTGATTATAGATCCCACTATCATCATGTTCTCATCTTGTGTATTTATAGGTGTATCCTCAATATCCATTTCTATTTCATTTTGTGGCTTATCGACTAATGTAGCTAATTTAGTCATGACTTTGATTGTTTCCTCCTCTATTTCCTTTGTTACTACTTCATACAATGCTCCCATTATTTGAATTTATCTTGCTTTATTTCTTAATAGGGGATCCAACTTATTCTTGATGTATTAAAGTTGGTTATCATTATCCAAAGTATAGAATTTTTGAATTGCATTTACTCTTATCTTCTTCTCTTGCTCATTATCTCTCTTATATCTTATTTTCAACCTTTCATATAGTTCATCTAGTATATTTCCATGTATGTGTATAAAATGTTACCTTAAATTAATTATATATCTAATAACAACATTTTTTAATTGCATTTCCTAAAAGGGGTCATAAAAGTCATAATACTTGTTTAATTGGGTAAGGTTTCCATCTTTGATTATCATTTGGTTCATCCTTCCAATTTCAAGTTTCCAAGTTTTCTTTTTCTTCTCACAACTCTCTACTTGTGGCCATGTCTATGGTTTTTCAACTAAAGGTGGAGTGATTTTCCCTCTCATCTTTCTTGGTGGAATCTCTTTCTTTTTCTCTTCTGAGGTCTTCTTTCCAATATAGGTCATCACTACTTTTGGTTTCTTCTTGGGTCCTAGACTAGTAGCCATCTCCTTTATTCTTTTATATCATTTTGGTGTTACTTCCTTCTTTTTCTCCTCCTTTTCTTTCTTGAAGGAGCTAAAACTACTAATGGAGAGGTCCTTGTAGACCTCCTAGAAACTATAGGAGTACTCTTCTCACTAATTATTGTAACATCTTCTTCTACTAGATGTTCTTTTGGTGCTAATGGTGTGACACTAATAGGACTTATTATTGTAGGGGTAGGCACTTCTAGTGGTGGAGAGATAGGTGCAACTAATAGTGGTTGTACTAATAGGATATTTATTTTCCCACTACCTTTTATCTTTTCTATAGTATGCTTAGCTTTAACATATTCTTCTTTTGTCATACCTATGTCTCTGAACATCTTCTTTACAAAAAATTCTACCTTCTTCTTGGTTTCTTTTGAGATCCATGATTGTTGAGCTTCTTGTAATCTTTCTTTTGTTGTTCCCCATCTCTCACATTCATCATCCATATTTGGTTGTAGTATTTCTTTTGTAGAACCCTCAATTTCCTCTTTAGTCACTTCATAACCCAAGGGATTTATAAATAAACATCACCTTGGTTCAATTTCTTTCATACAAGTTTAATTAGTTTCCATCCTAAAGCATACGATCTCCTTATACTTCTCTACAACCATTCTAGGTATCCTTACTCATTTCTTCATCTTAGATTAAAATTCTCTCATCAATTTGTTTATGTTTCCACTCATGTAGTAGTCCTTGGATGTTTTCCTATAATATTGGTTTATGAATTTCATTGTGCATTTGCCTAATTTCCATTCTGACTGTGACATATTTTAGAATCTCTTCATAACATGAAATAATATATCTGTTATCATAGATCCAAATCTAAATGTAGCATAATTATTCTTCTTAATTCTCTCCAAGTTTTCAAAAATTTGTTTCTTCAATAACTAACGTAGGATGACATATACTTTATCAACACATATCTTACATGTTTTATTTATGAAGCTCTCTAAGATGTCATCTTCTCTAGAGTTGGAACTCATCTTGTATGCTAAGATTTTACTAATGAATCTAACATCATCTTGTTGTATCAATCTTAGCATCATACCTCTTCCATTCTACCTAGTCTTAGTGTTACCTAGTATAAATTTCTTAACATTTTTCTTATTGATAGGTATTTCTCTCTTGGTAATTATATATGTTACCTCATGAATTATGTCATTGGTTATCTCTATGGTTTGATATCCTATCTCAAAACATTTACCATGGATGTAAGTTTTCTGCAAATTTTGATAATTCAATATTGATATAATGCCCTTACTCTTGTTGAAGAGAGTCTTTAAATATACTAAACCGTATTATAAATATTCTTGATGTGATGTGTAGTTCTACAATAAAATATTTATTTTTGCTATAACTCATATGAGGAAGTAAATGCTAAAGGAGAAAACTTGTATTTGATCTCTATCCTTTATCCACATTCACACCTCATATATGTATAACAACCAAGGGGCATGTCCTTAGAAAAGACATGTCCCTCTCTAGGTCAGCCCTAAATTAATTTTTTCTCATAAAAGTGGTAGTCTCTTGTGGATGACCATTAGTTAGTAATTAAACTAACCAAGTTTATGCAATTAGACTTTAACAAAAGTGCCCCAAGGAGATCCCAAACAAAATGAAGAAAATACACAATTATATAGGCATGTTCAATGAGGGATTTCATGCATATATTGGATCTATTCAATCTATAGATTTAGATCAATATGGTACCAAAGCTACCTTATATAAAATTAACACTCCCTCTTAACTTGATAATCATACTGAGAGATAACATATCTAGCACCATCACTTAAGATGAATAATCATAGATTATACTATATATCTATCTGAATCTTCTAAGCATGTGGTATCATTGAACACATGATATTATGTCATATTACTATACTTTTGATATGACTTATCACTTATACTTGTGATAATAGTATTCCATGGAATGCAATATACAAGATAAAATTCAGAGAGTGATTAAATTCTTCCTTTATCCAAGTTGAGACTCATTGGTACTGACTGGATTATAGCACAATATGATCCTAAGTTAAGATCTACCAGTACACAAGATAAAATCTAGAGAATTATTAAAGTCTTCGTTTATCCAAGTTGTGATTCATATGCATAGAAATGTCTACATCACAATGTAATATTAAACTCATCTAGCTCTTCTAGTAGTTCTCTATTATTTAATACATTATCTCAAAGATCATCACCTCTTAGATAATGAGTACAAATGATGAAGCCTGTAATAGTCAATAGCTTGACAATAATAATTATAACACAAAAATATTTCATTAATAATTAAAGAATACAAATGTACTATAATTCAAACATACTAAGTCTTTTTTTGAAGTGATCTATCTTCAGTTGAGAGAGGTTTGGTAAGAATATATGTTGTCTAATATGCAGTGCAAATGTATTATGACTTGACAATTTTCTTGTCTACCATGTCTATTACATAATGGTAATGAATTTCAATATTCTTTGACCTTTCATGAAAAACTAGATTCACAAAAAACTTGATGGAACTTTGATTATCACAGTGAATAATAGTGGGATTCATGGGTTGACCAAATAATCCCACAGGTAACTTTCTAAGACAAACTACTTCTTAAGAAGCCATTGAAAATGCAATGTATTTAGCTTATGTGGAACTTTGTGCTATTGATGCCTACTTTTTTCATATCCATGATATCATTGCTAAGCCTAAACTAAAACAACATCTTGAAGTGTTTTACCTATCAATAACACTTCCATCCTAATCTAAGTCTTTGAATTCAAGTAAGTCCAAGTCAACATTCTCATACTTGAGCACAAGGTTAAGAGTGCCTTGTAAGTATCTCATAATGTGTTTGACTGTAACTAGGTGAATCTCATTTGCCTCACACATAAACTGACTTAAGGCATTGACAACATAGCTAATATCAGGACTTGTATTTACCAAGTACATAAGAGACTCAATCATTTGTCTATAAAGAGTAAAATCTATGGAGGGTGATTATGTCACTGCTTCCTTAAGTTTGTGTAGATTAGTCTCCATTGGAGAAGAAATAGGCCTGTAGTTCCACATTCTAAATCTCTTCAAGATGTCTAATGTATACTTTCCTTGATTAAGTATGATGTTTTCAGAGTTCTACCACACTTCCAATCCTAGGAAGTAATGAAGGATTCTTGAATCTTTCATATCAAATTCTTTGATTAGATCTTTCTTGCATTGATCTATAAGATGATCAACACTTGTTTTTTAGTAAATCATCAACATATAGTATCAAAATTATCACATCATCTTTATCCCTTTTAAAATAGAGATTTAGATCAACTTAATTCTTAGAGAATCCTAATTTGGTGAGATATCTATTGATTCTTTCATGCCATGCCTTGGGAGCCTATTTAAGCCCATAGAGAGCGTTCTTGAGTTCACAAACAAATATTTTAGGATTATGAGTTTCAAATCCTTCAACTTTTTCCAAATATACCTCTTCTATAATGTTTCCACTCAAAAAATATATTTTCACATCCATCTGATGTCCTTTTCATCCCTTCAATGCTACAATAGATAAGAATGTTCTTGTAGAGGTGTATCTAAAATTGGAGAAAATGTTTCTTCATAATCAATTCCCTCCTTCTAAGAGAACCCTCTAGATATGAATATAGCTTTATATTTTCCAATGCTACCATCATTAGCATGCTTGATTTTAAATATCCACTTAGAAGAAACAGTAGATTTTCCTTTGGGCCTTGGAACAATTTTCCAAACATCATTCTTAATAATGGATTGTGATTCTTTTGTCATAGCATCCTTCCAAGCTGTATGTTTAATAACATCTAAAACATTGGTTGGCTCTAATTTAGATAAATCACTCATGCTTGTTGCATAGCTACAAACTCTTTGAGTCTTTTTTTTCTCTAAAGGTTCTAGATAGTGTAGCAAAGTCCTATGCTTCCTCTAGATTCTTAATAGACCAAAATGGTCTTTTCTTAGGATTTTGAATTTTCTCAAGATTAAGATTTTGAATTTCACCTTCAATGTCTTCAATGTTCTCCCTTTGAAACTTAGATTCATGATTTTCTTCAAAACTAGGTATATGATAGGGATCTTTAGAACTTAGGGTTCTTTTGAATGCAAGCTCTTCTTCAAAGATAACATCTCAACTAAGTTCAATGTTCTTTTGACTAGGCATGTAAATTGTGTATGCTTTAGATGTTTCACTATACCCAAAAAAATGCATTTCCTTCTAGAGGGTGCTAACTTATTTTTCTTTTCTTTTGGAATATATATGTATATCGAGCACCCAAATATCCTAAGATGACTTATATTTGGTTTAACCTTAGAAAAGACTTATTCAAGAGTTTTATCTCTAAGGTGGGAGTGAGGACTTCTATTTTGAATATAGATAGTAGTACATGAGGCTTCTGCCCAAAGATAATATTCCAAATTTTGATCAAATATCACAGCTTTTGATGCTTCTATAATTTTTCTATTCTTCCTCTCTATTATCCCATTTTGTTGTGGGTTGTAAGGAATAGTATACTCCTTCTTAATTCATGCTTGTTTACAAAAATCTTTAAACAAATATAAAGTATGTTCCCCTCCATTATCAAACCTAAGAGTTTTAAGTTTGTGTCCTCATAAGTTTTTAGTTAAGGATTTGAATTCTTTAAATCTCTTAAGGATTTCTTCTTATTCTTTAAAATTTGAGAAGTAAATCCATGTTTTCATAGGGAAATCATCTATAAAAATTTTATAGTACCAGAATCCTCCAAGAGAAGGAATAGATATAGGTCCACATAAATCTGAGTGGACTAATTCTAAATCATTGTTAGTTTTTCTAGTGCTATCTTGAAATGGACTTTTGGTGTTCTTACCTAGAGTGCATCCTTTGCATATGCTCGAATGATCTTTATTCAACTTAGGTAAACTAGTAACCATCTTCTGCATAGTTGATAAGGCTTTTAAGTTTAGATGTCATAATCTTCTATGCAACATTTTGTTTATATCAATAGCTTTATGAATTAAGGCTTTGATTAGGTTCTAGATTTAATTCATACAAGTATCCCTCTCTTTGACCAATCAACTTTAATTTCTTAAATGAAGAGTTCTTAGACCAGGTCATTACTTTACCATCCATGAATGCAACCTTATGTACATCATCTTAAAGTGATGTAACTAAGATTATATTCCTCTTGATTCCTAGTACATAGAGTGCTCTTTTGAGATGAAGAGAAATACCTAACTTCAACTTCAAGGTGCAGTTCCCAATTCCTTTAATAGAATGAGTGGAATTATCACCTATGGTAGCTTCATCATTAACTTCTTCTAATATTGAGTCTCATACCTCTTTGTATCATGTAATGTATCAAGATGATCCACTATCAATTACCCATGTTTTTCTTGATAGTTGATTTGATAGCTCTGATACAATACACATTTCTTAGTATCACAGTTTTCCTCTTTCCTAGTAATGTTTGTACATTTTACTTGTTACTTTGTTTTCTCAAGGAAATTAGATTTATAGTGTCCAAATTTTTCACATTTGAAGAATTAAATTTTGGATAAATCTCTATTAGGTTTGTCATTTCTTTGATTACCCTTCTTCTTCTTGAAGTGCTTCTTCTTACCTTTATAGTAATTTGTGTTGAGAACATGAAGTTCTTCATCTTGAGTTTTCAATTTTTCTCCTTTCTTGAGTTGCCTAGATTCGTCTTGAAGGAAAACTCTTTTAATTCTATTTGTATGTCAAGACACTACTAGATACACTGAACATTATTATGCTATTATATGTTGTGTGATGTTTTACTTTCAGATATTTGATTACATCATTTAATGCTTTATGAACATGTATACTGATGAAGTAAGTGAATGCAGAATTAACACTTTGATTATACAATTTTAATGATTGAGAATATGAGTAGAATGTGATAAACAACTAATTGTTTTGAAAGATTGATGTTTTAATTTATGTGATTTCCCTGATATGTTATATACATATATGCATGTGATTTTCTTGAGCTACTAATGTGTGCAATGAGTGTGCAAGATATTTTAGCTAAGAAATCTAACAAAGAAATGAAATTGAACCCTATGTATCATTTGTGGAAACTAGGGTTAAATCTGATGAAAGATGCAAAAATTGTTGTTCATATTTTATTTGTATCGTGGTTTGAATGAATTTATCTTTTGTAATCTTCAAATGTTAATGTTTCGTAATAGTGATTTTATATTGTCGCTTGACACTCATGAATTGTATATGCATTCTAGCATGATAGTTAGGGTTAACCAAGTAACCTAAAGATCTAAGTTGAATTAGGTTAGTTACCTTTTTTCTAATTAGTTAATAATCGAGGTTAATTACCCTAATTAGGATTAGTTATTAATCTACATTTTGAAGGTTGTTAGAAAGTCCTAAAATTTCCTTGCTTTTGATAGGTCCCTATTTAGTCCTAAAGGTCTAAAATCATGAAATCTAAATGCCTAAGGGGTATGGGTATGGGTTGGAGGCATTTTCCACTCCCCTAGCCCCTTTTGTTGACTTTTATGGTCACTCAAAAAACTCCATTTTTGATTTATTACGAAAATTGATTGTTTCCATTGTGAGTTGGATAACTTTAACTCCACCTTGAGGTTAGCCTTAAGTCTAGTTGAGTTAGAAGCCTCTAGAACTTTAGGAAAGTGGGGGAGTTATTTCTTTTTAGAGGTGGTTGAGTTATGACCTTATTTTGTGGCAATTTTGAGAGGGTTTGAGTGTTCACCCAACCTCTAATTTTAGAGTGGAATTGATAATTGAAGGAGAAGGAGAGGAAAGCAAGCTCATCTCAAATTTTTTCATTTTCCATAACCCAATTTTCAAGGTAGGAATACTTCACCTCATTTTGTTCATCTTGTGTTTCATGTTTCTATTTTATTGTATATGTATGTTCGTGTGTGTGTTGAGTATGTTTAGGAGGGATTGGAATAGGTTTTCTTATATGTTTTCCCTTGTCTTTTGCTTTGAATTTCAAAGGGTTTGTATGGGTTGTATAGGCATTACTCACCCTTGGATAGAGTAGAAGTGGCCATGTATGTGGAAGGTCTTTAGTTGGACTCCAACAGTGTAGAGTCTCTTCTCAGGACAAGAAGAGGGAGAGAGGGTAGGGTGTTATGGGCCCCTACCCATCAGCACAAACCATGTTTTGAGCTTTGGTATGCAAGAATGGAAGAACAAAATTTCTTGAGAATTAGCCCCAAAAGGACACCTATTATGGTGTTGTGTTTGATGTCTCCTGTTGGAAAAATCCACCTTCTTCCTAGTCTGGTTCAATGTTGAACCTATTGTGCAAATTGGGATGGGAGTGAATGTTTGATTTTGTCTTCATATTATGATTGGTTATCTCCTGGTCAATTTTTTCGTTCTCTCCACAATCACCATGATGTATTGCAAAATTCTTAATGGATACCTTGTTAAGGGCTAGGAAGGAAATTTAGAATTTTATTTGGATTTCAAATATGTTAGGATTTTTTTCCTCAGGATAATATCCTGTGTAAAAATGTGCATTTAAACTTATTGTTGAAATGGCAATGATGTTAGGTTTTCTTCTTGGTTCTTTCCTGGCGGAGCCTTTGAATTAGGTGGTCAATAAAAAAAATGTTTGAGTAATATCCTTGCTTATGATATTTCTAGTTCATTTCAGTTTATGCATGTGTGTATTGAAAAATAGATAAAATGGTGGCATACAATTATGCAATTTTAAGTTCAAATATGTTAAGGAAAAATTGATATGGTTGGAACTTCAATTCAATTTTGTGCTTATTAAGAGATAAAATAAATCTTGCATTGTTGTTAAAACAAATTATTCAGCCCCTTAGTTAACTAAACATTTGGTAACTCCAATTAGAAAAGAAAAATATAAACCCCCCTTGATATAAAAAAATTAATTGCTTGGAAAATCTATACTTAAAAAAAAAAAAAAAAAGGCTTGAAAAAAAATACACTCCCAAGAACAAAAATGCTCACTAGATTTTGTATGGGAAGAGAAATTAAATAAACAGAGAATTTGAAGATTCTCCAAATATCCTTTTTGAATTTAATAGATATTATTTACTTTAAATGAAAAAAAGAAAACAAATCAAAAAATATATATTAAAACAAATATCTATTTCAAAAAAATCCTATCTTAAAAAAAACAACTACTAAACTTTATGCATTTAACTCTCACCACACTGGGTGCAGGAAATATTGACAAAAAAAATTCAGTTAAGAGGATGACATCACCCTACATCCCCATAAATTTTCACAACCTTTGACCCACGTGGCATATAAAATGGAATTGAGTGCGAAATTCATGGAGCAAGGCTTTTTAATAAGATATCAGAGATGAAGAGTGGGAAAGCCAAGAAAAATGGAGGACTATAACATAGATCTATGATCTATAAGTGTGTTGTAAGTCATTATCAAATCAAGCCTTATTGTTACTCTCTAATCATTGTATCAGTCTAGGGAAAATCCTTTGGATTAAGGTTGACCTAATAGTCATTTGTAAATCCCCTAACCAAGTGACATTCCAAGTGAATGATCTAATGTCCTCTAACAAGGCTCACTCCTAACAAGATGATTGAAATCATTTAACCAGTTCACATTTAATAGTGTGCATTGTAACCTTTAACACCATTGGCCTTTCATAGGGCATCACTTCAGAAGAGTAAGAATGAGAAGCATGTTATTGGTGGTTTTTTCCAAATTGAGTTTCCATGTTAAATCATTGTGTCAAATGTGTTATTGAATCTATTATGTTTCATGTTTACATTTCTGCAAATTGATTTGACAATAACCTACAAGTTTAAGTGATTGCATAATCTAATGGATGCATGCATGATAAAAATATTTTTATAGATATGGGTTCACTAAGCTATGAAAAGTTTTATTTGTACATTTGGACCTTAGATATCTAATTCACCCCCCTATTAGTTATCCTAAAGAATTCCAACAATTGGTATCAGAGACATCTTCTTAAGAGGACTAGTTTGAAGGTACTAGAAGCAAAAAGAGAGGTACACAAGCTTAATAGAGATGACTTTCCTTCATGGAAAATTCTGATAAAGCTACACCTTGGAGGTCTTGGAGATAATGTACCATTGATATTTAGCATACCAATCCTACTAGAGCCCTAACTATTGAAGATCTAAAAAAGAAGAAAGAACACAACTAGGAAATGTTGGAGATTGCCTCTACCCTAAGCTATGTCAAGTTTGATGATATCGAAGGTCTTAACTATTAGAAATGCTTTAGAATAATTGGGGGGGGTGGGGGTGGAGGGGGGTGCGGGGGTGGGGGTGAATCAGTTATTTAAGGTCTAAATATTCTAATAAAACATTTTCACTAAGTATAGTGCACCCATTAAACTAATCATGCATCCAAGCTAAACATCCTTTTAGCAAGTTACTAATAAATCAATATGGAAGAATATCACATGAAAAATCAACATATAACACAATGATTTACATGGAAACCCAATTTGATAAAAACCACCAATAACATGCTACTCAATTCTCACTCTTTTGAAGTGATGCCCTATGAAAGGTCTGCCCTATTAAAGGCTACAAAACACACTTAAATGTGACCTAGTTAAAGGATTTCAACCACTCTATTGGAAGTGGGCCTGGTTAAAGGACTTTAGAATATTCATTTGGAATGTCACCCTATTAAAGGATTTACAAATGGCTATTAAACCAACCTAAGTTCATAGGATTTTTCCCTAACTAATACAATTTCTAGAGAGTAGCAATAAGGGCTTTGATCTTATATAACTCACAACATAACTTTTAGATTTTAGATTTTAATTCAATTCACAAAATTGCCTGGCTTTTAGTCTCTACAGCTCTGACAACTTGTCCTCCTTTCAAGCTTTGTCTCCTTGAGTCTCCATGCCAATTGTGCCAATGCAATCACCTTTGCGGTCACCTATCAAAGTAGAGTCTCTATACTCTATTCTTCCATCTTGATGCCTTCTCCTTGACACAACATACTCTCTTCAACCAACTACTCTTGCTTCTTGACCTATAACTCCTTAAATAGAAGTCTAGAATACTTTTCTTACTCTTATTTTTTTGGTTTGAATGGATTAGGTAAGATTCAATGAATCTACCCCTTATCTTACTTCTTCTAGAAACATCTTGTAGAATCCTCTTGTATTTTTCTAAAAATGGTTTACCTAAAATTCTATGCCACCAGCCCATCATCCTTATCTTCCAACTAGTTCACAAAATTCAAGGTAACAAACTTGTCAGCTTAGATCTAGTGAATCTTTGATTTTTCAAATAATGTAGCAGCTCGACACTATTGACTTTTTCATGCTCAACACATACTGTATTACTTGGCATCAACTAAGTTTTTTTGATGCTCTGCACCTATTACATTTTTGTCTAGCTTGGTACCTAAACTTGTTCGACTCCTTCTATTTCACTTAGCGCACACTAGATTTTGCGTTTGCTTGGCACTTACTGACAATCTTCTTGGCATGAACTAGCTTGCTTGACACCCACTAATGAATTTAGTCAAGCTTTGCAGATAGCTTTGTTACAACTTATTCTTCTAGAGCTTCTAAGTGTAGCCAACCTCTATATCTTCTAGTGTACTATCAATACATCATTTTACAAATGTCTTAACTAATCCTTGTACTTCATTACAAAACCATAACTCAACCTTTCCCATAGGTGCTTTTGTTACATCTTATTGATCAAATCCTCTTCGTCAATTAACAAAGTGATTGTACTTGGATCTTATAGGTAATTGTCATTCTAGAAAATAGTAGGTTTGACATCAGTGACAAAACAATGATTGAAAATATTATTTATCCACAATCTCCCTTTTTGCAACAATCTCCCTTCTTCAATAGTGATCTTTTCAATCAGATTTCAACAATCTCCCTCTTTGGAATTGATGGAAAACCAAACTAATCAACCAAGTTATCAAAATGCTAACTAGGTTAAAACAGTAAGTCAAATGCCAAAAAGAAAACTTTGTATCTAAAATTGTTCATTCTATTAGCAACTTTGAATTTCTTATGATTCCCTTTGAATTCTATAAGTAACTCCCTCTTTCAAAGTATTACGGATATCTCCTTTGCTAATACACTATCTTCTCCCTTTTTTCCCTATTCTATTCCCTCTTTGATTTGTTATCTTGACTAATTCCTTGCTTCTGCTTCTCCCTCTTAACTATTGTTTCCTTTCTTCTTTCTTTTTGCTATTTTTTTGCTATTTCTCCCTCTATACATTTGATCCTATAAATTTTCTTCTTTTTTGCTATTTTTTTGCTATTTCTCCCTCTATAAATTTGATCCTATAGATTTTCTATTTCACCCTCTACATGTCTAATCATTTTTTGTTATTTCTCCCTCTTTTATGTAGCTTACCACTTTGATTAGTTTTAATATTTCTCCCTCTTTGACAACAATGCCAAAGACATATTACTTCAACATCTTATTATGCAAGTGTAGAATTTGTAGGAACTCTAGTTTCTCCCTCTATCACCTTTCCTATGACTTACTTGGAATTTTAGTACTTTAATTACTTCAGGGAAAACCTATCAATTTATATTATTTTAGCAATCAACTCATTTGATGCAGTGCAGTCTTGCTATTACTCAAATAGTCTTGGATAGGGGTATCACCCCTAACTTACCTCTAAGATATTCAAATGCATCTTTAGATAATGGCTTTTTGAAGATGTTAGCAATTTGTTCCTTTGAGTTGACATATTTTATCTTCAGTTGTTTGTCTTCCACCAATTCTCTTACATAGTGATACTTAATTGCAATGTTCTTTATTTTGGCATGCATCATAGGTTTCTTAGATATGTTGATGGCACGTGTGTTATTACAATAGAGTATCATAGGTTCAGTTACCTCTTCCTTCATACCTTTCAATAGGTGCTTGATCCAAACAATATTGATGTAGTTGATAGAAATAGTAACATACTCAGCTTTAGCTGTAAAATGTGAGGTACAACTTTGCTTTTTGCTAGTCCAAGTGACTAATCTTTTACCTAAGAATAGTGCTCCTCCACCAGTACTTTTTTTGTCATCAATATTACCTCCCCAATCTACATCAGTATAGGCATTCAACTCAAACTTTTCAATCCTCTTGTAGTATAAACCAAAGTCATATGCTCCTTTTAGATACCTCATTATTCTTTTTACTACCATAAGATGATTTTCTCTTAGGTTTGTAGAAAATCTTACCACTATTCCAATAGATAATGTAATGTATGGTCTACTATGTACAACATACTACAAGTTTCTAATCATTGATTTATACATTGTCTAATTTACTTTAGCTAACTCGTTATTCTTGGATAACTTATGTTCTGTTACTATTGGTGTACTGACTAGTTTTGAATCCTCTAAGCCAAATGTTTTGAGTATCTCCTTGATATATTTTGATTGAGTCACAAATATGCCATGCTTTAGTTCATGTACTTGAAATCCAACAAAGAATTTGATTTCTCCAAACATTGACATCTCAAACTCATGTTTCATCTGGTCAACAAAATCTCTACATAGTGCATCTTTTCCTCCAAATATTATAACATCAGCAAAGATTTCAGATATCAAAATATCTTTACCTTTTTTTGCCTTGATATATAGGTTTTTGTTGTCATCTATTCTCTCAAATCCTATCTTCACAAGGTATTTATGAAGTATCTCATACCATGCTCTAGGTGCTTGTTTCAAACCATAGAGTGCTTTATGTAGTTTGCAAACCATATCCTTGTCATTGTCATCAACAAATCCCTCAAGTTGTTCTATGTAGACTTCCTCTTCTAGTATACCATTCAGAAAAATATATTTTACATCCATTTGGTAGACTTTAAAACATTTGTAGGTGGCATATGCAAGTAGGGTTCTCACTCCTTCCATCCTTGCAACATGGGCAAATTTTTCTCCATAGTCTAGTCCTTCTTCTTGTGCATAACCTTTGCAGAAGAGTCTAGCCTTGTTTCTTATGATCTCACCATTTTCATCTAGCTTGTTCCCAAATACCCACTTGATACCAATCACATTATTATCAACTAGTCTTGGAACTAAGGTCCAGGTTTTGTTTTTCTCTATCTGCTCAATCTCATCTTCCATAGCTTTACACCAATCATCATCTTGTAGTGCATCTTTCACTATTTTGGGTTCACTCTTGCTTAGTAGACATGATTCATTCCTTAGTATATTCCTAATCATTAGCCTAGCTTCCTTGTCACAAAAAATTTGTTCAGCAAGATGATGTTTCTTCACATACTTGGATAGCCTTGGTTCTTTCCTTACTTTTAGGTCTAGTCTTTAAACTTTAGAGTCACTGTGCATATCTATTTTAGGTAATTTAGAATCTCTTTCATGTGTACTAATTTAAAAATTAGAATGTGTATTTTTTTCATTCTTCAACTCAGCTTTTGAATGTAGCTCATCATTCACTAGTTGAGACTCGACTAATATTGAAACTTGTTGTTGATTCGTGACTTGATTGGTAGCTTCTTCTTCAGTAGGCATTCCTTCATAGAAGTATACAAAAGCTATGTACTCTTATGGTTTCTTGGTTTCATCAACTTGAACCTCTGTATGCTCATCAAAATTTACATTTGCACTCTCCACAATTTTTTTAGTGTTAGTATTAAAACACTTATATGCTTTACTTCCAGTGGAGTATCCAAGGAATATGACTTCATCACTCTTTGCATCAAACTTGTCATTTCTATAGTCTTTAAGGATATAGCATCTACAACCAAACATTTTGAAATGTTTTACATTAGGTGAGTGACTATATCATAATTCAAAAGGTGTTGCATTTGTACCTTTCATAACTTGTACTCGATTCTGGGTATAGATAGTTGTACTACTGGCTTCTCTCTAGTACTTTAGAGCAACATTCTTCTCCATCATTAATGTTCTAACATAGTCTATCACTGATCTATTCCTCCTCTCTATAATTCCATTCTATTGGGGAGTTCTAGGTGCTGATGTTTGTCTTTTACTTCCTTTGTCATTATAGAATGTCTCAAATTCCTTTGATGTAAACTCTCCTCTATTTTGTCTTAGACACTTCAAACTATTTCCTGTTTCTTTCTCAATGCTGGCCAAATACCACTTAAACATTTGGAATGTTTTAATTTTTTGTTTTAAGAATATGATAGTCATCATCCTAGAGTAGTCATAAAAAAAAAACATTATATATATATATATATATATGTCTCCTTTGTAGCTTTGCACTTCTATTGGACCACATAAATTTGTATGGACTAACTCTAATACTTCTTTGGAAGTATAGGTTTTACTTTTGAAACTTGACTTGGTCATCTTTCCTAGCTAACACTATTTGCACATTGTGTTATCAGGCTTCTTTAGTTTAGATAAACCTTTGACTTTCTTCATTTTGCTGATGCTAATCAAATTATCAAAGTTAACATGACATAGCCTTTTATTCCATAGCCACACATCATCAAATCTTATAATAAGACATGTTTTATCTTTCATATCTAGGTAAAACATATTACTCCTAGTTTAGTCCCCTTTTCCTGTCATATTTCCAATAGTGTCATAGATTTTGGTAGTTTTATTTCCAGGTTCTACTTTACATCCTACATTACTTAACTATGACACACTCAGAAGATTGTAGTTCAATCCTTCAATATAATATGCATTATCATATGAAATTTTCTCTATAAGCTTAATAGAACCTTTTCCTTTGATTAGACATGGAGCATTATTTCCAAATCTAACACTATTTCCATCATAGTGAGTAAAGGTAACAAATTTACTTTTGTTTCCTATCATGTGATGTGAGCACCCACTATCTATGATCCATCTTTCATTCTTGTTTACACAGGTTATTAGTGTTGTTGCCTCATCTTCATCTGACTCATCCTTCATGGCTACATAGACTACCTCATCATCATTTTCATCAGAATCTTCTTCTTTAATAACATAGCACTTTTTGCCTTTGTCTTTTTAATCTCTGCTATTATGTTTTGCTCTTGTGCTTGTTTCCTTATTTTTAGTTCTTTTTCTTTGTGCATCTTGCAGCAATATGCCCTAATTCATTGCAATTAAAACAAATGATAGGTAGCTTACCTTTGAATTTACCTTTGCCTCTATGAAATCTTTTGGCCAGCAATTCTTCCAATTATTCCACATCTTCTTCATCTATGTTGCTGTCACTAGATGCATATTTTTTCTTTCTTTTCTTCTTCTTTGGTTTCACCTCCTCAGTGTCTTTCAACAACAACTTGGCCTTGAAAGCCAATTCAAGATTCTCAAGTCTGTAGTTATCAAAGTTGGATAACTCAAATGCAGTAAGTCTTCCCACTATACCTTCAAGAGTTAGCTTGTTTTCTGGTATGCATCTTAACTCTTGGATGATTGAAACTCTAATAGCATAGATGGGGAGCAAGGTTCTTAAGAATTTTCAATTAATAGTTTCATCATCTAAATGACCACCCAAACTTCTTATTGCACTTACTACTTCCTTATTCTAGAGGCATACTAAGTAATGTTCTCACCTTCCTCCATCCTCATGTCATCAAACTTTCCTCTAAGGCTTTCTCTTTTTGCACTTTGGACATTCTAATATCCTCCATAAGTATCTATCAAGGCTTTCCACATCTTGAATGTAGAGTCACATTCCTTGATGTCATCAAATTCAGCATAATTGAGGGCAGAGGCAATCTCTAGCATTTCTTGATTGTGCTCCTTCTTTTTCTTCATATCTTCTGTAGTAGGGACACTAGTTGGATCAACATGTTCTACTTCAATTGAGGTTTGTGCATGATCACCTATTGATCCAAGGTGCAGCTTCATTAGACTTTGCCATGCAGCGAAGCTATCTTTGTTGAGCTTGGGAACTTCTCTCTTGGACATCTTGATCTTTTTAGATTCTAGTACCTTTAAACCAAATTAGTAGATGGCTCTGATACCAATTGTTAGAAATGATTTAGAACAATTGAAAGGGGGGGATGAATCAGTTATTCAAGGTCCAAATATCTTAATAAAACTTTTTCACTAAGTATAGTGAACCGATTAAACTAATCATGCATCCAAGCTAAACATCCTTTTAGCAAGTTACTGATAAATCAATATGCAAGAATAACACATGAAAGATCAACACATAATACAGTGATTTATGTGGAATCCCAATTTGGGAAAAACCACCAGTAGCATGCTACTCAATTATCACTCTTCTGAAGTGATGCCCTATGAAAGGCATGTCCTGTTAAAGGCTAAAAAACACACTGTTAAATGTGACATGGTTAAAGGATTTCAACCACCTTGTTAGAAGTGGGCCTAGTTAAAGTATTTTAGAACATTCACTTGGAATTTCACCATGTTAAAGGATTTACAAATGGCTATTAAACCAACCTAAGTCCATAGGATTTTTCCCTAACAGATAAAATTGCTAGAGAGTAACAATAACGACTTTGATCTGATATAACTCACAACATAACTTGTAGATTTTAGATCTTAATTCAGTTCACAACATTGCCTGACTTTTAGTCTTTATAGCTCTAATAGCTTGTCCTCCTATCAAGCTTTGTCTCTTTGAGTATCCATGCTCATTGTGCCAATGCAATCACCTCTGTGGTCACCTATCAAAGTAGAGTCTCTATACTATGTTATTCCCTCTTGATGCCTTCTCCTTGACACCACATACTCTCTTCAACCAACCAATCTTTCTTCTTGACCTATAACTCCTTAAATAAAAGTCTAGAATACTTTTCCAACTCTTATTTTTTGGTTTGAATGGATTAGGTAAGATTCAATGAATCTACCCCTTATCTTGTTTCTTCTAGAAACATCTTGTAGAATCCTTCTACATTTACCTAAAAATGGTTTACCTAAAATTCTATGCCACCAGCTCATCATCCTTATCTTTGAACTAGTTCACAAAATTCAAGGTAACAAACTTGTCAGCTCAAATCTGGTGAATCTTTGACTTTTCAAATAATGCAGTAGCTCAACACTATTGACTTTTTGATGCTCGACACATAATGTGTTACCTGGCATCAACTAATTTTTTCTAATGCTCAGTACCTATTACATTTCTATCTAGCTTAACACTTGAACTTGCTTGGCTCCTTCTGTTTCACTCGACACACACTAGATTTTACATTTTCTCAGCACTTATGACAATCTTCTCAGCATGAACTAGCATGTTCGTCACCCACTAATGAATTTAGTCAAGCTTTGCAAACATCTTTGTTACAACTTATTCTTCTAGAACTTCTAAGTGTAGCCAACCTCTGTATCTTCTAGTGTATTATCAATACATCATTTTACCAATGTCTTAACTGATCCTTGTACTTCATTACAAAACCATAACTCAACTTTTCCCTTAGGTGCTTTTGTTACATCTTATTGATCAAATCCTCTTCATCAATCAACTAAGTGATAGTACCTAGATTTTATAAGCAATTGTCATTCCAGAAAATAGCAAGTTTGACATTAGTGAAAAAAAAATGATTGAAAACATTCTTTATCAACAATCTCCCTTCTTCAATAGTGATCTTTTCAATCAGATTTCAATAATAACAGTGCAAAGAAAATGTGGAAAGTTCTACACACTATCTATAGAGGTGACAAGAATTTTCTAAGAGCCAAAGCTGAAAGTATCAGAGGTAAGTTCAATGATATGCTAATGGAAGAAGGTGAGAATATTGTTCAATATTGCTCTAGGATAAAAGATGTTGTTAATACAATAAGAGGAGGTACTAGTACCATAGATGATGATACTATAGTGAGAGAAGTTTTGAGAACACTACTACCTATATATGCTATTAGATTTTTTGCAGTATAAAAACTGATATGTATGCCAAGGAATAATCTATGTCTTGATGGTCTGGTAGGCAGAATCACTACTTTGAGCTATCTAATTTTGATAATTATAGATCTAAAAATATTGAATCTACTTTCAAAGCTAAGCTATCATTAAAGGAACCTAATGAGAAGAAGAAGAAAAAGGTGAAATATGTGTCTAGTGATAGTGATATAGATGAGGAAGATATAGATCAACTTCAAGCACTATTAGCAAGGAGATTTCACAGAGGTAAAGGAAAGTTTAAAGGTATGTTACCTATCATGTGTTTCAATTGCAATGAGGTTGATCATATTTTTGCTAGATGTCTAGAGAAGAAGATTATAGAGGTGTAGACAAGTACAAAAGTAGAAGAAATGAAGGCAACAAAGATTGCAAAGACAAAGGCAAGAAATCTTGCTACATTTCTGAAGAGGAAACTAAAGATGGATATGAAAATCATGATGATGAAGTGGTGTATGTTGCAATGAAGTATGAATCTAATGAGGATGAGGCAACTACCCTAGTGTCTTGTGTGAACAAGAATGGCACATGGATCATTGATAGTGAGTGTTCACATCACATGACTAGAGATAAAAGTAGGTTCATTACATTGAATTATTATGATGGAAATAGTGTAAGGTTTGGTAATGATGCACCATGTCTAATAAAAGGAAAAGGTTATATCAAGCTCACAAAAAACATTTTAGGTGACAATGCTTATTATGTTCAAGGACTTAACTATAATTTTTTGAGTGTGTCACAACTGAATAATTTAGGATGTAAGGTTTAGTTTGAAAACAAAATTGTTAATATATATGATACTAATGGAAAACTTATTGGAAAAGGTGATCAAACTAGAGGTAATATATTTTACCTTGATATAGAGGATTCTACTTGTTTAGTGTAGAATTTGATGATGTGTGGCTATGGCACAATAGGTTATGTCATGTTAATTTTAATAACTTGGTTAGTATCAGTAACATGAAAAGAGTTAGAGGTTTACCTAAGTTGAAGAAGCCTAAAAATATAATTTGCAAACAATTTCAATTAGGAAAAATGACAAATTCAAGTTTGAAGAGTAAGACTCATGCCTCTAAAGGAATATTAGAGATTTTTCATACTAACTTGTGTCCACCAATTGAAGTGTAAAGCTACAAAGGAGATAAGTACATTATGTTTCTTGTTGATGATTATTCTAGAATGATGATGCTTATGTTTCTAAAATAGAAATATGATGCTTTCCAAATGTTTAAGTGGTATTTAGCAAGAGTTGAGAAGGAAACAAGTAAAAGTATAAAATGTTTAAGATCTAACAGAGGAGGAGAATTTACATCAAATGAGTATGAGATGTTTTGTAATGATAGAGGAATCAAAAGACAGACATCTACTCCTAGAACCCCTCCACAAAATGGAATTTCTAAAAGGAGCTGGAACATGTCTGTAATGGACTATGGTAGGACACTCATGATGGAGAAGAATGTTGTTTTGAAATACTAGAGAGAAGTTGTAAGTAAATCTGTCTATACCTTTAATCTTGTACAAGTCAAGAAATGTACTCATTCAACACCTTCTGAACTATGGTATGGCTACTCACCTAATGTAAAATATTTTAAGGTATTTGGAAGAAAGTGTTATATTCTCAAATATTTCAAGAATGGTAAGCTAGATGCAAAAAGTGAAGAAGGTATATTTCTTGGATACCACAAGAAGTAAAGCTTATAAGTGTTTAAATACTAACACTTGTAGACACCTAAATTTGATTACACTGCTTTGGTAATCTAATTTAGCCATCTCTAAAGGCATCATTAATTAAATTCTTATTTAATTAATCCTTTTCCATCCCTTAGCTGATTAATTTAATTAATCATCTATAGTCCTAATTGATAAATCAAATAACCTATCATTTATCAATTAAATCCTATTCTCCTATCTAATTCCAGAATCTCCATTTATTAAATAAATCTATTTGATAAATAAATCCCTCAAATCTAAAAGCCCCTAACTTATCCCTAATCCTCTATTTAGCCTAATCCACCCCATCCACCCATACTAACCAAGCTTAGCCACTAACTCACCCAACCTCATTAATGTCATCCACTTACACATCTCTAACATCCCTAATCTAATCCTAAACCCAAGTCTAATCCACCCCCTAATGTTGTCACTTTCCCTAAACAAGTTTAAGACTTTCCTAAACCAAACCAAAGCCTCCACTCAAAATATCCCAACCACAAACTTGATGAAACCCACAAACCCTTAAATGCTTTTACAAGCCCACTCATGACTCTTGCACCTCTCCCACTCATGACTCTTACATCCCTCTTACATACTCAACCTCCCTCATCAAGCCTTTAACCAACCCCTTATCCTATCCTCTCACACACATCCTCCTTGTGACAAGTGTCACCTTCCCATTGGTGCTAAACAAGTAAAATCCATGTGCTCTCCTATGAGTGCATCCTAGCCCTCCTTAAGCTTTCATCTCTCCTTGCATCTAAGCCATCCATCCCTCTACCCCTTGGCCTATAAATTGAATCCCCTCCCAAGCCATTTCATCACAATCCTTTTAGTAAAGTCATAATGCTATTTTGAGAGCCAAATCCATACCCATACCCTTATAATGCCAAATTGAGAGCTCACAAAGCTACCAATTTTCCATTACCCATCTCCATCCATTGAAGTCATCTTGAGCATTTGAGCACACCTACCAAATCTAAGCAAATAGACTCATCTCCAAAATAAGAAAGGCATTCATTGAGAGAACCTCTTAATGGTTCATAGTCTCAATTGAGGGCTTATCTTAGTCTCTCTTATATGTTATGGTGTTTTAATGTGTGAATGCTTTTGTTTTCATTAAATTAGTGTTCTTGTCATATTAGATTAGTGTATACAACACTAACAAAGTTGTGAAAAGTCCAAATGGGAAACTTGATGAATATACAAAAGTATATGAGGTTGAACCTATGAAGGAACTAGAAGAATACAAATGATTTGTATACTTTTATGAAGGTGTGCTTCCTGAAGAAGATGTTGTAAATCAAGTTGCAATCCAACGCCAAGTTTCAGTGACTGCTAAGTCACATACTATGAATGTCGAGTTGCATTCAAGAACTAAGCTACATTTAAGTGTCAAGTTATAGAATGAAGTGGAGACACATTTTGATTCTAAAATTAGTGTGCATGAAAGAAATGTTGAACTACCTAACAGAGAGGTACATAGTGATTTAGAAGTTGAGAGACAAAATGTAGAATCCAGAGATAAACCAAGATTTTTAAAATATGTCAAGAGACATCACCTTGCTACAAAAATCATTGGTGATAAAGATACTAGACCAATGACAAGGACCAAGTTGAGAAATGATACATTTTTTTTGAGCATGCAAGAACCCAAAATAATCAAAGATACCTTAGATGATGTGGACTAGAGTAAAGCCATGGAAGAAGAGATTGAACAAATTAATAAAAATAAGACATGGACTCTAGTTCCTAGAGTAGAAGACAAAAATGAGATTTTTACTAAGTGGGTGTAGAGAAACAAGTTGGATGGAAATGGTGAAGTCACAAGGGACAATGCAAGATTAGTTTGTAAAGGATATGCACAAGAAGAAGGAATTGATTATGGAGAAACATTTTCCCCTATTGCAAGACTAGAAGGAGTAAGAACTTTGCATGCAAAGGTTTCAAAGTTTATCAAATGGATGTAAAGGTTAAATTTTTGAATGGTATATTAGAGGAAGAGGTTTATATAGAACAATCAGAAGGATTTATTGATGCTAACAACAAAAATATGGTATGTAGACTACACAAAGATCTTTATGGTTTGAAGCAAGCACAAGGAGCATGGTATGAAAGGCTTCATAATTATCTTGTGAAGATTGGATTTAAGAGGACTGATGATAACAATAATCTATACTTGAAGACATAGAAAGGCAAAGGTATTTTGCTATCTGAATTTTTTGTTGATGATATCATATTTGGAGGTCAAGATACTTTATGTAATGCTTTTGAAAATATGTTATATACATTGAAAGTATGTCAAGGAGACATTGAAAACTTTTGGAATGGAGGATTCCAAGCTAGTAAGTACACCTATGGTGACAAGACATAAATTGTCAAAGAATGATGATTTAGTTGAGGTGAATCAAACATTATACAAGTCTATGATTGAAAAATCACAATATGTAGTACACAGTAGACATGATATTGCATTATCTATAGAGATAGTTGGAAGATCCTCTACTAATCCTAGAGAGAATCACTTGATGGTAGCAAAGAGAATAATGAGATATCTAAAAGGAACAAAGGAGTATGGTCTATACTAAAGAAAAATGAGAAATTTGAATTGAAGGATTACACTAATGCTGATTGGGCTAGAAATATTGATGACAAAAAGAGCACTAGTGGAGGAGTATTTTTCCTAAGAAAAAGGTTGGTTACATAGACTAGAAAGAAACAAAAACTACATTTTTCAATCTACTATTGAAGTTGAATACGTTGCTGGTGCAGTAAATTGTACAAACATTGTATGGATCAAACAACTACTCAAAGGTATGAAGGAAGAAATCACTAAACCTATGATACTTTATCATACAAGTGGTATAAATATATCAAAGAATTGTGTGATGCATACAAATACTAAGCACACTGCAATCAAGTATCATTACTTGAAAAAATTAGTTCAAGATAAAGAGGTGAAGATGGAATATGTTAACACAAAAGAGAAAATAGTAGATATCTTCAAAAAAGCATTACCTAAGGATGCTCATGAGTATCTAAGAGGTAAACTAGGGGTGATACCCCTATCAAAGGCTATGTAAGAAGCATGAGTGCCCTACCTCAAACAAGTTGATTGATATATGTTACACATTGATGTAGTTGATCTTACTTCAGGAGTTTCCTAAAGTAATCAAAGAGCTAGAGCTATAAATTAGTCACAAGAAAGGTGATAGAGGGAGAAATTGGAAATATTCATATCTGCATATAAAGATGGAAAGTCTTTGGTATTTTTGTCAAAGAGGGAGAAAGTGTAGGGAGTTAAAGTGTACTAAGAGATTATTGTTGAGGGAGAAAGTGTACCTATTGATTACATCTACCTAGTAAGAGGGAAATAATGTTGAGGGAGATATAAGAAGTAATCAAGAGGGAGTCATAAGGATGGGTTGATTGATTGTATATTGGTCAGAATATAATTTTGTAGAATTTTGTAACTTATTAAGAAGATGAAAATTGCTGATAAAGGGAGAGATTTTAATACAAGGAATTATTTTCTTTTTGATATTCTAATTAGTCATATTGATTAAGTTTGGTTAGTTTGGTTTGCTAGTAAGACAATTTCTTATATGATTTAAGTACTAGCATTTATTTGATTGATGAAGAGAATTTGATCAAATGAGGTAATGATAGCACCTAGAGAAAAAGTTAAGTTATAATATGAAAAGGAGTAAAAGGATCAGTTAAGATAGTAATATTATAGTGCATTAATAATCTACTTGAGGTTGCAAAGGTCGCTTACACTGATTAAGTTTAGAAGAAAAAGTTAAATGAAGTTTTTCTACCAAGTTTAACATTCTACACAATAGGTGTTGAACAAAGTTAGTGCAAACTACGCATAAAATCAGTTGGACTTGAGCAAAGTCAATTTTAGTGTAAGTCAAATGAAAATAGTGTAAGTGGAGTAAAGTTTAGTTGATGTTGAGCACCAATAAAATTTAGTTCATACTGAGTGAATTGATAAAGGATGTCGAGAAATGCAGTATGTGTTGAGCATCAGAAGCTAGTTAATATTGAGTGTCAGTATTATGAGAAAGATTGAGAATTTGATAAATCTGAGTTGACAAGTTTAATTTCTTGGATTGTGTGAATTGTGGAAGATAATCTTGATGAGTTGGTGGCACAGAATTCAAGATGAACCATTTTGAGGTGAATTCAAAGTGGATTGAAGGAGAAGTTTTTAGAAGAGAATGAAAATAAATGAGGGGTAGATTCATTGAATACTACCTAATCTAGCCTAACCCTAAAATGGATGATGGAGGATGAATGGAAAAAGATGTTAATTCTCTATTTATAGATATGGTTGGTTAGAAGCAAGGGTTGTCATGTGCGAGGACCTAAGGAAGACAAGGAGTCTAGGGTATTTTCTTTATTCCATGACCTAAGAGAAGAGATTGCATTGGCAAGAAAAGAAAGAAGGCTTAAGGGTATGGATGCTTGAAGGGTGAATAAGATATTAGAGATGAAGAGTGAGAAAGCCAAGAAAAATGGAGGACTAAAACATAGATCTATAATCTACAAGTGTGTTGTAAGTTATTATCAGATCAAACCTTACTATTAATCTCTAATCATTGTATCAGTCTAGGGTAAATCATTTGGATTAAGGTTGATCTAATAGTCAATTGTAAATCCTTTAACTGAGTGACATTCCAAGTGAATTATCTAAAGTCCTCTAACAAGGCTCACTCCTAATAGGGTGATTGAAATATTTAACCAAGTCACATTTAATAGTGTGTATTGTAACCTTTAATATGGTTGGCCTTTTACAAGGCATAACTTGAAAAGAGAGAGAATGAGTAGCATGTTATTGGTGGTTTTTTCCAAATTGGGTTTTCACATTAAATCATTATGTCAAATGTGTTATTGAATCTATTATGTTTCATGTTTTCATTTCAACAAATTGATTTGACAGTAACCTACAAGTTTAAGTGATTACATAATATGCATGTATGATGAAAATATTTTATGGATATGGGTTCACTAAGCTGTGAAAAGTTTTATTTGTACATCTGGGCCTTGGAAAACTGATTCATCCCCCCTATCAATTATTCCAAAGAATTCCAACAATTGTATGAGGTAGTAAATGCTAAAGGAGAAGACTTTTATTTGATGTGTGTCCTTTATCCACATTCACACCCCATATATATATAACAACCAAGGGGCATGTCCTTAGAAAGGACATGTCCCTCTTTAGGTTGGTCCTAAATTAATTGTTTCTCATAAAATTGGCATCTTTGTGGATGACCATTAGTTAGTAATTAAACTAACCAAGTTTATGCAATTAGACTTTAATAAAAGTGCCCCAAGGAGATGTTGATCACAATGAAGACAATAAAAAATTATATAGGCATGTTCAATCAAGGATTTCATGCATATATTGGATATTTTTGATCTATAGATTTAGATCAGTATGATATCAAAGTTATCTCATATAAAATTAATAATGGAATCTCCTTGAAATGATTCATTCCCATTCTTCATTATCAAATTCATGGTGAAACAAAAATTGCACAATCCTTTATTTCCCTAAGTGTTTAAATTTATGCATAAAGCTCATGTCTTATTTATAAAATTTGTCAAATTCACTTAAAATTTTAGTGTCTCCTAGGGTTTCAAATTTGCAATGTATGTGTGATTGCACATCTTCCATAATTAACACTCTATTCAAAATTTGCAAAAATATCCTGACAACCCGTCCTCTTCAATATTTTCAATTGAACTTCTCTTAAACTTATAGCTCATTTTTTCCATTATATCATCCACTAAAGAGGGATCCATTATCTTAAATTTCAAATGACTTCACATTTCAATATTAAAGGCATGGATAAATAATATCACAAAATTAGGGTTTGGCTTGAATTTGCTTCTCAAATTCTTCAAATCTCCTTCAATTCACTCTCTACTCTCCTCCACAAGTTTTCTTACATCCAAATACTTGAATGGTGGTTAATTACTTTGATTTTGGTCCTTATATCTTCCACAAATCCATTTTGTATTAATAGTTCATGTATACAAAACTAAAAAAGTTGATTGTATATCTAGTAGACTAAATTTCTTATTCATGCTCACATATGATCTCATATCCTTATGCACTCTTAACTGTAGCTTCGAGACATTATCTCTATGCTTATCCCAAGTATGCAAAACTTAATGTCTCCATTTTATGGTGTGATGAATATCTATCGTGCCATCCCCTATTTTCTCGTAATTGATTGATTGCTTATGTTGGCAAGGGGTTTTCATCTACTATAGCTGATTTCAATTTTTTATCTAATGTCTTGTTCATCTTCTCTACACATATGTGAGTGCTTGTAGGATTTATTTCTTTAACAAATGTTTCATTGAAGTTTTTTTCTTGTTCTTTCAGTTTTTATTTCTTCCTTCCAATAGTATTTCCATTCCTTCTTACATGTTGTTTACATGTCTTCTAAAGTTCATATTTTGTGATCTCATATTTGGTGTTCTTATGTTGTTCATTCTATAAAACCTTTTTGTATGTCCTAAATCATTGTAAAAATATGACATGTTATAACATTGTTTCTATATCTAGGTCCAAATTGATTAGTATTTAATATGCAATCCCTAGGAATACATAAAAAATTATTGCACTTATAACACATAACAACACTTGGTGAAGATTTCATAAATGGGGTTGCAAGAAGAGTGGGTTTAACCATAGAGGAAACTTTGTAAATAGGAGCACTCAAGATGGAGTAGTACTATGATGGGTAACCTCCTGAGAAGTCCCAATGCTTCACCTTGGTGAACATCACCTAGATTCAATGAGTGCTAAGTGATTCATTTATTCTCATGAGAGATGGATTCTTGTGTGAATCACTACTCACGACACATGGGTCAATGAGTTTGACTCAAAAACTACACAGTTAAATCCTGATAGAAATATCATAGTTTGAATTTTGTGGAAAATACCTCCTACTTATCAATTGAAGAGCTTAATGGGATTTCTAATGAGTGGTTCATGAGGCACAACACTTGGTAGAGGTTTTTCAAATGAGGTTGCAAGAAGAGTGGGTCTAACCATAGAGGAAACTTGTAGTTAAGAGTGGTCAAGCTAGAGTAGTATTGGGATGGGTTGAGTCCTTATAGCAATATCACAATGATCCTAAAGAGTCACATTATGCAACAGTAAAGAAAAAATTTAGATATTTGAAAAGTATGCCTAATTTGGATTATGATATGACAAATCAAATAATTTCACTTTATGTGCATATATGGATGTGGATTGGGTAGGAAGTGTAGATGAAATAGAGAGCACTAGTAGTGGAGAATTTTTTTTAGGAGGAAAACTTGTTTCTTCACTAAATAAGAAAATAAGATTGTATTTCATAGAGTATGGCAGAAGTGGAGTATGTAGCAATAGAAAATAGTTGTAATCATATTATATGGATGAAACAAATGTTGAAGGACATTGGGATTGAGTTTGAAAATCCTATAATCATACACTATGATAAAAAAAGTATAGTGATCATGTCAAAGAATCCAGTTTTACATTCAAATACAAAGGATATATCTATTAAGTATCACTTTTTGAGAGAGAAAGTTGCAAAGTAAGATTTCAGATTGGAGTATATTAGCACAAAGGAGCAGATAGGATACATATTTACAAAACCTTTTTTGAAGGATACATTTGAGTACATGAGAGGTATGCTTGGGGTTATACCCCAACCTACTTTTGAGTAGTTGATGTAGAGATTGCATTAGTCTAGTAGTAGCGAAGCATTATTTTTATCTAGACTGGATGCTTGATGCTTCCTCTATGGTGAGGGTGGGTATTTAAGTTTGAGATGAATCATTAAGGACTCTTGGTAACTGGTATTTAATTGTTTATTTGGACACTTGAGATTATTGCAGGTCTTAAGAAGAGAATTGACATAATGATACCTTTGCCATTGATGTCAATGGAGGAGAGTAATACATGAAAAACATCCTTGTATACTAATTGATATCAATAAGGGGGAGATACACATGAAATATCCTTGTATATTAATGTAAATGGGAGAAGAGTATTCTTTGGGGGAGTATTGTTCCTGAAGGACATATGTTTTTCATGAAGGAAATATTTGATTGATGAAGACGATTTGAAAAGATTGATAAAGAGGATTTGAAGATTTGATTGATAAAGAGAATTTGAAAAGATGTTGATGTCTGGGGGAGATTACACCTTCCTTATGCATTTTGGTTACAATATAGATGAAATTCATGGACAACGTGAATGGGGGAGTGGTGTAGCAGATACATTTAGTTTTCATGGAACTTAGATATTTTTCATCTATGTTTCTATCAATGCCAAAGGAGGAGATTGTTAACAATGATTTCTAATGGTAGGACCCTATTGGGGAGTATCCTAGCATTTTTGGTAACATGATTCAAATGTTGTGTGTTTCATTCATGACATAATTTGTCATTGATGTCAACATATGGGATCTATGAAGAATGGAAGAATAATAGACTAATTTTGGTTTCACAAGGTTTAAGGAATAAAGATGAGCTTATGGGAAGTTGAAGATATGTTCTATAGAGTGTCTATATAATATAGTTAAGAGTGGGTACAAAAATATGAAGATTGGACTAAGATATGATGAATTTAGTGAAGGCAACATTTAGACAGAGTTTCTATGTAGCGGTTACTATTGTTTGGATTGTATCTCCTAATAGAGATAGAATTGGGTCATGTGGACTTGGATAAAGGTAGAAGACATGATGAAGATGCTAAGGTTATTCATACAGATCCATGTGAGCATCAAGTAAAGAGTTATAAAGACTATGAGCCGATAGTTGTGTGTAATTTTGAAATGATGTAATATTATAAATGTAACATGTAAATGTAATATCTTAAGTTGGTCCTATAGTGTTTTTTTTAATTGGGAAAGCCTCAAGGCTGACTCAATAATATTTTTAGGACTTGGTGTAAAGAAAAGATGTTTTCCTTGTGATAGAGTGTGCACTATATTCTCTAGTGCAAATATTTGTTTAATGTGAATATGTGAACTTGTATGTGAGGTCCAATGAACCTGATAATGAATATCTTTTGATCACAGAAGTGTTCATGCATTTGAGGCATGATGAGAGGATATAGAACTATATCTATCAAAGAAGTTGATGTTTCACATTGTTGGTGTACATGTTAGGAATAGATAATATTGAGGGTGTACTTGTATTCTCAATCTTTTTACCCACAACTAAATATTATTAATTCTTTTATTATGTGCATAAAAAACTAAACCAATAGTGCTGATTAGTATAAACAACCATACACAAAGAGAGATCATAACACAATTTTTTTTAACTAGGGAAAACCTTGGTGGGGATGGAACCCACTAGATGATTCACTATATAAAGAATCCAGTTAAGGATATTGACCCTATTAGGAGTCTACATGTAGCATGTATAGTGTCTCAAGTCCTTGTTAAGATACTAGGCCTTATTAGAAGACTCAACCTTATTAGGAGTTGGTGGATCATATAAAAATGTGTGCAAGAAGAGCCCACTGCCCTAACATGCAACTATACAATAAGTTCTTCAAGAAATAGGTATACATACAGTGTTGAGTTATTTGTTGTACTTCACAAATCTTCTAATTGATGATTCTTCACACAAGAGTAACTGTGAACATATTAATTTGTATCATATCTTTGCATCATATAGCAAAGTGTCACATTCACTTGTTACTCACATTTCACAAGATCATATCAACTTTGCATTTACTAATCACTAAATCATCATCCACCTTTCTTCACACTCACTTCTTTTTTTTCTTCAACTTCACAAATAAATTTCTTTACTTATACAAAAAAATTTGGTAAATTATTCCTTACTTGGCTCATATAACATTATTAGAGTTGGCTCAACAAGAAATTATAACTCTAAACAATAAATCAAATTGTTAAACACATTCTGCTGATATGCTCTGTTCTGCACTTTGTCATCACTACATCACTAATTCATTCATAACTAGAACTCAGTTGATTGTATGGACATGCACACTAGTATATGTCATCATTATGATGTCATGCATCTCTAGTCAAATATGCAAGAGAATATTCCAAGGGAATATTTTGTCATCATCAAAACTATCTTGTTGTTGTAACACAATTTGATACTTAGACAATTTTCTTCTGCAACTAAATGAGGCTAATCTGCAAAACAAATATGCTGGCATAAATGACAACCATAACTTACCTTATTTAATTGATTGGAAATATTTCCAAAAGTCTCCCTCTTTGGCATTAATGGAAACATTTTGGGAAAATTGGTTGAGTCCCAAACATGTTGTCATGCCAATCAAAACTAATAGCCATAACATAAGAACATTAAAAAAGATTTCTATTTATGTTATGAAAGACTAAATCTCTTATCACTTCCTATTACAACTTATTGCTCCCCCTTACATATTATACATATTACAATTTCTTACAATACAATTTTTCATATATCTCCCCCTTTGACATCAATGACAAAGGTATCAAAAGACTGTCAAAATCTAGTAGTTGCATATCAAAATTTGGAAAACCAATCATTAAAATTGGTCTTTAAATACTCAAAGTGTTTCTTCCAACTATCCTTTAGTGCATCAGATACACTAATAAGCACACATAAAGAATATGCTGCCAATTCTATTGCATTGAAGTCTATAGCCACAAATGTTTCATATGAAGATTTTGTAGACAAGCATTCTTCCAATTGATTTTCCAATAATGTTATCTAAGGGAATAAGTGTACTCTCAAAAGAGTGAATCTCTTCAAAAATTTCTCCTTTTCCACTTGTAATTCCCTTATAGTATCATGAAGTAGCTATATTGTATGCTCAATTGTTTCTACTTTCTGATTCTGCTTCAAAAAGTTATCAGTGACTGTTTGAAGCTCAGTCACTTTCTCCTTGATCTGATCATCATATTCTTTCAGATGAATGTATGCTAAGTTTGACTTAGCATATCCCTATTTTCCTTCCTCTATGTACTACCTTAGTGCTTTAATACATATATTCAAATTTTTTATATCATTTCTCATGTTAGTGCACATAGTGTTTAGAAGTTTACCATCATGCTCAGTATGTGCTTGAATGATAGCCACATTCATGAGTGTAGTGAACTCATCATCAAAATCCTTGCACAAAATTGTTGTGCGCTATTGAATATTTGTTGGGGTGTCAATAGGGCTTACTACCTTTTCCATCTTATCCAAAACTATAGTCAAAGTCTTCTCAATTGATTTGATTGATTTCTTCTTCTCAAGAAGTTTGCTCAAGGAAGATATAAGATTCTTCACTTCATCTTCTTCATCAAATTGAGCTAGAGCTACTACTACTATTTTTGGGTAGGAGGAATTGAAATTCCTACTACTACTACTACTATCAAAGGCACACTTAAGATACCTACTTCAATGCTATTCTCCATCTTCTGTGTAGTCACCTGATCCTCTTCTTCATCAGAGCTACTGTAATCCACAATATTGCCAACAATGTTGGCACCAAAATTCTTGAATGGATCCTCTATTTTTTCAACTATCACTTTGGTGTTGTCTACTCGCATAAAGTCACTACCAATAGTGATGTGTGTAGAAGATCTTGGTGTAGTTGTTGGTTCATAATTGTGAGGAGGACTCCAAGTTGTAGGACTATCTTCCTTTATCTATGAACTCTCCTTAGGTGTCTGGATGGCTTCTTCTAGCTATGCACTTACTTTAGGCATCTGGCCTATGTCTTCTATCTAACACTATCTCTAGGAATCTATGCACTATCTCTAGACATTTGGCTTGCCTCCTTTGTCTACACACTTACCTTAGGCATAGTGGACAAGAATGAAACTATAGCCTCTTGAGTTTCTTTATTGACTTCTTCATAATTTCCTCCCATGAGGAGAATAGATCTTTTCTTATGTCTCAGTAATCGTGCTATACCTTTCAAAATTTCTTTTATATCTTCTTCACTATTTACAGAACATAACTTTCTCGCCATGTTAATTCTTATTTGGTTATCCTCTTCTATAACTCTGCTCTTCCTATTTAACAATCTATTATACAAATCTTCAAGTATCTACCCTTTTATACTATCAAATCTCTTATCTTTCATAATCATGTTCCTAACTACAAAATTTCTAGTTGCCTCCTATCCATGTTATTATACAAGTCATAGTATTTATTTAACTGTACAAAATTGTTATCATTAATGATTTGCATGTTTAGGTTTTCTACCTTTGGCTTCCATTCTTTGCACCCTACTAGTGTCTTGGCTTCTTGATCAGTTGCTTCAACTAGTCTATCACTAGTCTCTTCCTTAGATTTAGATGAGCTAATTTGTAGATTTTTTCTTCTTTTTCTTTGGCCACTGATAGTCTTCTTCACTCCCCTTTTAGGAGGGGTTATGATCCTTGTAGACCTTCTTGTAGCAGATGTTTCTTCTGTCTTTACTGGTTTTCTTGGAGGTTGTTTCTATACAATTGCTACATAAGACATAGAAGGAGTCTGCACACTTGTTTGAGCAACTATGACCTCTTTAATAGGTCTTGCCACTACAATAGGTGTAGGGGTCAATAGCTTAGCTTGGCCACTAGCATTCATTTCCATAACTATTCCCTTTAATTCATCAAATTCTTTCCTTTTCATTCCAAATTCTTTCAAGATAGAATCAATAACTTTCTCCACCTTTTTCTTGGACTCCTTTATTACTTGACTAGTTTTCACTTCTCTCATTTTCTCAATATATTTTCCCCATTTTGGATAGTTAGAATCAACTTCAGAATGAAGGATTATCTATGCATACCCTTCAATTAAATCCTTGCTCATCTCATATCCCATAGGTTCAATGAATTTCACCCAAGGAACTAGTGCCTCCATACATGTGAAATCTATCTCAACCATAAAACATAATTCATCCTTATACTTCTCTACAAGTGCAAGAGGTATCATGTACCTTTGCTTCATTTCTACTTGAAAATACTTCATCATTCTATCAATGTCACTATCCCTGAGTGCTTCAGGTCTTGATCTATAAGCTTGAGTGATCTGTTGCATTGTGCACTCATTTTCATTCCAAAATATGATACCAAGAAACTTCTTAGTAGCATAGAAAAATATGTGAGTTAGTAGGGATTCCAATCTAAAAATGATTCCTTCAATTCATTTGTCTACTCTTTTACTTCATTTCTTTTATTATTCCTTCTATAATTCTGATTCATGTTTAGGTCTCTTCTATCCATTCTGCAAAACCTCACTATGTGTCCAAAGTTGTTACATAATTGACATATAGATACATCTCTTTTTTGTTCATTTAGCTTCTCATCAGGTGTTCTATAATTCCTTGCAATGTGTCCAAGATTGTTGCATCTATAGCAAACAATTTGTCTTCTTTCTCCACTTTCATTACTATGAGATCTTTTTTTGTTTCCTACATGGTTAGTGTTCCTATGCATCCTACTATTTGTATTATCACTATCAAATTTAGGTTTCTTAAAATCTATTGCATAATGACCATATCCATCACAATTATGACAATAAAACTTTGAAATAGGTTTGAAAGACTTACCTTCACAATTTACTTTAGTGTCTTCAGTTCATCACACCAAGCAAAAGATTCCTTTCTTTTTTCATTCATATCTTGATCAGATTCTTTGACTTTCTAAGTGAGCAACATTCACTTTGTCTTTAGATATATCATCTCTCTTGCTTAGTTCTTTATTGACTTTAGGAGTAACAAGTTCATTTGTTTCAATAGGTTTCTTAGTGGATTGACCAAGAAAGAATCCAAGTCCATTCTTATCATAACTGGGTCTTTGCGCACTTATTTGTTCTTCAATTTTATCACTACTGGTATATAATTTCTCAAGTTGCTGCTTGGTTTGTACCAACTCACCTTTCATAGTGGTGTTGTATATTTTTCTAATTCTACATGTTCTAACTAAATAGATTCTAGTTTTAATGTTACCTTGTTTAACTAGGATCTTAGATCTGCATTTTCAACTTTTATTTTAGAGTTAATCTTTCCTCCATTTTTCTTAAGACTCAACTTAAGTTCAACTATCTTTAACTCATGTTTTAGGATCTCATTTTCTTTCTTCAGATCTTCAATGTCATCATCACTAGTTTGATTAGTAGGTCCTTTCTATTTTAGGTCATCTATTTTTTCCTTCAATTCACCAATGTAGGCTTTTGCATCCTTGTATCTGTCTTTGAGGCCATCTCTTTCATCAATAAGAAGATCAATTTGTTCAAGTTCTTCTTCAAGATTTTTCTTCAGTTGTTCCATATCCATAGGAATCTTATTCAAGTCATTAAGTCTCTTCTAAATAGCCAAGCTCTAATACCAATTGTTAGGATTAGAATATACTGAGGGGGGGGGGGGGGGGGGGGGGGGGTGGGGAGGGGTGTGAATCAATATTCTCAATCTTTTTACCCACAACTGAATATTATCAATTACTTTTTTATGTGCATAAGAAACTAAACCAATAGTATTGATTAGTATAAACAACCATACACAAAGAGAGATCATAACACCATATTTTGTTAACTAGGGAAACCCTAGCCAAGGGAAAACCCTGGTGGGGATGGAACCCACTAGATGATTCACTATATAAAGAATCCAGTTAAGGATATTGACCCTATTAGGAGTCTATGTAGCATGTATAGTGTCTCAAGTCCCTATTAGGAGACTAGGCCTTGTTAGAAGCCTCAACCCTATTAAGAGTTGGTCAATCATGTACAAATGTGTGCAAGAAGAGCCCACTACCCTAACATGCAACTATACAATAAGTTCTTCAAGAAATAGGTATACATACAATGCTGAGTTATTTGTTGTACTTCACAAATCTTCTGATTGATGATTCTTCACACAAGAGTGACTCTACACATATTAATTTGTATCATATTTTTGCATCATATAGCAAAGTGTTGCATTTACTTATTTCTCGCATTTCACAAGATCATATGGACTTCGCATTTACTGATCATTGAATCATCATCCACCTTTTTTCACACTCACTTTTTCTTTTTTTTTAACTTCACAAATAAAATTATTTACTTATACAAAACATTTTGGTAAATTCTTCCTTAGTTGGCTCATATAAAATTATTAGAGTTGACTTAACAAGAAATTATAACGCAAAACAATAAATCAAAATGTTAAACACATTATGTTGATATACTCTGTTTTGCATTGTATCATCACGACATCACTAATTCCTTCATAACTCAAACTCAGTTGATTGTACAGACATGCCCACTGGTATATGTCATCATTATGACATCATGCATCTTTGGTCAACCATGCAAGAGAATATTCTAAGGGAATATTCTATTATCATCAAAATTGTCCTACTGCTATAACATTGTCTGATACTTAGACAATTTTCTTCTATAGCTGAATGAGGCTAATCTACAAAACAAATATGTTGCCATAAATGACAACCATAACTTACCTTATTTGATTGATTGGACATATTGCCAATAGTACAATTGTATTATTCAGTGAGGATAGAACTAAAAATTTTTGGACAATGGATCCATCTATCTTCCTTAAACACTCTTAATAGGATTGGAATCTCTTAATAGGGATTCAATGTCTCCTAACATGGATTAATATGTACTAATTTTATTCCGTTGACTCCTAACAAGATCCATCCTCTAACAAAGAACTTTTATATTAGTTTTTCATTTTGTGGGTATCATCCCCACCAGTGTTTTCTGTCTAATAAAAGGTTTCCCTAGTTAACATATCTGGAGTTCTTATGTATGGTGATCTTTATATGGTTTTTTCATCTACTATTTACATGTTTTGGAATTGAAAAGGATATTGAGAGTTATTTTAATTGCAAAATTAATCCACCCCCCTCCCCCATCCCCTCCCTCTTAGTTATATTGGTGGAATTTAATTTCTAATGCCATTACCATATAAATAATATTCTTTGACTTCATCCAAACATAAAAATTATACTACACACATAGTGATGACCTTCTATATTATATCCTCATATAATTATATGCTTATTTAGGGCTCATTTTAGTGCTCCTTTTTCTATGTGTGTGGATCATGTTAGAAAGTGAGGTTAATATTAATTTTTTTGTTGTTATAAATGGTTTTCTTTGATGTTAACATATCCAATACATATACATGGTTCATGTATGGATTTTTTATTTTGATGTATCAGTTGATGTGTGTACTGATATCTTTTGTGTATCAATAGTTGGTGTGTTGGAAGAAGTGTCCATTGAAGGACATTGTTTAAATGTGTATCCTTATCTATGTTGGTGATGGTTCTATTTTGTATGCAACATATGGTGTAACATTTTATTTATTTTGGTCCTATATGTTTAGTCCCAATAGTAACCATGTAACTTATTGATCATATTTTTTGGTATCAAAAGTCTCAAAGATGGTGTTGTATATTGTATTCAAGGAGGTGGTCAACAATTCATTCCTTACCACTAGACAAATCCTTTAGTAGACCTATTTCAAATTGGTTTAGACTAATTTGGTCATTGACATCAAATAGTATAAGAAGAGTGATTATATTAGTTGTTTGTGTGATGCTTGTATATGTGTACGTGCGAAGTGAATGTGAATCCCACCAGGAAGATTGGTAGATTTATACAAGTTGATGCAATCAATAGTAGATTTTTATATCATTTATGTATTGTAGAGTGCCAATGATAATGATCTTATCATTTATGTATTGTAGAGTGCCAATGATAATGATCTTAGTAATGGGTTCAATTTCATTTCTTGTATTCGAGCAGTGAGCCTATTTTGTATTGATAGTGAGTCTATTTAAATTCGTAGTTATCCTTATTCATATTTTAGGGTAGTTATCTTGATCGATAGTGAGCCAACCCACAGTAAATTACCAACAATGGGCCCTTGTAAAAATCACTTCATCTAGTGTCATTTCATGAGATTTACCTTTCCTGTGATTTTTTCAAGTTTGGTTTTGTATGTAAATTTGGGTGTTCATCGTATTTATAGTTTTATGCTTTCATATATATGTGTGTGTTTGTGTGTGTTTGTTTCTAATTACTTTAAGTATTTATCAAATAAGTAAATGTTTAAGAAATCATTTGTGAATAATTGAATCACTGTGCACACCCTCCCCCCACCTCCCATAATTTAGCCTATTCAATACTATTTTTTGGAAGTTTGGCACCTTTCTAGCTTCCCTCAACCTATTTCAATACTACCCTATTGTTGGAACAATTGATTAATTTTGAATTGTCTTTGATGTTACAAAAAATGTCATATCATTGCTAGTCAGTTTATGCTGAGCTCACTCAGGCATTGAAGATAGTTTTCTATGTCTACCAAGCATTCCAGAGTTTACCTAGTTCAAATAGTGCTTACTGAGTTCACTTGGGAGACAAAGGAAAGTTTGGAGAAGATGAGTGTTAACCAAGCTCACTCGGTTACCAAAGGAACTTTGCAAATATGCAATTTTGACCGAGTTCACTTGGCTAACACAAGAAAATAATTTCTGAGTTAGTGTCTATCGAGAAGGGTTGGCTAACCAAGGATTTTCTTGTTTTGGCATATTAAGTTCAATTAATTTAACTATTGGTTCTAGCCAAGCGAGGAGATGAATATTAATTAATTTAAGTTACATTCTAGCCCACTTCACAACATGAAATATATAAATATAAGGTCAAGCTGAGAATCAAAAGTGTGTGAATGCATGGAAGATAATTGAAGATTTAATGATGCTAAGTGGAAGCAAATCAGAAGAATAAAAAGAATATCCTTGTGATGCTAAAAATTTACATTTGATCAAGAAGGATCAAGTATACAAGCCATAATTGAGATCTATAATTAGCAATTTAGTTGCATCAAAAATCAAATCATCTCACTATTACTCTCTAACTATTGTAGTAGTGATCTAAATCTCTTAACAGAGTTGGCTTAACAACTATTTATAAATCATCTAACAAGGTGGCATTTCTATTGAATTCTCCAAAGACCTCTAACAAGGCCACTCCTAATAGGGTGATTAAATCCTCTAATAGGGTCACACCTAATAGTGTGTTTTGTAACCATTAACAGGGTTGGCTCCTAATAGGGTTCACTTCAGAAGAGTGGAAATCATTAACTAGTTGCAATTGGTGGTTTTTCCCAAATTGGGTTTCCACGTTAAATATTGGTGTCAAATGTATTCATGCTATTTCTCTTATGTGTTTACACTTAAGTTAAAATAATATTAATTATAGATAATATTTTAAGATTTTTATTTTTTCAATGTTTACCGTGTTACAACATTTTTTGTGTTTGTTGAGCATCAGCTGAGTTCAGTTTTCAGAGGTTATTTTGTACTGGCATTTAAGGGATCTGGGTTTATTTTTGTAGTAATTGATTCATCCCTCCACTCTTAGTTAGTCTTATATTTCCAACAATTGGTATCAAGGATTTTGGTGCTTGTAGAGAAGGTTTCAAGGACCTAAGCTACAAATCAAGATGTCTTACAGAAGAGACATTTCTAATTTGAACTGAGATAACTTTGCAACATCGCAAGGACTTATGAGGTTACATCTAGAAAATATCAGTGATTCAAGTTGTAAGTATCTTGATACCAAATAAAAACACCTACTGGAACATTATCTCTTGAAGATATAGCTGAAAAGAAAAATCATAACATCATGATGATGGATATTGCATCTGCTCTTAATTATGATGAATTTAATAAAGTAAAAGACTATACTACAGCTCATGAAATGTGGATCAAACTAAAAGACATCTACGGAGGAGATTACAATGTAAGAAGAGCTAAAGTAGAAAGTCTCAGAGGATAATTTGAGCAGATGAAGATGAGAGAAGATGAAAACATTGCAAAATATGTTGAAAGAATCAAAGCAAGTGTGAGTGCAATCAAAGCATCTGGAGGAGACATTGATGACAAAATAATTGTTAGCAAGGTACTTAGAACCCTTCTTCCTATCTATGTAATTAGTATCTTCTCTTCAAGAGATGAGATGTTATCCAAATAGCAATATAACTCTAGATGCTCTAGTTGGAAGATTGACAGCTTTTGAGTGGGATAACTATGACAACTATGTTCCTAGTTCCATAGGTATTGAGTTTGCATTTGAAGAAAAACCCTCACTAAAAAAAAAGAATAAGAAATCAAAGGTCAATCAATCAGGAAGTAAAGATGAAGAAGATATTTCAAACGATGATCTTGAAGTTGTTGAAGCCCTACTTTCAAAGATATATTCCAAAGGCAGAGGAAAGTACAAAGGTAAGATTCCTCTAATTTGCTTTTCTTGTGAAGAAATTAGTCACATTGCTACTAGGTGCCCAAACAAAGAAAACGAGGGTGAAAAGAAAAGTAATAAGTACAAAGGCAAGAAGGAATTCAAAAACTACAAGGACTACAAGGAAAAAGGTAAGAAATCTTATTTTATAGCTAAATATTCTAATAACAGTGAAGATGAAATGTGATATATTTTTGTAAAAGATGAATCTAATGATGAAGGAGATAAGATGGCACTTATCTCTCATGTTAATGAAAATGATACATGGATTATTGATAGTGGTTGCTCACATTATATGACTAGAGACAAATTAAAGTTTGAGTATATGGAATATTATGATGGTGGTAGTGTGAGATTTGGAAACAATGAACCTTGTTGCATAAAAGGAAAAGGATATATCTATTTGATTAATGAATTTATATGTGATAATTCTTATTGGATTGAAGGACTAAAACACAATCTACTAAGTGTGGCACAGTTGAATAACATTGGATTCAAGATAGAATTTATGAATGGGAAGGCCAAATTGCTAGATAGAAAAGGAAATCTAGTTGAATCTGGCAAATAAACAAAAGGTAACATATTCTATCTAGATCTTAGTGAAAGTTCATGTTTTATTTCTCAACTAGAAGAAAGTTGGTTATGGCACAAAATATTATGCCATGTAAACTTTGATAATATGGTTAAAATAAGAAAAACTAGAAGAGTAAGAGGTATTCCTAGCTTGAGGAAACCTAATATGGGTCTATGCAAAAACTATCAAATTGGTAAGATGGTAAAGACTAGTTTCAAAAGCAAGATCTATCATTTCAAAGAAGTCTTAGAGCTTGTGCATACAGACTTATGTGGACCTATTAGGATAGAGAGTTACGGTAGAGATAAGTTTTTCATTCTTTTTGTCGATGACTATTCTAGAATGATGACTGTAGTGTATCTTTAAAAAAAATCAGAAGCTTTTCAAAAATTCAAGTGGTCTCTAGCAAGAGTAGAAAAAGAAACTGGAAAGAAGTTGAAATGTTTGAGATTAGATAGAGGTGGTGAATTCATCTCCAATGAATTCTACATTGAAAAATGAATTAAAAGGCAAGTATCAGCCCTTGATACACCTCGTCAAAATGGTATAGCTGAAAGAAGGAACGAATCCATCATGGATTGTGCAAGAACACTAATGATAGAAAATAATGTTGTGATCAAACACTAGAAGGAAGCAATCAACACTACAATACATACTTTGAACAGAGTATGGATGAAGAAAGACTCAAACCAAACTCCTTATGAACTATGGTATAGCTACAAACCTAATGTAAGTTACTTGAGAGTATTTGGTAGCAAATGTTATATCTTGAAAGAATCTAGGAAAGATAAATTTGATGTCAAAGGTGATGAAGGCATATTCCTAGGATACTCCTAAGAAGTAAAGCATACAAATGTTTGAATCTATCTACTCATAAAATCATAGAAAGTGCACATGTGAGAATCGATTAGTTTGAAGAAAAGAGTGAAGAAGAAAGCAATAAAGAGTCTATGAATTACAAAAAAATTGTTTACTATAAACCTAATACCTTGCCAAATCTATTTGGAAGAAAGGAGGCTTCACCTCCTGAGTCTCCAAAATCTCCAACAGTTATCGAGTTGCAGATAGTGCAACCTAAGTCATAGTCTGAAGGACCCGAGTCACAATCAATGGCTACCAAGCTAGAGAAAATTGAGTCTAACGGACCCAAGTCACAAACACTGGGACTCAAATCCAAAGAATCTGTGTTAGCAAGATATGTCAAAAGGCATCATGCACCTAATTAGATCATTAGAGACAAGTCAGATGGAATAATGACAAGAAACAAATTGAAAGGTACATGTTTACTTCATGAATTTGAACCTAGAAATGTTAAAGATGCTTTGGATAATCAAAATTGGACTAAGGCAATGAATAAAGAAATAGAATAAATAGAGAAGAACAAAACCTAGAATCTTGTTCCTAGACTCAAGGATAAAAATGTAATTGGCACAAAGTGGGTATTTAGAAATAATCTAAATGAAGATGGAGAAGTTGCTAGAAATAAAGAAAGGTTAGTATGTAAAGGCTATTCTCAAGAGGAAGGTATTGATTATGGTGAAAATTTACTCCTGTTGCAAGATTAGAAGGTGTTAGAACTTTACTAGCATATGCAGCCCATAGAGGATTTAAACTTTATCAAATGGATGTAAAATATACATTCTTGAATGGAATTCTTGATGAGGAAGTCTACATTGAACAACCTGAAGGGTTTGTAGATCCTAGCAAAAGAGATATGATCTACAAATTACACAAGGCATTATATGGTCTCAAGAAAGCTCCTAGAGAATGGTATGAAAGACTTCATAACTACTTGGTATAGATTGGTTTTCAAAGAACAAACGATAACAGTAGTTTGTATATCAAAGAAGGACTAGACAAGAAGATTGTATTAGCAGGAATTATTGTTGATGATACTTTATTTACAGGAAATGATGACTTATGCAAGACATTTTTAGAAGAAATGAGTAAAGAATTTGAGATGTCTATGTTTGGAGAGATAAAATTCTTTGTTGGATTGTAGATCCAATAGAAAAAATATGGTATCTACATTACTCAATCTAAATATATCAAGGAAATGCTAAAGAAATTTGAAATGGAAGATTCAAGACTAGTTGGAACCCCTATGTCTACTAGACATAAGCTTTCAAAAAATGATGTTTGTAAAGAAGTAGATCAGACCACATACAAATCAATGATTGGAAAATTGTAGTATGTAGTACATACAAGGCATGATATTGCATTTTTCATGTCCCCTTTTCAAATAATTAAAAATAATAATCTTTGCTAAGGCAGGCAAGCTCAAAAAGGTGAAGTTTCGGCAAAAGGGGCTAATCTTTGGAAACCAATGGACTGATAAATAAAAATTATTATTAAAATATGTTTTATTAACCCCTCTTGGACATGAGTTAGGGTTATGCCCTCTTTTAAGAGATTTGGAGGCATTTTAGGCTTATTCCAGAACTTGATTTTCGCTTATTGCTTTGTTGTTCTTCAAAGGCTACCAAACTTGTGGAGAAGGAGACCCAAGGATGGGATTTTTTAGGTTTCTATGAAGGCTAAGGATGGGATTTTAAAGCCATTCCATGTGCAAGCTCATGCAGAGTTTTCCCTTGTGCTGAATATTGCAAATTTGTGAGTTTTCGGGTGTGTTTTTTTGTAAGAGTTTGGTGTTTCTGGTTGAGTATTTCATATCAGTTTGGGTTGCTATTATATTTCAAAATTTTAAATGTTAAAATAGAGATGAATATATGTATTAGGTCATGGTTAAACTTTTGTGATATATTATTAGTGTTTTGTGGTGTTTTCGGGCTATTTTGTGTTATTTTCGAGAGCCCAATGAGCATTGTTTTTGCCCTCCATTTGGGAGTTGTTGTGTAAATGTTATACAGATCTAGAAATTTCATTTTGTAGGCTATTATACTACTGAAATTTTTATAAAAATTTCCACTTTCAGATCTATTAATAATATGTGAAGCTGTGAAGTTTTTGGCACTATTTCGGGCATACCTGATTTGGGGTTTATTGAGAAATTGGTGGATCTTTGAAATATTAGTTGTTTGATTTTAAAAATTTGATTAGAGGCTTGAAATATCATATAGAATTAGAGGAAGGGACATTTCAATGGTATCAAAGCTATGATCTTGCCAGCCTAAGGGTTTGTAGAAGTTTGCATGCATCCAAGTGAAAGAGAAAAGAGATATTTGCAGCGAGAAAAGATTAAAGAAATTTTGATCAAACCTTCAGTTAAAAGTAAAAGTAGAAAATTCAAGAAAGGAAAAAGTATGGCTGATCAAGATGAGATGGCAAAGAAATTTTTCCAAGACATCCAAAATACTCAGAAACAAATAGTGCATAGTTTGGCAAAAACTAGAGAGGCTTTGTGGATATTGACAAAAAAATTGCAAGGAGTTGCATCTATTAATGAGAAAGGGAGCACTTCAGAGGAGCCAAGAAATCTGAAACCCACACCCTCTAAATCAAAAAAAACTATTTTCTTTCCTACAGATGAGCCACCAGTACCAAATTCAGCCCTTAATCCCGTGGAAGAGGTTACAAGTAACTTGATTACATTAAGAGCTACTTACAATGGCTTAGATGATGACTTTCGCAGTTTAGTTCCTTTTAGAGAATATGTGGATATGATGAACACTTTGATGCCCAAGAAAGAGTACAGGAGGGAGCATGACATAAGTGGAAGAGAGCTCAAAAATAAAATAAACAAGTTTACAGCACCTACTTTGATGGAACAAATAAAATTTCAGCTAGAGCATGGCTACAAAAATTACAGACCTTCTTCACACTTAACCCCATGAAGGAGAGTGATGTTGTTCAATTTGCAAGTCTACACTTGAAAGATGTAGCCTATGATTGGTGGTATTATGGAATGACTACTCAAGTTCATGATCAGGTAACTACATTTGATGATTTCAATCAAAGAGTGATAGATAGATTTGACCTCAAGGATGATGAAGAGTACTTTAAAGAATTGTCAAAGTTGAAGCAAACCAAATTAGTTAATGAATATATACAAGAGTTTCAAAAAGTGGTTGTTATGATACCTGATATGAGTGAAAAGAGGATTGTTTATCTTTTCCTTGATGGTTTGGAAGATTCTATTAATGGTTTGGTTAAGACTTTCTCACCCTCAACCTTACAGGAAGCTATCAAAAGAAGCTTGCAACTTGAAACTTGTGTGCCTATGAAACCAGTCACTAATCAAAAACCCCCAAATCTTGGGCAACATAAGGGGAATTTTTAGAAAAATACTTTTCCAGCACTACCACCAAAAGTTGTGATAAATGTGGCAAAAAAGAAGGTAGATGAAGAGACTAGGAGTGAATTATGAAGGAAAAAGCTTTGTTTCACTTGTAGAGAACCATGGGTTTTGGGACACAGATGTTTGGGGAAAGGTCAAGTGCACTGTATTGAAGTTGCTTCAGAATCTGATTCAAATGAGCATGAGGAATTTCATGACACTAAGGAGGAGGAAGAAGAAGAGAAAGAAAAAGAAATCAGCAAGGATGGCACTTTAGCAGCATTATCAGGAGTCCCAAGATACCACCCCTTTCAAATTTGAGGGGTACTAGCAGGGCAAAGGTTGATAGTTCTTCTTGATAGTGGGGCAACTCACAATTTTATTAATGAGGGATTTGTCATGAAAAGAGGGCTTAAAGTAGAAGATTTTGAGGGATTCAATGTTACTATAGCTGATGGATTCACTATGCCTTGCACATGGGTGGTGAAACAACTCGAGATGACCTTAGGAGATTATAAATTATGTGATGACTTCTATGTGGTTGGCATTGGGGAGACAGATCTTGTTTTGGGTGTTCAATGGTTGCACTCTATTAGAGGCTATTACATGAACCATCAAACTATGGAGTTTAAATTTCATTCCAATGGGAAAGAAGTCATATTGAGAGGCTTATTGAATGGAGCACCTAAGGCGGTCTCTGCAAAGAGGATGGAGAGGACTTTTTGAAGAGGACAAGTAGCATGGGCAGCAATAGTCATAATCCATCCAAAAAATTCTCCAAAGAATCAAGGTAATTTCCATTTTGAAATTCAAAATATTCTTGATAAGCATAGTATAGTTTTCAATGACTTGCCTCCAGGATTACCACCAGATAAAGGTTTTGAGCATGTTATAGAGTTAGAACAGGGTGCCAAACCAGTTATAACAACCCCATACCGCCATCCAAGAGGTTATAAGGAAGAAATTGAAAAAACTATTAAAGAACTCCTGGACATGGGATTCATAAGGCCTAGCTCTAGTCCATTTGCATCATCTGTGGTACTTGTCAAGAAAAAGGATGGTACAATGAAAATGTGTATAGACTACAAGGCTCTAAACAAGAAGACCATAAAAAATAGGTATCCCATACCACACATAGATGAAATCATTGATGAGTTACATGGTGTTGTATACTTCTCAAAAATTGACTTAAGATCAGGGTACCATCAAATCCGAATGAGGAGTGAAGATGTGGAAAAGACTGCGTTCAGATGTCACTATGGGCACTTTGAATTTCTTGTTATGCCATTTGGCCTCACTAATGCACCTGCAACATTCCAATCTTGTATGAATAAGGTATTCAGCCAACATCTTCGAAAATTTGTTTTGGTATTTTTGATGATATCTTGATTTACAGTAAAACATGGGAAGAGCATCTAAAGCACATAGACACTATTTTGGGAATCTTGGAGCAGCAATCCTTCTATGCTAAGCTATCTAAATGTGAGTTTGGTTTGACAGAGATCCTATATTTGGGACATATTATAAGTTCTAAAGGAGTATAGGTTGATCAACAAAAAATCCAGGCAATTTTGGATTGGCCTCCACCCACTAATCTTACACAGTTGAGAGGTTTCTTTGGGTTGTGTACCTACTATAGGAGATTTGCCAAGGGATTTTCTCAGCTTGCTGCCCCCTTGACTGATTTGACAAAGAAAGGAGCTTTTGTTTGGACAGAAGAGGCACAAAAAACATTTGATAAGCTCAAGGAGGTAATGAGTTCATGCCTTGTGCTTGCAATTCTGGATTTCTCTTTACCTTTTGTTGTTGAATGTGATGCTTCTGGAGAAGGTATAGGGGCTATCCTAACTCAAAGGGGACATCCAATAGCATTTGAGAGTAGAAAATTAAATTAATCAGAGAAAGGTTACTCCATCTATGATAAGGAAATGTTAGCAATCATGCATGCACTTCATAAGTTTAGACAATATTTGGTATGTGGGAGATTCATTGTAAAGACAGACCATAATAGCCTCAGGTTCTTCTTGAACCAAAGGGATTTGAATGATCGACAAAAAAAATGGGTAAGCAAATTGCAAGCTTATGATTTTGATATTGAATACATGAAAGGAAAGAATAATGTGATTGTTGATGCTTTCTCAAGAAAGCCCACTTTGTGTTCCTTAACATCTATCTCTGTTGATTGGAAAGTCTCCATAATTTCAGAATATGCTAAAGATTCCTTTGCCACAAAGATTTTGGATAAGTTAGTGGATGATAACAGGTACAAGGTTGTTGATGAATTGATTTATTACAAGAATAGGATCTTCTTAGTGCCAAGATAAAAAACTAAAGAGAGGATATTGAGGGCCTTTCATGACACACCTTTGGCTAGTCATTAGGGATACTTCAAGACATACAGGCAAATTCAAGAGTGGTTTTCATGGAAGGGTATGAAGGAGGATGTCCTTAAACACATTAAGGAATGTATGGTATGCCAACAAAGCAAGAGTGAGAAAATTTTTCCTACAGGGTTGTTGCAGCCACTTCCTATTCCTGAACAAAAATGGGAAAGTATTTCCATGGACTTCATTACTGGGTTGCCCAAAGTTCAAGGTAAGGATTGCATATATGTGGTGGTAGATAGACTAACTAAGTATGCACATTTCTTTCCTATCACATCTGATTTCAAAGCATCATAAGTAGTCAAATTGTTCTTCAAGGAAATTTTTAGATTACATGGCTTGCCTAGAAACATTGTCAATGACCGGGATAGTAGATTCCTCAGCTCTTTTTGGAAGGAGCTCTTTAATTTGGCAGGAACTGAACTCACTCCTAGTACTAGCTATCACCCTCAAACAGATGGACAAACAGAGATAGTTAATAAATGGATAGAGGGATATTTGAGGAACTATGTTTCAAATCAACAACATGCTTGGGTGAAATGGTTGCACCTAGGGGAGTATTGTTACAATACATCTCATCACATGTCTATTGGTATGCCTCCTTTTCATGCTCTTCATGGCTATGATGCCCTTTCCTTTGTTGATCTAGTACTTTCAGATAGCAGAGTACCTGCAACAAGTGATTTCATCAAGCAAAGCCAAGACATAATAAGGTCCCTCAAGGATAATCTACAACATGCACAGAACCAACAGAAGTTGTATGCTAATAGGAAAATGACTGAAAGATCTTTTGAGGTGGGAGATTTGGTATTTGTTAGGCTGCAGTCATATAAGCAAAGCACCTTGAAGAGGAGTGGGGCAGAGAAACTCAAGCTAAGGTTCTATGGGCCTTATAAGATCATCAAGAAGGTAGGAGAGGTAGCTCATGAATTGGAGCTCCCACCAAACAGAAAAATACATAATATTTTCTACGTATCTTGCTTGAAGAAGGTTCTAGGCCAACAAACCATAGTATCTATAGAATTACCAGCTCTTGATGATGAAGGGAAATTAGTTTTGATACCAGAAGAGATTTTGGATACAAGAGAGAAAATATTGAGAAATAGGAGCATCATAGACCATTTGGTCAAATGGAAATGATTACCAGTGGAGGATGCAACTTGGGAAGGAGCACATATTCTTGAGAATTCCAACCTTCATTTCTTGAGGACAAGAAATATTTGGGAGGGGAGGACTTGTCATGTCCTCTTTTCAAATAATTAAAAATAATAATATTTGCTAAGGCAGGCAGGCTCAAAAAGGTGAAGTTTCGGCAAAAGGGGCTAATCTTTGGAAACCAATGGACTAATAAATAAAAATTATTATTAAAATATGTTTTATTAACCCCTCTTGGACTTTAGTTAGGGTTATGTCTTCTTTTAAGGGATTTAGAGGCATTTTGGGCTTATTCCAGAACTTGATTTTTGCTTATTGCTTTGTTGTTCTTCAGAGGCTGCCAAACCTATGGAGAAGGAGACCCAAGGATGGGAGTTTGCAGGTTTTTGGGAAGGCTAAGGATGGGAGTTTAAATCCATTCCATGTGCAATCTCATGCAGAGTTTTCCCTTGTGCTAAACAGTGCAAATTTGTGAGTTTTTGGGTTTTTTTTTTGTAAGAGTTTGGTGTTTCTGGTTGAGTATTTCATATCAGTTTGGGTTGCTGCTATATTTCAGACTTTTAGATGTTAAAATAGAGCTAAATATATGTATTGGGTCATGGTTAAACTTTTGTGATAGATTATTAGTGTTTTGTGGTGTTTCCGGGCTATTTTGTGTTATTTTCGAGAGCCCGATGAGCATTATTTTTGCCTCCATTTGGGAGCTGTTGTGTAAATATTATACAGATCTAGAAATGTCATTTTTTAGGCTGTTATGCTGCTGAAATTTCTGTAAAAATGTCCACTTTCAGATCTATTAATAATATGTGAAGCTGTGAAGTTTTTGGCACTATTTCGGGCATACCCGATTTGGGGTTTATTGAGAAATTGGTGGATCTTTGAAATATTGGTTGTTTGATTTTAAAAATCTGATTAGAGACTTGAAATATCATATAAAATCAGAGGAAGGGACATTTCAACATTAGCGGTCAGTATGGTGGCAAGATTCTTAGCAAATCCAAAGAAAATCACATGATGGCAATCAAAAGAATCATGAGATATTTGAAAGGTACTGAAGAATATGGCTTATAGTACAAAATAGGAGGCAATTTGGATTTCAAAAGTATTCACAACTATTGATTGGGTAGAAAGTATTGATGACAAAAAGAGCACTAGTGGTGGAGCAATCTTTCTTGGTAAAAGACTAGTATCTTGGACAAGCAAGAAACATAATTGTATCTCTCAATCCACAGTAGAGGTAGAATGTGTGGTAGCAATAGTCAATTGTTCTAATATTGGTTCAAAAAACTATTGATAGGTATGAAGATAGAGATCAAGGATCCAGTAGTTATATATTGTGACAACACCAGTGCAATCAATATATCAAAGAATCCAGTAATGCATACCAAAACAAAACACATTGCTATAAAATATCATTTCTTGAGAGAATTGATGCAAGATAACGAAGTAAGATTGGAATATGTGAATATAAAAGAATAAATTGTAGACATATTCACCAAGCCATTACCTAAGGATGCATTTATATAACTAAGAGATAAGCTAGGGGTCATTCCCCTATCTAAAGCTCACTAAATAACACCAACCAGAGCATGTTGAAGATCAATCAGTTGGTGCAGTATTGACAAGTGCATAATTCAAATGAATCAGTACTTTAGGTACATTTATATTCATTGTTTATTGTCTTTGACATGAGATGTCAAAGAGCGAGAAGTTTTCTATCATATCTTATAGAAATTTTGTAAAGAGATGTCAAAGAGGGAGAATGAATTTAGTTTGATATAAAAGGAAGAATTTGCTATCAAAAGAAGTTGTAGCAGGCAGAAGTTTTCTGATAGAAGGAGAAACTGAAGGTAAAAAGGGCTTACACTGATAGAGGGAGTTCTCATGGATGAGAATCAAAATGAAACTAAGGATAATTCCTTACTTTATTCTTGGTTTAAAAATTTCATTGCATTATGACATGTTGTGTTGATATCAATGCCAAAGAGGGAGATTGTTGGAACAATTGATTAATTTTGTATTGTCTTTGATGTTACACAAAATGTCATATCATTGCCAATCAGTGTATGTCAAGCTCACTTGGGCATTGAAAATAGTTTTCTGTGTCTACTGAGCATTCCAGAGTTTGCCTAGTTCAGACAGTGCCTACTGAATACACTTGAGAGACAAAGGAAAGAGTTAATGAAAAAAATGTTGGATGGAACCAATGTTAATCGAGCTCACTTGGTTACCAAAGGAACTTTGTGAATATGCAATGTTGGCTGAGTTAACACAGGAAAATCATTTCTGAGTTAGTGTCTACCGAGCAAGGTTGGCTAACAAAGGATTTTCTTATTTTGGCATATTAAGCTCAATTAATTTATCTGTTGGTTCTAGCTAACTGGGGACATGAATATTAATTATTCTAAGTTATATTCTAGTCGACTGCACAACAGGAAAGATATAAATATAACGTCAAGTTGAGAATTAAAAGTGTGTGAATGCATGGTAGACAATTGAAGATTTAATGATGCTAAGAGGAAGTGAATCAGAAGGATAAGCAAAATATCCTTGTGAAGTTGAAAAGATGCATTCAATCAAGAAGGATCAAGTATACAAGCTAGAATTGAGATCTGTAATCAGCAATTTAGTTGCATCCAAAATTAGGTCATCTCATTGTTACTCTCTAATGATTGTAGCAGTGATCTAAATCTCTTAATAGAGTTGGCTTAACAACTATTTATAAATCCTCTAACGAGGTGGGATTTCTATTGAATTGTCCAAAGACCTCTAACAAGGCCACTCCTAATTGGGTGATTAAATCCTCTAATAGGGTCACACCTAACAGTGTGTTTTGTAATATTTAATAAGGTTGGCTCCTAACAGGGCTCACTTCAGAAGAGTGAAAATTAGTCTAGTTGCAATTGGTGGTTTTTCCCAAATTGGGTTTCCACGTTAAATCTTGGTGTCAAATGTGTTCATGCTATTTCTCTTATGTGTTTACACCTAAGTTAAAATAATAGTAATCACAAATAATATTTTAAGATTTGCATATTAAGTATTTACCGAGCATTTTCAGTGTTTACTGAGTTACATCATTTTCTGTGTGTTTGCCAAGCATCAACAAAGTTCAATTTTTAGAGGTTATTTTGTACTGACATCTAAGAGATCTGAGATTTATTTTTGTAGTAACTGATTCACCCCTCCTCTCTTAGTTACTCCTCTTATATTTCCAACACCCTATAACACTAGGCACCATAGTCCACTAAGACTATGATAGTAGGAGCCTTTGTCTAACCACATTAAATTTGTAAAATAGTGAGTAGGAAAATGCTCCTTAAGTTGGCCTTCTTTGAATTTATCAACATGTTTCATGAGATTGACTATAAAAGAAGGTCTCGCCTTCTCATTTTTAACATCACACATCAAGGAATTCTTCTCTCGTTAAGAAATTGAGGAAGCATTTCAATCATTTTCAAGGTAATAAAGGAGGAGATATGGCTTTAAAGCATCCAAGCATTGAAGATAGTATGATTGATCAAGTTCATATGTTTCCTCCAAGACTAAAGGCATGCATGTGCTTTGTTCTAGCATTATCAACCTTTCATGAAGACTTCCAGACAAGGAGAATTTTTTGGAAAGGTATAAATTTATCATTCAAAATTATTTTCTTTAGCTTCAAGGTTTCCTTCATACATCATTTTAATCCTTTAGATGCTTGATTGAGACATCCCATGTGCAATCTAATACCAATTTTCCTCCTTTTCACGTGTAGGTTTCCAAATCTAAGATAGAAGATCTATAGATCCAAGAAGAACAAACTAGGACAAAGAGAACCCAATTTTGAAGAAGCAAAAAGCCTAGACATTATGGCTTAGCCACATAGTTTGATACTTTTTCTACAAAATCTTCGAGCAAATGATCAGAGTGACATCCTGAATTGGAATAAGCTTATGATAGCAACATCAAACATACTATCACCTAGCGACACAATCCCACATTTTTGGCCAATTTTTTTTTCAATAGGTTTATCTTCAATTCTACCTTCCAATTCTCTACACAGAGTTTTCATTTCTAATCTAGATAGCTTACCAGATTACATTTGTTATCTTATCCAATCACGTTAACAAACTCATAAAAAAAAGATAACTCTATTCATTTGTAACCAACTTTAGTTAGGTCAAATAAATTATTTTTTAATGAAGCATTGATGAAAGTGAGTTCGATTCCTAGTTTGTATGTTTAGACTAATAATCCCTATTTCCAACCTTTTTCACCTTCTTAAACATATGTTACACATATCCTATCTATCTATTCTAGTAAAATCTCAATTGATCACCTTCTTCCCGCTGCAAATAAGAAAGAGTTCCTAAGCATATTCATTCAACACCTCTCTTATGTATCTCAGTAAGTACTAGATCATTATGCAATGTAAATCACTAAATATATCACCAACCTCTTCTAACAATGAGCCCCTTCCTCCTATATCAATAACAATAATTTGATAGGTGAACCCATAAAAATTGTTATACATCACTTATAAATATACACAAGCTATTAACTGTTGCCTTCATGTTACATAGTCTTAATGTCTTGATCATGTCACTATATGATTTGTAATCAGATTCCTCTAGCGATGTATATTTCTATATCTTATAGACGATTTATAACATCAATAATCACTTTTATCTTACATGCCCTACATTGTAGATAAGTTGTAATGCCTTTGAATAATGATAAATGGCATGCCTATCTCCATTATGTTCATTCATGGTTCCACGTTACTTTATATGCTTACATAGAACAATGAGATTCCCAAAGCCATAACATTAGTACTACATATATCATGCTCAACCCAAAATTCTATGTTATAAATCTTCTTGTCCATATTCACCAATGTGCTTTAGTTATTGTTATTATTACTTGTTATGTGTCGGTTTTTCTCTCTTTATAAGTTAGTCATTTAGTATGAACATAATTTAAGCACATACTTTGTTTTAGTAATAACCTTATTTAAGTAAAGGCACAGCCAACAGTATTTTGTGTCATTTTTAAGCAGTTCTGTTTTATTAAAGGACAAAACATTTGGCCACCATGTAGTGAGATGCTTTAGGGAAAACTCAAAGTAGAGAGGTCATTTGATCTTATTCTTTAAGTGGATGCAATTTCATACATCAGAAGTTCATCTATTGATAACACCAAATCTTGAAATGATGCTACATGGTAGGGTTGTCAAACCCTAAACATTTTATGCTCTCATAGCAGGACGTCAAAATTTATCCACAACGAAATATTTTATGCATTCACAACAGTTTCAATAGCGACTATTCTTCCTGAGCGCTCAACATTTCCAGAGCTCTCATTTTTTTCCCAAATCTCAGGCAATGCTTCCTTTATATTATGAATGCTTTCAAGTGCAAAGTCTGCTCCCTCCGTCCTAATAGGAGTGCCAACCTGTTGACATCCGAAAACCACATTATATTTATGCAGCTGAAATCTGAATAAATTAAGAACAATTTTTATTTTATTTTACTTTTAAGAATTTGCTTCTTGGATTTGATTGTGTTTGATTTTTGTATTAAAGTTTAGATCATACTCTGTAATCCATCATTAGAATGAAGAGCGCAAACAAAATGATGGATTTCTCAAAGTGTGATTCGAAACATTGAATACAAAAATCAAACACAATCAAATTCAAAAATAAATTCTACAAAGGTATAGATTGTGGAAGTTTAATGCATTAAGTTCATTAACAAACAATCCTACCAGAACAGTGTGCAAGCCAGCATGTTTTCCTGCTGCTATGTTTCTAGGACTGTCATCAAAGAAAATCTGCAGGGTAAAACAACAAACTTATAAAAACTTCCAAAAGATGCTAACATGATGACATAAACTAGAAGAAAACTAATAATTAGGCCCATTGAGACATACAGTTCTTTTGGGATCAGCATTTGCAAGGAGGAGAGCACGCTTCATAGCCTCTTTTGAGGGCTTGCAAAGAATGGATGTCTTGGAGATTACAGAAATGGGTGTATCCCATGTGTCACTAATTTCAGCAGTCTCTGGATGAGAATTGAGTGTTTCAAAGCATATCACACCTTCAAAACATTCTTCCAACCCAAGTCTGCTCAATACTTTTGCAGCATGAATTTTATCACCATTTGTAAATATCTGTCACAGAATAAACAGTTTAAGTTGTATGCTTTCATATTTCAGATCTAAAATTTGTTTCAGTTTTTCAGATTCCACATATTATGAGCCTTATTAACTTACAATTTTCCTTTGGGGCATGCTTAATAATAAGCTCCTTAGTACTGGATCTGGTTTAAGATTCTCATATGGCAATCTTCCATGAACAAAACTGCACAAATAATTGATTATGAGTATTAGCTTATAAGAGAAATAAGCTACAGAAAATTTGAATTAAACAGTAACCTTAGTAACCTTAGAAACCTCAAATCAATTAATAAAGCACTTGTGGAAACCTCTGAAATAAATTTGAAAATGCATCAACGCAAACAAGTAGAAATAAGATTAATATACCTGTGATAATCATCAAAATCGAAGTCATAGCCCACTGCCTGAATAGATCGACAAACACATTAAGTGAATAAGAGTATTAAAAAGAAAAACTGCTGTTAGAGCTGAGAAGAATCATATGAACTAGATTTTAAGAAGAGTACAACACACCGTTATTCAATCATACCCAACAAAATGAATCATAAGAATTACTTCCTAAATCCACAAAAAGAAATCATCACAATTTCCCCTGAAAACAACTGTGAATTTAATCACTGAGTAATTAATTTAAATTGCACAATTTCTGATTCATCTATTACCCCCAATTTAAATCCCCCCTTATTCCTAAAATTCCAAAAAAAACTCAAATGCATAAAATTTCCATCACAGAAAGGGGGAATCAATTCTAACCCTGAGTCCAGCCATGGTTGTCCCATAGTTCTTATACAATGCTCCACAAAAATCTGTAACTTTCTCAGCATCGACTCCAAGTCTTTGAACCGCATAATCTGTAAAACCACAATTCAGGTCTTAGAAATCTACAGAAAAACAGAAATAAGAAGAACCATCATAAAATCTGAACAGAAAAAAAATATTGCACAAATCTCATACAAACGGCTAGCGCTGAATTATTCAGCCAAAATATACCTCGAATGTTCTTAGCACATGCTGCTGCAAGCCCTGAACTTAAGGGGTACAATGTATCATCAAGATCTGAAAAACAAACCCCAATCAAATCATAAATTAGGTTAACCAATCAAGTTGGGCGCAGAACACACAAAACCAAAGTGGATATTGATTTTCCAAAACAATTGATTTTCGAGGTACACACCAAAAAGAAGGCATTCATAACGAGGCATATTGTCCGTCACGCATCTCTCATCGAACTCCATTGTTCAAATACAGAACAAAAAGAAAGTCCAGACAATAAATAAACCCTCCCTAAAACAATGCACTCTGAAATCAATGCTGGTGCTGCAATGGAAATCAAAGCAGCTGACCGAAAGATAGAAGAATGGAAAATACCCAAAAATTCTATGTCTGCAAAAAAATATTGATCTAGAGATCGAGGGGGAGTTCTAGAGGACGCCATGAAGGAGCTTAAATAGATCTCCAACGGCCCTCCAGAAAGCGAAATAACCAGACAGATTCCAAAGTCAGAACGCGTACATTTGACCTTTCATTATTAAAGTTGGTCCGGCTTAACAAATTCAAAATAATCGGGTAGCCCGTGAATGCAAACTATTTTATGTTGGCACAATTGTTCACGTTTTTCTTGTTAACAGTGCTTACAAATGTGACCAGAGCGCGGATTTGGGAATGCAAATTTGGAGCAGGTAAACGTGGCCAATAATATTTGGAATCCGTAATGTATAAAGATGACCCTTCTCTACACAATTCTAGAACTTGTTGCATTATTAGTTGGAGATTTTGGTCCCTCTTTTGGACCAAGTCTATCAAGGCAAGAGAGAATTGTTTCTCAAGCATCTTGTCTTCAATTTGATTCTTTAATATTATAAGATTAGCTACACTTTATGCCTCCTATGGCTATGGATAACAAAGAGAGTAATCTACTCAACCTCTTTCTTTCAAAGGTAGTTTAGATAGACTTGGATCCAAGATCCACATCTAATTATCCTTGCGATGGGATTCTCTATAGTTTGTTTATATACAAGATTTGTGTCATATCAAGGATTGGATTGTGTTTGTGTCATATCAAGGATTGGATTGTCTAGGAGATCTTTTGCTTCTAGTTTTACTTAATAAAAAATACTTTATAATAGATTTACGTAAATTTATTAGTGTCTTGGTATATCATTAATTGATTCAATCAAATGTGATGGAGTTGTACAATCATCTTATCAAATTAATACTAAATTCTTAGAATCCATAGTCCCAACTTTAGATCTATGTAAGAGTGAGGAACACAAGTATAGAAAATCTAACTACTATAAAAGAAAACCATACTTGTAAGCCTACAAGAAGGAACATGATATATTCTTTGAGTGTACAAATAATGTTCTAACTACTCTAGGACATTGATAATGAAGACCTTATTTATATTTTCAATGTTCAATACCTCTGGGTGTTGGGAGTGGGAGATGAATCAACATGCACAAAAGCTTAACTTAATCTATCATACACCGTTAAATATTAACTTTAATCCAACTAACTATCAATGCAAGATATTGCAATGTAGATACATGCACATGAACACCATATTTTTATGGAAAACCCAATATGGGAAAAATCACACTGAGAATCTACTCACTATATTAATAAATGATAACAATGTTTATTTTAGGTTCATTCCCTTGGATGTAATGTCCCCATCTTTTTAGCAGCTCAGTGGAGTTCTTAGCTTTTACATTCTCCAAAGGCTAAGTGGAGAAATAAGGAGAAATTGATTAAATTAATTTCTTATAAAGTCAATAAATAAATTAAAATTAAAAGGTGACTTTATATTTAATTAATTTAAGCACAATTAATTATTGTATTGCAAGAGAGAAGCTTCTAGACAGTATATTAATTATTGCAAAGGGGGAAGCCTCTAGTAATTTAATTTTCTAGAAGCACAATTAATTATTGTATTGCAAGGGAGGTGTTTCTAGAGAGTGCATTAATTATTGGAAGGGGGAAGCTTCTAGTAAATACAATTAATTAATATTTTATTTCCTTCTAGAAGGGTGAAGGAAAAGTATAAATAGAGTTGGGAGCTTCATTGTTTAGCATCTGATTATTGTGAATTGTATTTGATAAGAACTTGGATGTGTGAGTTACAGATTTGTTCTTGGCATTAAAGGATGTATATCCTCTCTTGTGACATTCTAGACATCATTCCCTTGAAGTTTGGCCTTTGGAATTCATTTGCTATCAACTCATTAACAAGGAGCTTGGATGCATTTCTAGCTATAGGCAGATTGGGTGTAATTAGTGAGTTGAAGAGTTTGTTATGTATCTGATTTTATGATGTTGGAGTAATTAGTGAGTTTGCTATGTATTTGATATTATTAGTTTGAGAACTAATATTATTTTAGTAGTGGTTCTGATGGCACTCAAAATTGCATTCCCATTTTGAGTGTCTATCCCAAATTCTGAATCATTTTAAGCCCTTGTGAATGCTTTTTGTGCACATGTACCCGGTTGCCCATTTCAAACCCGTAAGGTGTTTAATGTTTCTAACACCTTCCATTCAGCACATCCACTCATTTCATGAAGTTAAATTGACATTCCAAGCTATTTTGTGAAGTCTCGTTTTGAGTAATTTTTAAATCTACATTTTCACCATAGTGTCAAACAATGACAAGAGGCCATGTTTGCATGTGAATATCTCGCACCTAGTAATGTTTCATGACTCGCTGCTTTGGGAGTATTTAGTTTCCATACCAGAGAACCTATGTTTCAAATTTTGAGTCATTTCAAATCTGTTTGACTAGGTTTTGAATCCCTCAAAGTTGGTCATTTATTATTGTCATGCTGATGCAAATTGTGCAAAATTTCGGAAGGCCCTATTTGACAAGTTATAACTTTTGACCAGTTAAACTAAATGATAAAATTCTTGTTGCATTGCATTTTAGAGGTCAAAGACTTGTTATGTTTCAAGTTTGAGCTTATGAAAAATTTGTTTGATCAATTTTCAAACGTGATTCCAAAAGCAATTTTTAACTTTTTACTAGTGTCAAAAGAAGCAAATTTGTCAGAACCCCTGTTTGTGATGGCATATCTTGAGATCTATGGATGAGATCGAATGGATTACATCACTGTGTTGTACTTTAAAAATACTTCAAGTGTGCCAATTTTTAAATCTTGATGAATCCGTCTACACACTTTCCCAGGTCCATTCCATTTTCAAAAATCGCTTTTCTATCCAGTGTTTCTAGTATGCAAATTTGAGCAGCCCACTTTGACCACTTTCCAAATGCATCTTGTTATTCATCATGAGCCCAAATCGTAGATTTATACTCTCCTCATGCCAGTGAACAAACATCCCAGTTTTCATTTTCCCAAGTGCCCATTTGCCTAGTTTTCAAAGCCAATTCCGAATGCAATTTATTGTTTTTTGACATGTTTTCTTGCAAGCAGTTTTAAAGGGGCAGCTTTGACAGTCAATATCTTTTGACTGAGAATTTTTCATGAGACAAGATTCGACAAGGACAGAGTATGTGGAACAAAGAATCAATGTGTCAAATTTCAGAGCCTAGTCAGTGGTCATGGTCAGTTTTTAAAGCCAATCAAGGGACCTCTAGCACTAAGTTGACAAGTTGTAGACAGGTATAAAGTGTGTTTCAAAGTTTGTTGCTAGTGGTCAAATTTGTTTCAAATTAGTGCCAAATGTTCAATAGGCCAATTTGATGGATCAGTTGTTTGAAACAAAAAAAATTTAGCCAGACCCGCTTTGGGGCTTGACTAATTTCGTCAAATTGATAAGCTATTGGGAAGTGAAATAGCTTAGAAGATGTTTTAATGACTATGATCATTAAATGATCATGATAGGAAGTTGGATAAAATAGATCAAATTATTTAAAGTAATAACGAGAAAAATGGCTCTATAGGCATATGAGTTCTGAGTTATAATCTTCTACACAAAAAGGTTGTCGATTTGGAGGATCATTATAAACAATCGAAAGAATAAAAAGCGAATGGACAAGTTTAGGGATTCGCGACAAAGTTTTTGAAATTCTTTGGCTTCTTAAGATGCAATTACTCAATTGTTGTTTCAAACCTTGGAAGAGGTTTGTTTTCCATTATTATTTTGAAAATCTTTGCTTTTGACCTCATGTCCAAGCTTTATGGTGAGCTCAAGCTTGCAAATCCACTTGTACCTGAAGCACTTTAGGATGATGAACTTATAGATTACAAGGTTCCAAGCTATTTTTGAGTGCAACATTTTCAATCTTCTGTCATTTCAACTTCTGAACCCTCAAAGTTGCCTAGTTATCTTTTTAATTCTGGTGGAAGTGCTCATGTTAGAATAAGGGGATTTGTTGTTTCCAAAAGGCAAGATAATTTTCAAGATTTTTCCAATAAAGGAGTGAAATGTGCCCTTGTCCTGGAAAATGAAAAGCTATTATGGGATCATCCTAATAGTTTTGGAAGCTCTAGAAGTAAAATGAGTTCTATTAAGTCTAGTATGTATTCTAGAATTATTTCATTTGATAGAGGTAGGCACCATTAGTTTAAAAGAGGATGGCGTCACATGGTTAAATGTGAGATGAGTTTTGATTCAAAATTTGTTGAGAATCTTGAGGTCACAATTATTACTACTGAAATGGTCGGAGGAGAGCCTGACCTACCTAAGTCAAGTATTGGAATTGATGGAGACATTAAGAATGTTCTGAACCTCAATGGTGGAGCTGGTGGAGAAGATTTTGGAAGAGAGAGTTTGAATGGGTCTGAAAATAGTGAAGCTAATAAAACAAGAGTAGGCTAAGGAATGATTTGACAACTTTGGAACCTTGAGGAGCTATGCAAACCATTTTAAGAAGACGCCATCAGAGTAAGGAGGCTCCATGTGAAAAAGAAGAGAAAATAGTATTAAAAGAAATGTGATGGAAGCCTAAGCAAATTCAGAAGGTTCAATTTCCATAGAAGCTATTGCTAGGGAAACGAAGTAATTATCATGATAAGCTAATAGAATATTAGACTCTTGTGAGAGGGCTTCCAAGATGTCAATATCTCTTGGAGCTTGTAACAGCCAGCTCCTAGCATAAATTGTCTCGTACTCTCCAAGATATGGTAAAAGTTATGAGAGAAGGCTTGGAGTGTGGACACGAGCCTATTATGTCCAAAGAGGGGTCTGGTGGTGCATACTTTATGCAAGATCCAACAAGAACTAAATTCATTGGTGTATTTAAGCCCATGGATGAGGAACCCATGGCTGTAAATAACCCTAGAGGTTTACCAATATCCTTGAATGGAGAAGGTTTGAAGAAAGGTACTAGAGTAAGTGAGGGTTCTTATAGGGAGATTGATGCCTATATACTTGATCATCCTACCAGCAGTCCTCAATCAATGGGTAGTGATGAAACAGGCTTTGCCAGAGTTTCCCCCACAATGATGATTTGGTGCTCTCATAGTGTGTTTCATCTGGCTATAGGTTTTGATAGGTCACGTCAAGAATCAAAGATGGGTTCTTTACAAAAATTTGTGGATAGCTATAGTAACTATGATGATATGGGTCCAGTTGCATTTCTTGTAGATGTGTGCACAGGCAAGGAAGGCCAGTAATGCATCAAAGATGTTAAAGCAACATTACCTACAATTGGAGATGAAGAGAAGTAGCGACCAGCAATCAAAGTGAATCCCATGCCAAAGAAAGGACAAAGCCACAGTCTGAAGCTGCCCATGTAAGGTAAGGAAGCAGTAGGGGTGGAAAGCAAGCGGAGGGGATTTATGCCACATTTTCTACGTGGTGAAGCTTTTATGTCTTCAAATATGCCTCCACAAAAATGCATAGTGTCTTTAAGACAGTGCCCTTTGGAAGGGCAACGCTCATGTGTATAGGGCCCGTGGTCGGCTAGCTAGGCACAAAGATTGAGGAAAATTTTGACCTTCCATGTGGCAGCTCAGCATAAGAGTGGAATGTAAGATTAGGCAGTTCTGATGTTACAAAAATTGAAGCCTAGCGTATGATCGTAAACCAATTTTTCATGTCTCATGATGCTATGGGAGGTTTGAAATATTAATATGTTCGTGTTGGCGTATGAATGTAATATAAATTATGAAGGTTCACGGTGGTATGGGAAAGCTAATGGTGAGATTATTTAAATGATTAAAGGATTAATATATGGAGCAAGAGTTAATTAATATTAATTAATTAATTAAAAATATTTCAAAAAGGGTTATGGCAAATGAGGAGTTGACAAGTGGCATGGGCAAAGATAAAATGAATATAAAAATCAAAGTTCATAAAGATGTTCAAACGTATGATTTTTAGATTTGATAGATTTAAATGTTTTATATAGTTTTACTATATGAACATTTTCAATTTTTCAATTTTAAATGCAAAGGCATGAATAGAAGCCTGAATTTTAAATGCCACCACAGGGGCATTTTTTGTCCAAAATAGGCACTTCAATATATTGTTGGAACCGAGAAGAGATGAACTATCCATTTCTAAGGTTAGATTTTGCGCAAGTCTTCACTAGTTCGAGTTATAAGAAGATGTGTGCTTTCTAGGGCATTCTTAGCAAAATGGGCAGAATTCATTATGGAGCATTAGAATCAGTTTGGATGCCAACATTGAAGTTTGTTGAAGTGTAAAATGAATTCTAAAAGGGTTTTCATGCCTTTAGAGGTTATTTCAACTAATTTTTGCTATAGCCTTGAATTCAAATCAGGCATCAAATCAGTTATGATTCTCATCAAATATCTGAGATATTTTGTGCTTTTGAGAAATTTTGTGCCAAAATGATTAAAGATTTGATATGTGGTTACAGAGAGAGGGTAGAGAGAGGTTTTTCAGCTTCTTAGGAAATAATTATGAGGGGACACTTGTCATCCTTTGATCAAATCCAGGAATTCTTTCCTCCTTTATCATTCTTTCTCTTTCTCTTTGTTGTGGTTGGTAGTTTTCTCTAGGGGAAACCAACAGGGTTCCAATGTTCTATTGTGAAACCATGGTTGTTGATGGTTTTACTTCTTGTCTATTGAGGTGAGCTCTAGTAGTAAAGGCCACAATCCGCATCTATGTAGATTTTCATTTTCATTTCATGTATTGTTTTCTCTAAGATAATGGTAATTGATTCTAGATCATGTGAAGTATTTTGAGTTATATTTAGTTTTACCAGTTTATGTATTCAATCTTTCCAAGGATGAATATAAAAGAGGATTTACAATGATTATCTATGTTTTCTTATTCTATTTCTTGATTCTTCATATATTAATGACTTTGAGATTAATTGAATAAGGTTCATTTGATTTAAGGCAGCTTAGATGAGTTGTATGTCAGATCTATTGTTGCTTTTGACTCAAGGAGTTAAGTAAATGTTTCAATTTTCTGATAGGGTTTCTGGGTATATGAAGGGGATATTTCATAAGAATAGAATTTGGGGATTTTAGTTGACAAACTTAATTGTAATGCGATCAAGTTAGGTCATCTTGTTGGTAATGACTCTATGTTGCAATGGATAAGGCACTGCTCACTAAATCATATGCAAGCTGAGATGAAAGGCATTTGCACAAATCTTTTTAATCAAATCAATTCAGTATTTCATGTTTTATAGTGGGCTGAATAGAATTAACCCTCTCTTAGCTTATGGATTCATAGGTTATGGTTTGTAGCTATCTCATTTCTATGTCATTGCATAAGTATCAAAAGATAAAAGGGTTGCATCTACAGTTAATAGGTCCAGATTTATGTTTTAATTGCACTAGTACCATATATCAGAACCTCAAGGTTAACCCGCCTAGGTCTTGCAGAGCCTAAAGTGAAGAAGGAGTTATGTCTTATAGTTGGCCCAAGATTGTAGTCGAGTGTATTAGTCATGGGAATTTGCTAGCCTTAGATGCATTGGTTTGGTTTCTTGGTTATTCTCAAAACTATTAAATCAGGAGCCAACAAGTTCAATCTTCAATTTGCATAAATTCCTTCTTATTCATGTTATGTGTTTTCAAAATCTATGCAAAAGCATTAGAATCTTTATTAGCATTTGGTTTAGTTCTTTGGACATTTCTAGGGTGCCCATTACAGTGGTATCAAAGCTATGATTCCTGCCATCCTGTGGAGGTCTTATAGGAAATTCAGAACAATTGGATAGAGGGAAAAGTGTTTGACATAATGTCAAAACACTAAAAGTAGAAATTAAAAGGGCTAAGCATTTATGTTTGAGCATGCGATAAGAGCTTTATAATTTTCACAATACCAGAGCAAGACAAACTAAGAGTTTAGACTTGCAGAGCGAACAATCTAGTTCATCCGCACAGAGGGATATACAATTCAGTCATACAGACATAAAGGAGATATTCTTTGAACAAGACAGTAATATGGGTGACCGAGATGATAGGAATACTGGTCTAGATTAGGATGATGTAATGATTAGACAGTTATTGGGTACATTAGAGGAGGGGCAGCATATGCAATAGGAGCAAAATAGGTGAATGGATATGATGTTGTAGCTTATGGCTAGATAGATGGGTATCAATATTAATCCAGGTGATGACAACAATAGAATCAATAACAATGGGGGAAAAAAAACAATAGGGGCAATAATAGTGGAGGTCAAAGCAACAACAACGGTCTTGAGAATAACATTAATTGTAATAATGGACATGGAAACAATGGGAATGAGGCTGATAACTTTAGACATGTTGGATGTCAAGCTCAAATAGTGAGCTCAAGACCTCTTCTACCCACCTTCCCACCCAAAGATCTAGTTCAACTAGTTAATGAACCACAAATTACCGAGTTACAAGATCAGTTTAGGAGGGACTAGGAGGCTAGTGGAATGGAGTTTCAGGTGGATATTTCCCTCAGAGATTATATGGACTTAAGGATGAGACACATGCTCAGATCAGGAGGGAGAAATCAAAAACTTTGAGCTGAGAAATAAAGTTGGGAAACTTTCTTTACCTTATTATGATGCTTCAAGGAAGATGACCACACAAGCTTGGGTGTAGAAGGTAGATACATACTTGCAGCTAAATCCTATGCCTAAGGAGGAGGCTATAAAGTCTGTGGCTATTCACTTAGATGGATTGGCACATGAGTGGTGGCACCATGGCATGGCAGCCTTGGGGCATAATCATATCACATCTTACGAGGAGTTCAGTAAGAAGCTCATAGAGAGATTTGATACTAGGGATCCCAAGTTACAGTTTAAGGAGTTGTCACGACTCAAGCAGTGGGGATCAGTTGAGACATATATCAGTGAATTTCAGAGGTTATCTATGTTGTTCATAGATATTTCAGAGAGGAGGTTAGTAGTGTTGTTTATGGATGGACTCTCAGATCCCTTGCGAGGTTGGGTCAAGGGGCATGACCCAACTATATTACAAGGGGCTACTAAGAAGGCTTGTGACTTAGCACCTTCTTCTTTTAGGAGCAAATTTCAGCATAGGGATTCACATATGAAAAAGGACAAGGAGAAGGACAAAAAATATTTTCACAAGGATACTTAGCAAAAAATGGATAATAAGTTGGATAATGACACCTTGAATGAGTTAAGGAAGAAGGAGTTGTGTTTTCATTATAGAGAGCCTTGGGATTTATCTCATAAGTGTCCTCTCAAGGCTAAGGAAAATCAAATGGATTATTTCCCAATAGAGGAGTCACAATCAGAGAGGGAGGATCAACACTCTGATTCAGACAAAGATAGAACTACAGATGAGAGTAGCATTCCTAAGGATAAGAAGTCATTGGCAGAATTAAAGGGGGCTCAGAAGGGAATCACATTTAATCCCAGGTGTACTATCTAGGGGTAGAAAGTGATCTCACTTATTGACATTAGGGTTATACATAATTTCTTAGATGCACAATTAGTAGCCAAGAGAGGTTTATAGACTGAGGAGCACACCAAGTTTAGAGTCATGGTAGCTAATGGTGACAAATTATTATGCACTCAAAAGATATCTAATCTTCACATTAGGTTTGGAGATGGCTATGAGTTGGAGGATGAGTTCTATGTAGTAGACATGGAAGATTGTGATGTCATCCTTGGCATGACATGGATTGCTTTGCTTGTCAAGTTCACACTCAACCTAGCAAAATTGGAGATGAGGTTTCAGCATGAGGGGAGAAATGTTGTACTTAGAGGATTTTTAGATGAGAGTTCTAGAGTAGTCTCCCTAAGGAGAATGCAAAGGCTTTTTTGGCATAATGACATAGAGTAGGCAGCAAAATGTTACACTATGCTAGCTTCACGGGAACCACAGGTGGAGAGTCATCAACTAGATATCCAAGAGATAATTGATAGGCACACTAAGGTATTTGGCAAGATTTTGCATGGGGTTCCTCTTGACAGGGGGATAGAGCATGTTATTGAGTTTAAGGAGGGATCCAAACCAATTATGATCACTCCCTATCATCATCTTAAGAAAAACAAGGATGAGATAGAGAAGGAAATTACAGAGTTGTTGGAGATGGGGCATATTAGGCCTAGTAAGAGCCCCTTTTCTTTAGCAGTACTGTTGGTAAAGAAGAAGGATGAGATGATGTGCACGTGCACTAATTACATGGCATTAAATAAGAAGACCATTAAGAATAGATATCCCATCCCATGGATAGATGAGCTAATTGATGAGTTGCATGGTGCATGTTTTTTTACAAAGATTGATTTATGATCAGGATATCATTAGATCAGGATGAGGGAGAAGGACATTAAGAAGACAAATTTTTGGTGTCACTATTGCCACTTCAAGTTTTTGGTTATGCCATTTGGGCTAACCAATGCTCCTGCTATGTTCCAGAGTTGCACGAATCAAGTATTCGGGGGGTAGCTTAGGAGATTTGTCTTGATTTTATTTGATGACATTTTAGTCTTCAGTAAGACTTGGGAGGAACATTTACAACATCTTGAGATGGTGTTGTCCATTTTGGAGAAAGAATCACTATATGCCAAGGAATCTAAGTGTGAGTTTGGGTTAATTGAGCTACTATACCTTAGGCATATCATCAGCACAGATGGAGTTCTGGTAGATCTTGAAAAGATTAGGGCTATTGTTGATTGGCCTACACCTATGAATCTTACATAGCTTAAGGGGTTCTTTGGTCTCTATGGGTTTTATAGGAGATTTGTTAAGGGATTTTCATAGATCGATGCACCCTTGACATACATTACTAGGAAAGGGGCCTTCGTATGGACAAGGGAAGCTCAAAGATGCTTTGATCATTTCAAGAAGGTGATGTCATCATGTCTAGTATTAGCTCTATTGGACTTCATGAAGCCATTTGAGCTTTAGTTTGATGTGTCAGGTAATGGGATTGGGGTAGTCTTGATGCAAGAGAATCATCCTATTGCTTTTGAGAGTAGGAAGCTCTGTGGAGTGGAGATGAGCTATTTCATCTATGATTGAGAGATGTTAGCTATTATGCATGCGTTGGCCAAGTTTTAGTCCTACCTAGTTGGGGGAAAGTTTGTTATCAAAACTGATCGCAACATCATCAAATACTTCATGAGCTAGCATGATTTGAATGATAGACAATAGAAGTGGATTACAAAGTTGTAGGCCTATGACTTTGACATTGAGTTTTCCAAAGGTAAGAAGAATGTGGTGGCATATGTTTTATCTAGGAGACCTCATATTTGTGCTCTAGCTAAAATTACAAGAGATTGGAGAAATAAGATTACAGTAGAGTATGTGAGGGACACTTGGGCTTTTGGAGTGATTGCAGGCACCATACAGGATGATCGTTATGTGGTGATGGATAGATTAATCAAGTTTTAGGATAGGATCTATTTGATTCCTTCATCACAATTTAGGGAGGTAATACTGAAGGCATTTCATGATGCACCTATAGCTGGACATCCAGGGGCCTTTAAGACTTAGAGGCAGATCCATGAGTGGTTCACATGGAAGGGTCTTAAGGATGATGTTTAGAAGCATCTCAGGGAGTGTGCAATTTGTTAGTAGAATAAGGGAGAGCACACATATTCTATAGGGTTGTTACAACCTTTACCCATTCTGGATAAGAAATGGGAAAGTATTTATATGGACTTCATCACTAGGTTACCATGAGTATAGAGGAGAGATTGCATTTATGTGGTAGTTGATCGGCTGATGAAGTTTTCTCACTTCTTTGCTATTTCATCCACCTACACAACAACATAGGTGGCCGATCTTTTCTTTAGAGAGACATTCAGGTTACATGGGCTACCTAGCTTCATTGTCAATAATTAGGATAGTAAATTTATGAGAGTTTTTTGGTAGGAATTGTTTGGTTTATGTGGTACAAATCTTACACTTAGCACTAGTTATCATCCACAGATAGATGGGAAAATAGAGATTGTGAATAAATGGGTGGAAAGATATCTGAGAAACTATGTGACTGCACAATAGAGGACTTGGGTCAAATGGTTATATATGGGAGAGTATTGTTATAACACCACTTATCATATGTCCATCAAGATGACTCCATTCATAGCACTGTACGATTATGAAGCACCTAGTTTCATGGATCTGGTTTTGGGGGATAGTAGAGTTCCCAAAGCAAAAAACTTTTTGCAGGATAGCTGGGATATTTTGAGGGTTCTTAAGGAGAATATATAGAAATCCCAAAATCAACAGAAATTGTATGTTGACCAACACTAGATAGAGCGTAGCTTTGAAGTTGGGGATATGGTTTACTTGAGGCTACAACCATTCCAACAGTCATCTCTCAAGAAGAGTGGAGTAGAGAAGTTGAAACCTAGGTTTTATGGCCCCTACACAGTGATTCACATGGTGGGAAAGGTTGCCTACATGATTGAGCTTCTAAAGGGCAATTAGGTGCATAATGTGTTTCATGTGTCAAGGCTTAAGAAAGCCATGGGTTAGAGAGTTGTGCCTTCTACAAAAATTTTGCCATTAGACGAGGAGGGGAAGCTTGTATTGATTCCTAAGGCTATTCTCGATACTAAGGAAAGGACTCTTCGAAACAGTTTGATTAAAGAATATTTAGTCAAATGGAGACACTTGCCAAAGGAAGATGCTACTTGGGAGAGTGAGCAGGTGCTACAACAAATAGGATTGACATTGCTTGAGGACAAGCAATTTTCAAGAAGGGCAGACTGTAATAAAGAAATAAGGAGAAATTGATTAAATAAATTTCTTATAAAGTCATTAAATAAATTAAAATTAAAAGGTGACTTTATATTTAATTAATTTAAGCACAATTAATTATTGTATTGGAAGGGAGAAACTTCTAGATAGTGTATTAATTATTGGAGAGGGGGAAGCCTCTAGTAATTTAATTTTCTAGAAGCACAATTAATTATTGTATTGCAAGGGAGGAGTTTCTAGAGAGTACATTAATTTTTGGAAGGGGAAAGCTTCTAGTAAATACAATTAATTAATATTTTATTTCCTTCTAGAAGGGTGAAGGAAAAGTATAAATAGAGGCAAAAACTTCATTGTTTAGCATTTGATTATTGTGAATTACATTTGATAAGAACTTGGATGTGTAAGTTACATATTTTTTCTTGGCATTAGAGGACGTCTATCCTCTCTTGTGACATTCTAGATGTCAATCCCTTGGGGTTTGGCCTTTGGAATTCATTTGCTATCAACTCATTAACATATAGCTTGGATGCATTTCTAGCTACAAGTAGATTGGGTGTAATTAGTGAGTTGATAAGTTTGTTATGTATTTTATGATGCTGAAGTACTTAGTGAGTTTTCTATGTATTTGATTTTATTAGTTTGAGAAATAATATTATTTTAGTAGTGGCTCAATCTTTAGTTTGCATAAATTCCTTCTTGTTCATGTTATGTGGTTTCAAAATCTATGCAAAAGCATTATAATCTTTATCAGTAGTTGGTTCAGTTCTTTGGGCATTTCTAGGGTGTCCATTACATTGGAAGCATGCTACTCCATAATAAATGACTTGCAAGCAAAAAAAAACTGCATTAGGGAAAAATAAAACTCTGTAGAAGTTGACAATAGGAAATACAATATTCTAGTAGGTATTGAGAATTAAATAATAAAAAGATATATGATCTCCTAATCAAACAACACAAAAAGATTTGTCAAAAAATAAACTCTACTACCTCTTCTCTTTCACATTTGTATTTGTATTCAATTTGTATATACTTCACAACCATTATAGATATCAAATTTATCCTTTTGCACACACAAATACTAGTTGAATCATCAAAAACTCAATAAGGTTGACTACATGAAATAAAGTATGTTTTCATAATTTTAACCACCATGAACACAAAATGTTAATGTGTTCCACCTTGGGAGATGAAGGGGGCTTATATTCATCATAACATGTAATCCATAAATAAATTTATCAAAGGGCATACATCATGATGACCTTTCCAAATAAAATGTGCAAACATTAACAAGTCAAACAAAGAAAAATCTTCAACACATATGATGTTAAGAAAATCATAACACACAATGAAAGGACCTATTTCAATCTCTAATCTCTTCCTCCCAAGCATATCCAGACCAATAAGTTATAAATGAGATCATCAAAATTAATTGAGTGGCTAGAGACCAATATAAACAACAATGTCACATAAGAACAAAAAAACTTCACTTGCAAAGAAGACAAACATAAGATATCTAAATTGGAATATTGAAAATAAATTATAATCATGTCCAAAAAACCACACAATTTGAAATTCCAATGTGGAGCATTCTCTAAACCTATCTTGACTATTTCTAGTAGTCATCCTTACTATCACCAAACAACAAAATATAACTTTTACCTTTGAACTAGTATGCACTTAAAAATATGAGAGTGCAACATTCAAAGACCATATATTAAAAAGCGAAAACCATGAGCCACCAAATTATTCTGTGGAGAGATGCAAATCATTCTCCCACAATGACTTCAAATACTGTTTCATGCATATTCCAACTTCCCATACATCCATCTTTTGCATATTCCACACACTAACTTATTTTCACTATTAACATCATGTGAGCATTTCAAATACTCTTTCCTACATAATGTACTTTAGATATTCTTTCCTACATATCAATCTTTGGATACCCTTTCCTATATATCTCACACTCTTTCCTACATATAATATAACATTTGGATAATTTTTTGTTTTCATGCCCAAAATTTACAGGGCAAAAACATAACTACAAATTTCATTTTATTTTGAAAAATAACTGAGGAAATCATATAAGGAACCACACATTGTCAATGAGGTTATCATATGGTTGGGACTTCATAATAACTAATTTTTTTTGAAATTAAAAGTGACAAAAAACAAGGTGGTCAGCCCATATACAATCAAAAAGCTGGTAACCAACACATTACTAGCTAGAAACACCAATAGACAAAAGAAAAACCAAGCAAGGTTCCAAAAGTTTACAGAAAAAACCATAGAATAGTAGCTAAGCTAACACCATAAAGGAAATAAACTAACTACAAAAGTTCCACAAAAACCAAAATGGAGACCAGGCCAACCCAAGTCGTAATTATAGCTAGAAAATAGCAAAACCAACACTGCCAGTAAGGCATTAAGAGTCTTGGATCCAAAGACCCCAATAACTGATAAAAACATAAAAAACTTACTCTTAATTTTTTCCCTTCCCCTTTGCATGTAGTAGGATCTAGGCCCAGTCATCAGCAAGGAACTTGAAGAGCAACTTATGGTCCTCCATATCCAAGCCCCCATTGTCCTTTTCATATGCTAACAATTGAAGGGTAGTGGCAACAACATGGGTAACTTTAAGGCCGAATTTGGAGAAGGTAAAAAACCCCTCCTCCAAAGCTTTAACCCTTTTTTCATGGTACACATATCATTTCTCCATCACCTCGGTCCCATCCTTAGGCCCCACTTCACCCTTTGCAGCATCCTCCTTCATTTTCTACACTTGTAATTCATCTTGGAAAACCTGTGGGTTAGAGGAAACCTTCAAATTATCCTTAACAGAGGATGAAATGGTTATGGGGGAATTCTCCCTCTTGTTGTTCTCCTCACAAAAGGTAATGGGTTTGAGGGGGAAGCTGGCAGACACATGGGTGGTCTCAATTTTCACCACTTGTTTAGTAGATGCTTGGGTCTGAGTATCATCCACCGAATTGTCCCTAGAGTTAAAAATTTTCTCCCCCTCCTCATCACCATCATCCTTCTTTGATTTGGAAATATCTTCCTCTTCCCTTCTATCACTATTATTTCTAGAACTATCTTCCTCAACCTCCTCAATTGGGTATCTAATGGACTTCTGTTTGCTCCTAGCTTGGGTCTGAGCAAGCCTACCAAATCTTCTCCTAGCTTTACCCCCAGTTTCCTCCCCTGAATCCTCTCCAACAACCTCCACTAGTTTTTCAATTTTTATCTTCTTGTTTCCCTTTTGTTCCATGACTATATCAGGTTTTTTCTTTTTCTTATTTTCCTTACTAGGGGATGGCATGGGGGTATGAATTTTTGTCCCTGCACTTGAGCTCGGTGGGGAGTTCTGATCATGGCATGGGTTTTCCACAACCACCTCTCTAGGGGGGCACAAGACGAGGTGAAACTAATAAAGGTAGAAGATTAAGCCTTGATGAATTATGGTGAAATTTAAACCTTTACTCCTTTTTTCCCTAACATCAGTAACCATGTCCTCAAGAGAATGCAACAGAAAAAAAGTAATAGAAATGAAATCCCTATTTCTAAAATGGTTCAATAGAGGGAAATGGTAGTAATAGCATACACCAAACTTGCCCTCTAGCGTCAGATACCTCATAAGGACCAGGCACACATCATCCCAGGGGGCGGGTAACTTGTCTCTTTTGAACCCTCCTCTGTAACAAATCTGCTCCTCACCCTCCGCGAATAAGCTATTCATGTTGGCCTCATCAATAATTTTGGTAACCTTTCTCTATTTTTTCCCCTTCATGGAGAGGCCAGTCTCCATGGTGATAACTTCCTTAATGACTTAGAAAGTGATACCATTGATGGTAACCTTCCTATCACTCCAGCTATTCACAAATTGGAGCGCACAATTCTCATCATAACCAGTCATCGATTGCACGTAGGGTAAAAAACCCCCTTCCTTTAATAAGAACCAGGTAGCCATTCTGTCCTTAAAATTCTCAATTTTTGTTGGTTCCAACTGATTTAGGTCCCCCCCCCCCCCATATCAATTCCTCCAATTTTTGACACCCCTTCTTTGGTAATACGCATATGAACCTTTTCAGCTTCAATCTTTCTACAACTACTCTTCAACTTAAGCCTTTTGAAAAGATGTAAATAAAATGTGCAAACCCGTGGTTGATGAGCTCCAAAATCCCATACAAAATTATTATGGGATTCATGAATGTGTAACATCATAATTTTCTCGCCCCAACAAATTCTAACATCTTGATTAATAATATCTTTCGTACTTCCCTTTGCAAAGTAATTTGAAACTTGCAACTGGTTGCCATAATTACGAAATGACATTTCTCTTAATTCATAATCACTCCATTTTCCATTTGTACGACCACGTCTGCTTTTTATTTCCAAAATGCAATAGTTTAATCTAGCGACCAAAATTGCCATATTGCCAAATTTGGCCTTACTTTTAAAATTTGTAGACATCATCTTGAATTATTCCCACCTTTTTCATTGGATATCAATGACCTTATATCTTCGTTGAGATCAGCTAAATTCTCCCAACACATGATTTCCATAGCATTAAACGCCATGGTAGTCATCGCATCTGCCACTTGATTGCCCTCCCAGTAGATGTACTGCAGGTGGGCTATTTTCATTTCATTCAAGACTTGTTTGATATCCAAAATGATATTTTGAATCTTCCACCCCAATCTAGCCTTCCCCTTAACCAAGTCAATCACTAATTTGGAGTCCCCTTCTATTGTTAACTCCATAATTTGTCTTTCCCTAGAGAGTTGAAGACCCATAATAACACCATGGCCTCTACCTCATTATTGCTACCATTCCCCACCTTTCCTACATATACCAACAACACATCACTATTCCTATCTCCTAGCACACCTCTAGCTACTCCAATTCCACCTTTTGCAGCACCATCAAAGTTTAGTTTATATTGTGTTATGGTGGGGAGTCTCCATCTTGTTTGTTGTCTCTTTCTCATAGCTGAGGTATCAAAAAGGAAGAAATCATCATGACAGCCCCAATTTTTTGCCACAAGGCCTTCAAGTCTACATGGCTCCTTCTTTGGCATTTTACATTTAGCCACTCTTAAATTATCCTTTAACAATTTGTTCATTATTCCAAATACCACTTCCATTGTCTTACTTTCCTCCCTAAAAATTTTGTTATTTCTTTCTTTCCATATGTGCCATCAAACATATGGTGGAATAATATTCCATAAAAAAACTAATCTTGGGTGATAAAAGGGACAATCCTAACTCTTCACAAACTATCCCAAGTTATCCTTCATAACCCAAACCACACCAAATCTTTCCCATACCTTAGTCTAGATCCCTAAAGCAAACTAGCATTCTAGGAAGAGGTGTGAAATACTTTCTTCCATTTCTTTACAAAGACAACAATGGTTTGTTATATAGAATCCCCTTTTATTCAAGTTGTCTAATGTTAGAATTTTGCCATGTTGAACTATCCACCAAAAGAAATTGATTTTAGGAATAAGGTTAGTAATTTATACCTTACACCATAGGATTGGACAAGAGTCCTTACTAAACATGAAAGTATATGCTGATTATAATACCTAATTGTTATGCTTATGAGATTGCAACATACTACCAATCCTTAACTGAAGTGATCCTAAAAAGGTTGGTTGAAGGTTCAATTCTATTGGGCACCATGAAACAAAGAAAATAATTCAATGATACAAAATCCATGAGTTGGTGGGAGAAAACCTAATTCTATTCACCCTTAGTACTAGCATTATTAGGGTTGGTTGATCTAGCATAAAGTGTTACACTTAACAGTATGGGGTTTCATTAATGTTTACCATTAGATTTTAGGCATCTTTGGTTATATATGAATGTTTCATAATCTGATAGGATATCATCAATTAATTAGCTAATTCTAGTTTAATGATGTTGTCAGATGATGCATTCATTTGACACTCTAATACTATAGCATGAATGTTTTCAATGAACTCCTTCATTTCTAGATATGTTGTTCATGTGTATTGGCATGCATAATATTTGTATACAAATTTAGTATTACGACATAGGAATGTAGGTTATTCATTTCACCTCAAAATCCTTATGCCACTAAATGACTATTGATCCCTAGTTATATACCATAAAATCTACTTGTGAATTTTTACCTACTATGTTTGCATCCAACAACTTCAAATATATAAAACATAATTATTAGGTCATGAATAAAAATTGAATAACTTGTCAATGATACTTTAGTTATGAAATTATATTGGTAAACATCTTATTTAGTTTTCATAACCTATATGCATAATGAGGTGACCTTGTATATCACTATCAATATATGCTATTATGTATATCACAATTCGATACATTTCCATTCAATGTCGACTTATTGTTTATATTTAAAGATATTTACTTAGGTAAGTTGATAAAAGTCCTTATGTCTGTGTGTGTGTCTATATATATATATATATATATATATATATTACATTTGTACTTAAATATTTTATAATGCAAGACATTTGATGAAATGCCCCTACCTACAATTTATTATGCTCATTAGATATTATTTAATATGTCAACTTGATATCCATCTTAAAAAATCTTACTCATATTAGATAATGCTTATTAGATATATTATTTAATATATATACTAAAGAAGAGAAAACTACTACAAATTCTAATAATACACCTACCATTTATTTCTAAATTATTTACCCATCTAACTAAGTATCACCCTAGGTTTAATCACCTATTATCTACTAACAACACATCTAATTATCCCCCCTCAACTAACCCCTTTAATTATCACTTAAATCCTATACATTTAATCCCTAACTATATTTCCCCATAAACTCAATCCTACATACTTCCATGGATATGTGTAAGATCATGGTCAACCAAACTATGCTCTTAAG